>CASCJZ010000497.1:0-92536 GCA_949152475.1 Terebella lapidaria
TTTTACCAGTAAAGTCAATTTTTACTTCGAATTTCAACTTGGAACCAAGTTTGGCACATATTATGAATTAAAATATAATTTATGGTGAAAAGATCGATCTGGCTCCAATTTCGTCATCTTGAAATGCAGTTTTGGTAAACTTATACTTGAATTTCAGCTTGAAACCAAGTTTGGCACATATTATGAATTATAATTTAAATTATGGTGAAAAGTTGATCTGGCTCCAATTTCGTCATCTTGAAATGTAGTTTTGGTCAACTTTTACTTTGAATTTCAACTTGGAACATAGTATGAGTTGTTTGGCACATAGTATGAGTTGAAATATAACTTACAGTGAAAAGTTCGATCTGGCTCCAATTTAGTCATCTCACAACTTAGTTGCGAACCAAGTTTGTCAAATATTCTGAGTTGAAATATAGCTTTAGGTGAAAACTTTTATCTGGCTGTAATTTCGTTATTTTTTTCGAACATGTCGAAATGGAAATTCGAATGCAGTGATTTTAGTGGTGATCTTGAATTCGACCTTCAATAAGCTTGAAAGTTTTCACACTCACAATGTACATCAGCGATATATTTGGGGCAACAGGGATGATAGGGCTACGGGGGATACACCCAAGCGGTCGTAGGCGACCGGAAGCGTCTAGTTATATTTTGACAATATTCCGCTTCGTATTTTTGGATGAGTAAACTGTTAAAGAACTTTCCACCCGTTGTAGTCCTTAGGCCATTTTCCAGGAGACCTCTAAAATAGGTTTTCGTCGCCAAATCGGGCATATTAGGTTTCTTGGTGTCATTCTGTAGGTTTCCATGTCAGGAAAAATATTAGACCGGGTAACCTTCTCAAAAAGTGTCCAAACAATGGAAAAAATGACTTTTTCCAAGATGGCCGCCGCGTCCGATCAAAAAGTTTGTTTTTGTTTTTTCTCTGCTTCTAGACAAGCTAGAAGTGTAATCTTGGTGTCTTTTCTTAGGTTTGGAAGGTTGAGGAATCCAATGAAATACATTTCAAAAACATTTATGCGTTATTTCAATTGAAAAACTACACTTTGACTGGTATTTGAACGTCAGGAATAGCGATTTGCGGAGGAAGTCTGTTTTAAATATACTTGCGCTATTCATTACCAGGTATTACCATTTTGAACAAAACAATTCCATGAATAAATCATCAACATATCAGTTTATGCACATCCAAATTATATGAAGAAAAGTGGAACAATGGTCATATAGATTATATGCTATCTACTTGCTGAACATTCGTTTCTAAGGTTGTCTTGTTTTTCTTTTACTTCATATTTAATACTGTATATATGTGAAACAAATAAATTTGGCAATTGTTGTACAACATATATAACACATGTGGTTGAGTTCAATCATAGTCAACTTCCTCTCTAGATGTATCTGCAACAATTTCATCCGAATGTGTGATTCGTCAAGAAACCGTGAAATCAAGCCGAGAGTTGATCTTTGAGTCAGCCCAGCCGACTCCGTGTTCGGGTATACAGATGGAAGGAAACCAAACTTAGAGAATTTCAAGAAGTAAAGTCAACCAAAGTTGAACGTAGAACTAACTGTCCGAAAAAACAGAATCGACCAAATAATGCTTGTTTTCTCTGTAACAGCAGAAGTCATAAAGCTTATGAATGTCCCAAACGACAGACAGCGATGGCAGCTATAGAGGCGGAGTTGAGGGCAGAGGAAGCAGGAAGTGTGGCTAGCGCCTGTGCGGAAGTTCAGCCAAGGTCACTGACATTGGAGTTGGAGCCGAAACTAGAAGGTGCTAAGATCTTAGACGTGAAAAGTATTTCTGGTGCTTGTCAGAAAGTGTCATTATCACGTAAACTGCCGGTAACTGAAGGCTATATTGGTAAAATTAAAGTGGAAACCTTACGTGATACAGGATGCACTAGTGTCGTCGTAAAGAGGTCATTGGTTATGGATGAGCAATTAACTGGTCAAGATCAAACCTGTATGCTAATTGATGGATCACTGTTGACGGTTCCTATAGCTAACGTTTATATCGACACACCATATTTCACAGGAAATACAGATGCGATGTGTATGGATAACCCTGTGTATAGCTTAATCCTAGGGAACATTGAGGGTGCCAGGTCGCCAGATGACCCGGATCCTCAGTGGCACCGTGAGGCTGAGGTGGCGGAGGTCACAGCAGTAATGACCAGGGCAGGGAAGGCCAACTTGGAGAAGTCCCTGAAGCCCCTGATCGTATCTGATGACAAGAAAGCCTCTACAGTCGATAGAGAAAAGCTGATCGATCTACAGAAGGGTGATTCGTCCGTGGAGACACTGAGACAAAAGACTGGAAAGATAACTACAGGTAACAATGAAACGTGGTTTGAAGAGTCTAGTGGAGTGTTGTACCGGTGTATAAGCAACACCAAGGATGTGAACAAAGTGGTGAGTAGACAGATAGTAGTTCCTAAAGTCCTAAGGAGACAGGTAATGTCTTTGGCTCACGATAGCATATTTTCCGGACATATGGGCATCAATAAGACCATGAATCGAGTGAGACAGACTTTCTATTGGCCGGCAATGCATGGAGACATTCGCAGGTACTGTAGGTCTTGTGACATATGTCAGCGCACGCTTGCTAAAGGTAAAGTTACTAAAGTGCCACTGGGAGCTATGCCGATTATAGACAAACCATTCAAGAGGGTCGGAGTTGATCTGGTCGGTCCGATATTTCCACCATCAGACAGAGGACACCGTTACATCCTGACGATTGTGGACTATGCCACCCGTTACCCCGAAGCCGTGCCGCTACGTCACATAACCACGGAGGATGTTGCAGAAGCTCTGGTACAGGTATTTAGCAGAGTAGGTGTGCCGGAGGAGATATTGTCTGATATGGGTCCGCAGTTTGTGTCGTCTCTTATGAATGAGGTGAGTAGACTTTTGTCTGTAAGGAGGTTGACGTCGACGCCGTTTCATCCCATCTGTAATGGCTTGGTAGAGAAAATGAATGGCATCTTGAAAACCATGATGAAGCGTCTAGCGGCAGAGAGACCACGTGACTGGGACAGGTATCTTGTGCCATTGATGTTTGCGTATAGGGAAGTGCCGAACGACAGTACAGGGTTCTCTCCGTTTGAGATGTTGTATGGGAGAGCAGTCAGGGGACCAATGCAAATCCTCAAGGAGTGCTGGACGACTTCCGATCTGGAACCAGAGGTAACTACTAGTTATCAGTACGTGTTGGATTTGAAGGATCGGTTGCAGGCTACATGTGAACTAGCTCAGGAAGAGCTGGCTAAATCGCAAACACGCTACAAAAGGTATTATGACCGTAAAGCACGTCTCAGGAAGTTTAAAACTGGTGATTACGTTCTCCTTCTTCTTCCAACTGACCACAACAAACTTTTGTTACAGTGGAAAGGTCCATTTCGTGTTGTGGAGCAGATTACTCCGTATGACTATCGTCTTGACATTAATGGGAAGATTAAAACATTCCATGCTAATATGCTGAAAGAATACATATGTCGTGAAAAAAATGATGTAAGCGTTGACCACATTGCTTCCGTAGCAGCTATCGAGTCATTTGATACTGTAACATGTGGTGATGACCAGGAGTTGTACTTTGAGTGTAACAAAGGTGATGGAGATGTGTGCCGCGTCCAGCTGTCGAGTAAGTTGACCGATGAACAGCGAAGTGAACTAATGAATGTTTTGCAGTCCTAGGCAGGGGTGTTCTCGGACAAGCCGGGGAAGACCAACTTGATTCAGCATGAAATTCGACTAACTACCGTGGAGCCGATTCGAGCTAAAATGTATCCATTGCCGTATAGTGTAAGTGAGACTATCAAACAGGAAATTGAGCAAATGTTAGAGCTAGGGGTCATTGAAAGGGCGAATTCGGCGTATGCTGCGCCAATAGTACTCGTTAAAAAGAAAGACGGCAGTAATAGATTCTGCGTGGACTATAGGAAGATCAACAAGTGTACGCTGTTCGATCCAGAACCTATGGTTTCTCCTGATGATATCTTTACCCAGCTTAACGATGATAATTTCTTCACTAAAATTGATTTATCCAAGGGCTATTGGCAGATCCAGATGAATCCTCTCGACAAGGAGAAAACTGCCTTTATTGCCCCGCAGCTCGGGTGTTTTCAGTTCACGCGGATGCCTTTCGGCTTGAAAAATTCGGCGGCTACATTCACGAGACTCATGAGGAAAGTATTACAAGGTTTGACGTCAGTACATTGCTATATTGACGATATTTTGATACATACTGAAACTTGGTCTGAGCATGTGAAAGTGCTCAAAGATGTGTTGCACAGGTTGAACATGGCCGGTCTGAAGATAAAAGCGTCAAAATGTACGTTTGGGACCAACTCGGTCCAATATGTCGGTCACACTATTAAGGGTGGTAAAATTGGACCCGAAGAGGCCAATGTCAATAAGGTGAAAAATGCAAAGTTACCTACCACCAAGAAATTGGTGCGTTCGTTTATCGGTATGGTAAACTATTATGGTAATCACATTCCGGGTCTTGCAACAATCATGGCACCAATCACTGATTTGGTGAAGAAAGGTCAACCGAATCATGTTACCTGGAATGCTGAACAGATCAAGGCGTTTGAAACCTTGAAGGTTATTGTCAGTACTGAACCTATTCTACGTTTGCCTGATTTCACTAAGAACTTTGTTTTGCAGGTCGATGCAAGTGAGTATGGTGTAGGGGCTGCTTTATTACAGGAGTGTGATAATCAGTTAATGCCTGTGGCATACGCTAGCAGGAAGTTACTGCAGCGTGAACAAAGATATGCTGTTGTGGAAAAAGAATGCTTGGCGGTAATGTTTGGTATTGAGAAATTCAGCAGATATTTGTATGGCAGAGAATTTGTCTTACAAACGGACCATATGCCACTGATTTGCCTAAATCATAACCGTATCGGGAATGATCGTATCATGCGTTGGTCACTCCGTCTGCAACCGTATGCGATGCGTGTCGAGTACATCAAAGGTTCCGTTAACGTAATTGCGGATTACTTAAGTAGACTTAACCAGTAAACCTCACAATTTGGTGATGGCTTAATCGAATTAGGAATTCTTCTTGAGTTGGGGGGTATTGTCACAAATTGTGGTTTATTTGTCTAATAGGGGTATGTATATAGGTCTACCGTATTGGATATTCTGGTTCATAGGTGTCTATTTCCAGTATTACACGTCTTGCATCTTTCTATATTTTGTGTGCACTAAGATCCGGTAAGCTAGAATATTACAGTGATCATGCTCACTGAAGCATATAGTTTTGCAGGAGAAACTGCATGTGTCGGTGTACAGCGGCTCATGTGTTGATCGTGTGTAGATTGTATAGAATACGGAGTCGCGCTACGTTGTCAAACGCTCTAGTCATGGCATATGAGTAAACTCAAAAGTGGCGCGTATTTCTCGGGTCTATAAATGTGTGGTACTACATGTGAATTTGTCAGACGCATAACTGTGGGCAGTCAGGACGTATTGCTGTGAAACTTCTGGAAGGACGTGGTCCAATTACTGTTATTCTTGTTACTACTTTGGTGGACGGCTATACTAAAGCCGGTGTACTGTACCAGTCCTGCACTGCACGTATATTCTTTGCATTTGTACGACAAGTCAAACCGTGAGTCTGTATAAGGGTGTTTTACTTAACAGTGTTGTAAATATATCAGTAATTTCTGGTGTGTAATTTTGATCGTGTGTTTAGTTTTAGATACTGTTCAACTCCCCGTGACTGTGTTGTGTGTGTGCGTGGTGAGAGCTGGAGACTGCAGCCGTCGTTGTTGTGCTGTGTACGACGGTGTTCCAGGAGCTGTTCGTGACGCTCGTGACGCTGCAGGCAATTGTTGCTTGTGGGTCATTTACTACGCCACAGACGTGCTACACCCCTACGTCGGGTGGCTGTGGGTGAAAGCTCTGAACGGACGTGTTACGCCTTGTGTTCCTCGTCTGCGGGTAGTGTAGCCCTGCATATGGATGCTACGCCTCTACATACGTCGGCTGTGTGTGATAACCTCAGAATCTACCTACGTTGGAACTTACGTCGCTTCGTCGGAACTTTCGTCGCTACGTCTACGTCGCTACATCTACGGTGTCGTCGTCGTGAGACACATCAGCAGCAGTGTGTGTGTGTGGAAGTGGTGTGAGTGTGGAGTGTGTGTGTGTGTGTATATATAATTCATCATTTGTAATCAAATTGCTTTCGACTTTATTAAAATTATATTACAAGTTTATGTCCTGTGTTTGTGTATCATTATTGAGCAAACTCGTTCCTGACACTGGGCATGGACCCTTTCAGTGCTTACTCGTAAATTAGCTGTCATTATATTTAGGCTCAAATTGAGTTCATATCTGAATCATTATATGGGAACAAACTGCATCTATTACATTCAAATAGCTACGAGGCATGATTTTCGACTTTTTTTTGACATTTCGTTGGGTTATTGGAATGTCATAATGCTTCCTCTAACATACAACTCGGAATATATTCACCCTTTCCCAATTACTTGAGCGAAATGAGTTAATTCATGCTAAAATCGCGAAAGAACAAAACATAAACAAAGATAACGTCGAAAATTTCGCACATAACGTCAAGAATTCCGCACATAACGTCAAGAATTTAGAACCGATAACGTCAAGAATTGATTTACCGCTGTGCCGCGAACAGGGGGTGCCCTGACCGGAAACCAAGAGAACCTTGTGTGTTGACGTGGTAGCGTGAGGCTAGAGACCGTCACTTGTGGCGTGGATGGGGGAGTAGATCACCAGGTTACAACAGGACATCCCGGTCATTGATTAACTGAATGATACACGGAATGGTACTTCGCCGGTCTTCCGACCTGAGTCAGGGTCTGGCAGACATTCTGGAGTCAGGAAGAATTCCTAGTGGCAATCATATCGGGCTTCATATCGACTTGCAGGAGAGAAATTAATAGTTTGAAGCTACTAGTACTGCACTGCATGTAAGTCGATGCCCATTTGGTATTCATAGCGTAGCATCGACAAATATGTCTGAAGTAAAGCAAATATAAGATAGCTTTATAAGCATGCACATATTTACATACAACAAAATGCAAATTTTCATCATTGAAGCATTGAAAAAATATGTTCATGTTCATTTAAAACTATAATGAATACATAGACGCATGGATGAAAAACGTTCTTTGCTTTTTTGGAGAAATTTACAATATACATCCTACTCTTATTGGCATTATTGGCAGAGTGACCTAATGAATAAATGACATGTTTTGGGATATGTCTTCTCCCAGAACACTCCCAGAACACAATATTGATTCGTTGCGTGTCACAGCGACAAAACTCTGGCTCCAATCCAAACTTTTTTTTGGAAAAAAAGAGATAATTCGATAACATGACAGCTTTATTTGTTGAAATACACATGTTGGAAAGTTCATCTTCTAAAGATATATTTGATTTTTAGGTTACCGGACCTATGGTCCGTAACCTATTGGCATGGCGATGCGTCCGGCGTCGGCGTCGTCGTCCGTCGTCCGTCGTCGTCGTCGTCGTCGTCGTCGTCGTCCGTCAACAATTTTATCTTTAAAGTTTACGATCGAATTTTTCTGAAATTTTGCACAAAAATGCCTAAAAATATTTCGAGAGGGAGGTATTTTTTAGTTTTTTGATTTTCGCATTTTTTTCAAAATGGCGGCCGTTTTCGACGAAAAATGCCTGATTTTGGACTTTGGCGGCCATTTTCTCAAAAACTGTTCAGTAACTTTTTTTTTTATTGATGCATAACACTCCTCATATGTACCCCTGTGACATGTATAAATTTCGTTGCGCTTGAATCGCTCGAAGTGGGCCATTTTGGGCCCAAACTCGGCCCAAATGGGACTTTCCCATGTTAAATTTTCCTATGCTTTATAATGGGACACATTAAGCCTAATATCTCACTTAATATTGAAATTAGAGACTAGGAATGTATTGTGGACATATAGGAAATGATATATGCTGAATATTCTCGTGACCTTGAATTTGACTTTTGACCTCATTTTCAAGGTCACAGGACAAAATGGCTAATATCTCGCTTATTATCGACTTTACAGCTTAGGAATCAGTTGTGAACATATAGGAAATGATATATGCTGAATATTCTTGTGACCTTGAATTTGACCTTTGACCTCATTTTCAAGGTCACATGACAAAATGGCTAATATCTCGCTTATTATCGACTTTACAGTTTAGGAATCAATTGTGAACATATAGGAAATGATATATGCTGAATATTTTCGTGACCTTGAATTTGACCTTTGACCTCATTTCCAAGGTCGCAGGACAAAATTGCTAATATCTCGCTTATTATCGACTTTACAGCTTAGGAATCAATTGTGAACATATAGGAAATGATATATGCAGAATATTCTCGTGGCCTTGAATTTGAGCTTTGACCTCATTTTCAAGGTCACAGGATAAAATGGCTAATATCTCGCTTATTATCGACTTTACAGTTTAGGAATCAATTGTGAACATATAGGAAATGATATATGCTGAATATTTTCATGACCTTGAATTTGACCCTGACCTCATTTCCAAGGTCACAGGACAAAATTGCTAATATCTCGCTTATTATCGACTTTACAGCTTAGGAATCAATTGTGAACATATAGGAAATGATATATGCTGAATATTCTCATGACCTTGAATTTGACCTTTGACCTCATTTTCAAGGTCACAGGACAAATTGGCCAATATCTTGCTTATTAGCGACTTTACAGCTTAGGAATCAATTGTGAACATATAGGAAATGATATATGCTGAAAATTCTCGTGACCTTGAATTTGACCTTTGACCTCATTTTCAAGGTCACAGGACAAAATGGCCAATATCTTGCTTATCAGCGACTTAACAGCTTAGAAATCAATTGTGAACATATAGGGAATGATATATGCTGAAAATTCTCATGATCTTGAATTTGACCTTTGACCTCATTTTGAAGGTCACATGACAAAATGGCTGAGATCTCGCTTATTATCGACTTTACAGCTTAGGAATCAATTGTGAACATATAGGTAATGATATACGCAGAATATTCTCATGACCTTGAATTTGACCTTTGGCCTCATTTCCAAGGTCACAGGACAAAATTGCTGATATCTCGCTTATTATCGACTTTACAGCTTAGGAATCAATTGTGAACATATGGGAAATGATATATGCTGAATATTCTCGTGACTTTGAATTTGACCTTTGACCTCATTTTCAAGGTCACAGGACAAAATGGCCAATATCTTGCTTATTAGCGACTTTACAGCTTAGGAATCAATTGTGAACATATAGGAAATGATATATGCTGAAAATGCTCGTGACCTTGAATTTGACCTTTGACCTATTTTCAAGGTCACAGGACAAAATGGCCAATATCTTGCTTATTAGCGACTTTACAGCTTAGGAATCAATTGTGAACATATAGGAAATGATATATGCTGAAAATGCTCGTGACCTTGAATTTGACCTTTGACCTATTTTCAAGGTCACAGGACAAAATGGCCAATATCTTGCTTATTAGCGACTTTACAGCTTAGGAATTAATTGTGAACATATAGGAAATGATATATGCTGAAAATTCTCATGATCTTGAATTTGACCTTTGACCTCATTTTCAAGGTCAACAGGACAAAATGGCTAATATCTTGCTTATTATCGACTTTACAGCTTAGGAATCAATTGTGAACATATAGGAAATGATATATTCTGAATATTTTAATGATATTGAATTTGACCTTTGACCTAAATTTCAAGGTCAGTCATTTTATTTTCAAAGTCAGATTACAAAATGGCTTATACCTCGCTTATTACCAAATTTACAGCTTAGGGGTCCATAGTGAACATATAGGAAATGATGTATGCTGAATAGTTTGGTGATCTAGAATTTAACCTTTGATCCCATTTTCACGGTTAGAGATATGGCGATTTCAGTGGTCACCTTGAATTTGACTTTCAACTTTCTCGGCTTAACTCTGTATATTTCTCCGGTAACCTTACTAGCCCATTGGGCTAATTTTGTCAATACTGATGTCAGTGAATAATTTCTCATACCGGGCAAACCCCGAGAGCTTACGGGGAGATCTTAGGGGGAATAAAGCTGAAAGTTCCCCCTAACCATGGTTCAAGCCAAAGTTTGTGGAGATTTTTTCATGACCCATGTGGAAAGTTAAGATAGGAAATTTAACATTGAGTTTGCCCGTAAGGTCCATCCGTTCACCCGTCCGGAGGGTCATGTGGTCATAACTTGATAATGTACATATCATGCCATCAAAACTCCAGTTTCCAACGTGAAAGAGTAAACATATTATTCAACCGACACCACTTGGACAATGAATACGTCATTATTATAAATGTCTATGTTTATCATGTGAGATGTGTTATAAACTCTGGCAAGATCCACTGAAGCAAATTCTCATAACGTCTTGAGCTTACATCATTCACACCTAGACTTTACTGACATATGTACCACGTGCAGCAGGCGTGGTCACCAGTAAATTGTCTGGTGTAAAAGTTCACGCCAGGATGACATTTGAAGGACGGAATATGTTACATGATGTCCTTTACACTCCAGCAAAGAAAAGAGACACTTTCTAATGTGACTACCATTCGAACTTCATTTTGCATTTTATCTTTAGAAGCGTCAATTATAAAGAAACAAAACAATTCCTGGTAGTATTCCAGACGACCCAACGTAAGTTAGTCAGACAATTTTTTATGCCATTTACCATGATGCACATGTGAATTTTCATGAATCCTTCATGAGGTGTCCAGTAAAGTTCTCTTACTTTTCACTGGAAGCATTATAGTAGCAGTTTGATTATCACATGAAAATACTAGTAATGCACAACCCAACAGAAATGGTACTCACTGCTGAATTTCTTTATCGTCAAGAAAATCATGGTGAAAATCATCTCTTTTTGATAGCGTCTGCACTTGCAAACATTCTCGGCCCTGGGAGCATTATTAAAGTACTAGCTTTTCGTCCTCTGGGGTTCTTTGTGGGGATCGTGTTGATATTATTCGCTTTCTAGAGGTACAATTAAACGTACAAAGATACAGACGTTCAGGCCATACACTATATACCAGGACTTTCTTATCAAGCTTCAGCCAATTATTCCAGCAAGGCCACCAATGTCTTTATATAATTCAGTAGTAGGGCATATGTGTATGCTACTCAGTGTGTTCTTCATGTTTGAAATTATCTGGACTGGGAGTAGGTTTATCGTGTTGCCTGACACTACAGTCTACACTACACCGACTTTATTAGGATGTCGATCATTATCTTCGCTGGAGGCGGGGTTGAAAACCACGGAGCATTATTTAATAAAATGACAGATTGCAGTGTGGGATAGACACACCTTGGGCATATGCTTGACTATTACAGCACGACAGCAGATCAACCTATAAAACCGTGTACACCACATAAGTAGATTAGTGACAATGTATACATGTCGATCTCCATTGGTTTTTTTAGGTTACCGACCTATGGTCCGATAATCTATTGGCATGGCGTTGTGTCCGTCTTCCGTCGTCGTCCGTCGTCCACATTTTTATCTTTTTTATTTACGTGCGAATTTTTTTCTGGAATTTTGCACAAAAATGCTTAAAAATCATTTTAGTTTTTTTATTTTCGCATTTTTTTTTTGCAAATGGCGGCCGTTTTCAACGAAAATTGCCTGATTTTGGACTTTGGTGGCCATTTTCTCAAAATCTGTTCACTAACTTTGTTTTCTTTTTGATACATAACACTCCTCATATGTACTCCTATGATGTGTATAAGTTTCGTTGCGCTTGAATCGCTCGAAGTGGGCCATTTTGGCCCAAACTCGGCCCAAATGGGACTTTCCCATGCTAAATTTTCCTATGCTTTATAATAGGACACGTTGTGTCTAATATCACACTTAATATTGAGATTAGAGACTGGGAATCAATTGTAAACATATAGGAAATGGTATATGCTGAATATTATCGTGACCTTGAATTTGACCTCTGACCTCAGTTTCAAGGTCAGAGCACAAAAAGGCTTATATCTCGCTTATTATCGACTTCACAGCTTAACAATCAATTGTGGACATATAGTAAATGATATATGCTGGATGTTCGGATGACATTGAATTTGACCTTTGATCTCATTTTCAAGGTCACAGGACAAAATGGCTAATATCTCGCTTGTTATCGACTTTACAGCTTAGGAATCAATTATGAACATATAGGAAATGATATATGCAGATTATTGTCATGACCTTGAATTTGACCTTTGACCTCATTTTCAAGGTCACAGGACAAAATGGCTAATATCTCACTTATTATCGATTCTACAGCTTAGGAGTCAATTGTGGACACAAAGGAAATGATATATGCTGAATATTCTCGCGACCTTTCTCGCACAAAATGGCTATTAACTCGCTTATTATCGACTTTACAGTTTGGGAATCAATTGTGAATATATAGGAAATGTTATATTCTGAATATGGTCATGACCTTGAAGTTGACCTTTGACCTAATTTTCAAGGTCACAGGACAAAATGGCCAATATCTCGCTTCTAATCGACTTTACAGCTTAGGGATCAATTATGAACATATAAGAAATTATATATACAGATTATTCTCATGACCTTCAGTTTGACCTTTGACCTAAATTTTAAGGGACACAGAACAAAATGACTAATATCTCCCTTATTATCGATTTTACAGCTTAGAAATCAATCGTGAACATATAGAAAATTATATATGCCGAATACTGCCATGTCCTTGAATTCGACCTTTGACGTCATCCTCATGGTCAGAGGACAAAATGGCTAATATCTTGCTCCTCTATTGACTTTATGGCTTGGGAACCAATTATGGACATATAGGAAATAATTTACACTGAATATTTGATGACCTCGAATTTGAGCTTGAACTTATTTTCAAGATAAGAGCACAAAATGGCTAATATCTCGCTTCTAATCGACTTTACAGCTTAGGATTCGACAGAGAACATATAAGGAATGATATATGCTGAATAATTTGGTGACCTTGAATTTGACCTTTAACATCACTTTCCTGTTCAGTGAACAAAATGGCTAATATCTCGCTTATTATCGTCTTTAGAGCTAAGGAATCAATGGCGGACAGGAAATGATATGCTGATTATTCTCATGAACTTGAACTTGATTTTTGACCTCATTTTTTCAAGGTCAGATCACAAGTGGCTAATATCTCACTTATTATCAACTTTACAGCTTAGGAATCAATTGTGGTCAAGTTCCAAATGATATATGCTGAATATTCTCGTGACCTCGACTTGACCAATGACCTTATTTTCAAGTTTTCTTCGACTGATTTTCAAGGTGATAAAATTGCTAATATTCCACTTATCGACTTCATAGTGTGGGAATTAATTAAGGATGTATAGGAAATGTTATGCTGAATATTCTCTTGACCTTGAATTTAACCAGTGACCTCGCTGACATCTTAAATATTAAACATATATTGTCCGGTAACCTATATTTGGCCCTTGGCCTAATCTTTTTGTCTGTGAGGGCATGACAAATAATAGTGAACCGTTCATTCAATTAATAAATCGACTGAAGGTTTTTTTTTTAATCGTTAGCTCAGTTAAACTAACCCTCCACTCAATATACTTCACGAACTGAGGAAACGAGTTTGTTCAACTGTGGCAACGATATTTAGCATTGATCAAACGATTTAAATATATTGAGTGAAAGATACATTGAATAGAGCGAACAGTTTGTGAATTGAGTGAACAGTTTACCTTTTTCTCATGTCATGTCCCATCAGTAGCTTTGTACAAATATTGTTCTTGCCATAGAATTTACTTACTTTCCGCGACCGGAAACCAAGAGAACCTTGCCTGTTGACGTGGTAGTGTCACTTGTGGCGTGGATGGGGGAGTATATCAACAGGTTATAGCGGAGCATCCCGGTCGTTGATTAACTAACGGATACACGGAAAGCTACTTTACTGTCCTTCCGACATAAGTCAGTCACTGGCAGATATACTGGAGTCAGGGAGATTTCTTAGACTGTATTGGCAATCGTGTTTGGTTTTATATTGGCTTGCAGGAGTGGAAGTGATATGTTGAAACGACTGTAACTGTTTGCCTGCAGTCATTCACATTATTACCTTGGATGTATATCATGTAACAAATTTGTCTGGAATGGAACGAATGTATATTTTTGCATGAAATGTATAGATTTGTATGCATGATGCAATGTTTGGTTATTAATATGAATACGTTGCAAGTATGCTTGTGTTCATTTTCCACTCTAAGGAACTGGACCGAAGCGTGGATAAAAAAAGTTCTTTCGGCTTTTCAATTAGATTGCTTTAGTCGTGTTGGCGTCTATTAGCACTGTGACCAAATGAATAAATGACTTGTTTTGGGTCTGTCTTCTCCCAGAACACTCAGTACAATATTGATTCAGTGCATATCACAGCGACGAATTTCTGGCTCTGGTTCAAACTTCAGGGAGATAATTCGTTAATATGACAGTTTCATGGAATTATCAATCCTGACGTCTACATGAGAGATATAGAATGAGAGAGGGAAGTTTGAGGGAGATATTGAATTCCTTTTGTATTCATCGATGTCACTCCACAATTTCCAGATTTATATCCTAATATTTTAGGTATGCTGAGAATGAATATTTCGATTTCAGGTTTTCAAAACTCCGATTTTGAACATGTAAGTATTATTAAACTATATTATGCAATTACTCCATTTGTCTCGTAGAGTGTTATTCGTACAAGGAAGCGGACGCATGTCACAGACAGAACGGCAGTCACTACTACAACCGCACTTGTTACAACGACAGCACCGCGGAGGAATACAACATTTCCGAGCTGGTGAAAACCATGAAAAAACGACCGCCGGCGGAGGAATACTTCGAGTAAGGACGCTCGTTTGTGAATGTCTGACGTAATTGTAAAATCGAAATATTTTTGGTAGAAAGAATCAATCTGTTCTGACGAGTTTTCACTCGCAAATGATTATTCGATTTGTAGTGGAAATTGCCACCGTTTCGCCCACAAAAGCATGCTCTTGATTCCTCCTCGTTTCAACACGTCGAAGTCAAAACACGTATGTCACGACGTTATCTGTAAAGTGCCGTTAAGTGTAAAGTGACTGAACTCGAATCTAAATCGAACTCAAGTTAGGTTCAGGTCAATTGCCCCGCTACTACCAGCACGCCTGTATGCTGTTGATGTACACAATGATGCACATTTCGCGGAAGTTTTATTTGTGATCAAAATAAAACATCAACTATTAGATCTAGATCTATATATCGTACTGTCGTTAAAATTGTAGTGATCATTTTATCTATCTTATTTTGTTTTCGTGCAACGTTATGACAAATTTATGCCCGCTAAAGCCGAAACTGTAATCTTGACACATTATGACGAGATCAAGCCATAGATCTACTCTGATTTTGCTAACTCGTTTATACAGTTTTCGCCGATATTTTTGCGATGCCAAATGGTATCGTTCTATAACTTGAGATACTTCACGGTTATTCTCTACAGAATTTCATACTTCTATCGCGAAAATTGAAAAAGTTGGCTATTTATCCCTATGTTAATTGGGTTTAGCTCCGTCATTTAATTTATGTGTTTGCACACAATTTAGTGTGTTTGCTCGATTTTGTACAGCTGTAGAGGGACAATCTTTCAAAATCAACATGTTTGTGTAGAAAACACCCAATGTGTCTTCTGCTCCAAAGCTAGAATAATATTTCGAATACTGATGGATGTAAATATGACTAAATCCTCGAATATGCTCATATTCTCGAGATCCAGTTTGGGCTGAAATTTAACATTGAGGTAGATTGCCAACTTCTTCAGTTTTTAGCTTACCGTACCTAAGCTTACGCGTCTGGCGTCCGTCCGTCCGTCGTCGTCGTCGTCGTCGTCGTTGTCGTCCGTCCACATTTTTATCTTTGAAGTTTACGGTCCAATTTTTTCTGAAAATTTGGGAAAAGATATCTTGAAATAATTCGAGAAGGGTGTATTTTTTAGTTTTTTTTTTCATTTTAAATTTTTTTTTCGGAATGGCAGCTGTTTCCGTAAAAAAACGGTCAATTTTTGGCGGCCATTTTCTCAAAAACTGTCTGATCAGATTTGAGATTTTTGTTTCCAAAGATTTTCCATATGTAGCTCTGTGATGTATATAAGTTTGGTTGCCCTTGAATCGCCGGCGTGTATGGCGGCTATTTTGAATTTTTGACGGGTCGACGAAAAAAAAATTCTTCGGCCCAAATCGCATTACTATCCATTTTGGGCCATTTCCAGACAAACAAAAAAATGTTTACCCTTTGAAAAAAAAATTTCGGCACTTTTTTCCTTCATAATGGGAGCTGCCAGAACTGTACTCCTAGAACGCCTGAAGATAGAGCTTAGAAATTGGCACTTTCAAATGGGAAATCATATATGGTGACTTGTATGGTGACCTTGAATTTGACCTTAAATGTCAAAACAGCCATTTTGGAGTAAAAAAAATGCCCAGATTTGCTTCTACAAATGGAATGCTTTTAGATAGAGCTTAAGTTTGCATTATGAGCATATAGGAAGTCATATATGGAACAAATGATGATGACCTTGACCTTGACATCAGATGACCTTGAGTGTTAAATGTCCAATGTGAACTGTGTAAATTAGCCACCGAGGCTTAAACACTTGCACATACAGGTTAGGATTGTGTATAAGCTTACAATAAGTCATGTATTTATAGCACATATCTTGGAAACCTTGAATTTGACCTTACATATGACCTTGAAATCCAAATCGCACAACATTGCCTGACCTGACATGTGTAAATTGGCCTCTACAGACAAACTACTTCTTGATAGAGCTTATATGTTTGTATTATGAATATATATGAAGTCACATGCAGCTTTCACAAAGATGACCTTGATTGGTAAATCTCAAAGTCATATGTCACTTGCAATGCTTAAAGCCAAAATTGTTCGGTAACCTATCTTAGCCCTTGGGCTAATTTTTGCAATAGAAGTCTGAAATTTGGTAGGAAGTTGCCGTTTGACCAAGTTATAGTACGATAACATTTAACATCGCAAAAATATCGTCAAATATAAATAATAAGTTGTGTAATTGAGATCGCGACAGGAGTTTCATTGTTAATACTATTCTTGTTTTAGCCGCTCCATGTTTGAAGCACTGCATTGCATGGCAACGCTCTCACCCCTTGTGTCTCGTGCTTGGGGTTATAATACTCCCAAGCCACTTTGTATGTTCGGAGTTGTCTCAGAGCTAGCAAAGCTAGAGGACGACGGGTGAGCTCGGCCATGAGCTCCACGTCCCTTTCGTCCGGCTAGGAGTGGGCCGTAAGGCCCCGGGAACGATTTCAAATAGAGGGCCCAGGAGGGTGCGGGGCTGAATTGGGGCTCGTCCCCGTGATCACCGGTCTCTCGCCCTGGGATGGTGCGACACAGGCTCTGGCAGACCGTCGGGCTGTCCAGGGTTCTATCTCTGCGGCAGTGCCGTCGGCGAGGCCGGGTAGCAACACGCGCACGTGCACGGGTTCTGGGGCGCCGCTCCTGTGGCGTTTCAGGCTCCACACAACGGGCTACATTAACATAACTGATGTATAATGTATTTTGTATGTCTATGATGTGTTATGATGTGATGTATGACGGCCGGATTCGTGCGGACGGACTGTTACCTGGTTGTAGTTCTAGTAATCACGATGCCCGCTGTGACGGTGCCTCAGCACACGGCGCATGCACCCTAGATAGCGGGCGTCAAACGTTACATTGGTGCCGTGACCAGGGTCAGTCTGACGGCGTTCTATTGCAGCCTACTGTCACAGTGTCTTTGCTCCTTAGTCCCTGGGGACCGCCTGCTTTCCTCCGGGATAATCTGAAATGAAGAGAGGCAAGACAATTCAATATGAATCAAAGCCATGTGTCCCAACACACCCGCTCCCAGGACAACCGGGAGCTAACCCAGGATGACTCCAGTCAGGACCAAAACCAGTCTGCGGACGAGTTGAACCCTGTGGGGTTGCAGTACCGGTACTCTTTCCCCCGACACCTCTGGATGCGAGGAGGCGAGTGCCAGTGACTGCGCTGATGCCTGGACAGATGGATAACCTGTTCCGACTTCCCCAGCCAACCGGGTCGACCCCCTTGTGGACCCCCGGTCCAGCTGCCGGACCGGCTATCCTAAGAGCAGTGGAACAGCTCACTGACTCGCTTAATGAGCTGGCTCCCGATGGCCGCTATGACCTCGGCCAATCACCCCATGCGGGACGATCAGATCATAGACGCGCTCGCCTTCTCCACGACACCGGCCCTCCGCTGAACAGCTGACGGAGAGGGAGCGGCAGTTAATCCAGATTGCGCTGGACGAATATAAGCGCAGTCAACTCGCCGCACCGAGCACGACTTTTGTGGTCACTCCCACACCAATGATGACCGGTCCGTCGGTAACACCCCTGGTACGTCCGGGCCCGCAGGTGCCGGTTACCCATGTCATGGGACCTGCGCCTGTGCCACGGCTCGAAGGGACCACGCTAGCTACCGCTTCCGTTGTAGCCCTGGCCACGTGGTCCTATCCTATCCTATCGGCCCCGAGCTACATCTGCATTCTATCCGTTAGGATCAGCGGGGGCTCCTTCCGCACTGAGTCAGAGTGGGATGTTTGCAGGGTCTTCCCTGCTGGCAGCGCCAAGTTATCCAACACCCACGTCCGTGGCCTACGAACCTACTGCTTTAGGTTTCGCCGCAGGTAGGGCCGATGCTTGGTCTGCCCCCTCTTATCCACTGGCCTCGGGTCTGGATCAGAAACCCGAGAGCGTTACCTGCATGACCGGAAGCCAGGCCAGTCAGCTTGGCGCAAGCGGTTCAACGAGGACAATGCTGATCTGGAGGACTGCCTCCTTCAGCTCCGGCAAACAGCTGTTTACAAGGGTTGGACCCAGCAACAACCTGGGCACATTCTCTCAGGTAGCCTGGAGGGCAAGGCTCTCCGGCTGATGTCCTGTTTGCCGTCAGTGAACGCTACGTTCACTGAGGTTGCCGAGCAACTTCATTTACTGTTCATGCCGATGACTAACAAGCGGATGTACGAGAAACAGTTCAAGGCTCGTCACCGCTTGCCAACAGAGGATGTTACCAACTACGCGTTCAACCTGCGCGTACTTGGCCGCCCGGAAGAATCGGCGAGTAGGTTCGAGCCAATGCCAATGCTGAAGCATACGATGGAGGAGGCTATCAACTCTGTGCTAGCGATAGAGGCAGCTGTCAGCTCCAGACAGATGCCTCCGTCCCGCCTACGCCGTCGATCACTTCGTTGCTGGCTGCTGCTCCTCCCGCGAAAGCATCACGAGTGTTCCCATGGGCATTTTCGGCTGTCTGGGAATCCGCCAAAGGAACCAAACCCCCAGTGGGTTTGTTCGCCCGCGTCGCCTATGGTGGCGCCGGTGCAAGCGACACTGGCCGCGGCATCATACTTGTCCCCAGATGAGTATGATGTCGAAGAATATGATTTCAGCGCTGTGCAGATGATTGCGCACTGTGCTGGGATCGAAGCCCCGGGACCAGTAGATTACTGCCGCGATCACCTTCAGACCTAACGCCTACCGGCCCTGCTACTTCTGCGGAAAGCAGGGCCACTTCTGGTTACAGTGTCCGGATTTGCTCAAACGCCTACGGGCCAGTGGCTATAAAGGCAGCTTGTCTGAGCCTCACCAGAGGAACTCAAACTTCCGCCCCGGTCCTCCGGGACAGAGGCGGCAACCCTCTCGTGAGGGAAACTGAAATCGGACGTGGTGGCGTCCAGCACTGCGTCCGAGGACAGTTGTCCTGTGGCACCTGCAGCTGCCCCACCCGCTGACGAGCCGGAGGATTCTCAAGTAGATATAACTCCTACGGGAGTAGTCCTTGAGGATACATCTAGGATACATTCCTCCACAGCTGAGGCAGATAACGAGGACTCTGTATCGGAAACCAGTGAACCGGGTGACCTCGGTCATCTAACGTGCGCATTGGTTAGGGACCCCTGCTGGTACCTGCCCTTTGCCATTTGGGTGGGAGCCGGCGTGGTTCCTTGTCGACTCTGGTTCAGAGGTCACCCTCGTCACCACGAGGACGTATAAGTGGGAACCCGCATTCCGCAGCATGGAGCCCCGGGATCCTGGCAGGTACAAGCTCTACGGAGCGTGAAACAACAATATCCGTATCCACAGACTGATCGACCTCTCAGTCAAACTTTGAGGTATCACTGACACTACAGAGGTGATCGTCGCGGATATCGGGGGCAGCTGGGATCATTGGAATGAACTTTTTACGGATCCATCGGGTGATCGCGGACTTTAGTTCCGGCAAACTCCGGATAAGGACAGACATACATTATCTCTTCCGCTAGGGTCTGTCTCGTTCATTCCAGCTCAGGGCAGCGCGCATCAGGGTAGTGCCGCCCCTAAGGGATGATCGCCAAGGTCAGACCGCGCCACCCGCGCATGATCCTCGATGGTTGCCCTTGCATATTACAACCTGTGAGTAACTTCGCCCGGAGTACGGACTCGCACTAGGAGGGACTTTGGACAAGTCTGACACTTGTGCGATGCCCATTCTCGTGGTGAATCCCACCGAGGCTCCAGTTGTACTACGCCGCAGTGGACAAAGTCAGACCTCCTGTTAAGTGTAAAGTGGTCGCAATGGACAGAGACAGACCTCCCGTTAAGTGTAAAGTGGTCACTGTGGACAGAGTTAGACCTCCCGTTAAGTGTAAAGTGGTCAGTGGACAGAGTCAGACCTCCTGTTAAGTGTAAAGTGGTCACAGTGCACAGAGTCAGACTTCCCGTTAAGTGTAAAGTGGTCACAGTGGACAGAGTCAGACCTCCCGTTAAGTGTAAAGTGGTCGCAATGAACAGAGTCGGACCTCCCGTTAAGTGTAAAGTGGTCACAGTGGACAGAGTCAGATCTCCCGTTAAGTGTAAAGTGGTCACTGTGGACAGAGTCAGACCTCCCGTTAAGTGTAAAGTGGTCAGTGGACAGAGTCAGACCTCCCGTTAAGTGTAAAGTGGTCACAATGGACAGAGTCAGGCCTCCCGTTAAGTGTAAAGTGGTCACAATGAACAGAGTCAGACCTCCCGATAAGTGTAAAGTGGTCACTGTGGACAGAGTCAGACCTCCCGTTAAGTGTAAAGTGGTCGGTGGACAGAGTCAGACCTCCCGTTAAGTGTAAAGTGGTCACAATGGACAGAGTCAGACCTCCCGTTAAGTGTAAAGTGGTCACTGTGGACACAGTCAGACCTCCCGTCAAGTGTAAAGTGGTCACTGTGGACAGAGTCAGACTCCCGTTAAGTGTAAAGTGGTCAGTGGACAGAGTCAGACCTCCCGTTAAGTGTAAAGTGGTCACAATGGACAGAGTCAGGCCTTCCGTTAAGTGTAAAGTGGTCAGTGGACAGAGTCAGACCTCCCGTTAAGTGTAAAGCGGTCACAGTGGGCAGAGTCAGACCTCCCGTTAAGTGTAAAGTGGTCACTGTGGACAGAGTCAGACCTCCCGTTAAGTGTAAAGTGGTCAGTGGACAGAGACAGACCTCCCGTTAAGTGTAAAGTGGTCACTGTGGACAGAGTTAGACCTCCCGTTAAGTGCAAAGTGGTCAGTGGACAGAGTCAGACCTCCTGTTAAGTGTAAAGTGGTCACAGTGCACAGAGTCAGACTTCCCGTTAAGTGTAAAGTGGTCACAGTGGACAGAGTCAGACCTCCCGTTAAGTATAAAGTGGTCGCAATGAACAGAGTCGGACCTCCCGTTAAGTGTAAAGTGGTCACAGTGGACAGAGTCAGATCTCCCGTTAAGTGTAAAGTGGTCACTGTGGACAGAGTCAGACCTCCCGTTAAGTGTAAATTGGTCAGTGGACAGAGTCAGACCTCCCGTTAAGTGTAAAGTGGTCACAATGGACAGAGTCAAGCCTCCCGTTAAGTGTAAAGTGGTCACTGTGGACAGAGTCAGACCTCCCGTTAAGTGTAAAGTGGTCAGTGGACAGAGTCAGACCTCCCGTTAAGTGTAAAGTGGTCACAATGGACAGAGTCAGACCTCCCGTTAAGTGTAAAATGGTCACTGTGGACACAGTCAGACCTCCCGTTAAGTGTAAAGTGGTCACTGTGGACAGAGTCAGACCTCCCGTTAAGTGTAAAGTGGTCAGTGGACAGAGTCAGACCTCCCGTTAAGTGTAAAGTGGTCACAATGGACAGAGTCAGGCCTTCCGTTAAGTGTAAAGTGGTCAGTGGACAGAGTCAGACCTCCCGTTAAGTGTAAAGTGGTCACAGTGGGCAGAGTCAGACCTCCCGTTAAGTGTAAAATGGTCACTGTGGACACAGTCAGACCTCCCGTCAAGTGTAAAGTGGTCACTGTGGACAGAGTCAGACCTCCCGTTAAGTGTAAAGTGGTCAGTGGACAGAGTCAGACCTCCCGTTAAGTGTAAAGTGGTCACAATGGACAGAGTCAGACCTCCCGTTAAGTGTAAAGTGGTCACTGTGGACAGAATGAGACCTCCCATTAAGTATAAAGTGGTCACAATGGACAGAGTCAGACCTCCCGTTAAGTGTAAAGTGGTCACAATGGACAGAGTCAGACCTCCCGTTAAGTGTAAAGTGGTCACTGTGGACTGAGTCAGACCTCCCGTTAAGTGTAAAGTGGTTACAGTCGACAAAGTCAGACCTCCCGTTAAGTGTAAAGTGGTCACAGTGGACAGAGTCAGACCTCCCGTTAAGTGTAAAGTGATCACAGTGGACAGAGTCGGACCTCCCGTTAAGTGTAGAGTGGTCACTGTGGAGAGAGTCAGACCTCCCGTTAAGTGTAAAGTGGTCACGATGGACAGAGTCAGACCTCCCGTTAAGTGTAAAGTGGTCACTGTGGACAGAGTCAGACCTCCCGTTAAGTGTGAAGTGGTCACAGTGGACAGAGTCAGACCTCCCGTTAAGTGTAAAGTGGTCACTGTGGACAGTCAGACTTCCTGTTAAGTGTAAAGTGGTCAGTGGACAGAGTCAGACCTCCCATTAAGTATAAAGTGGTCACAATGGACAGAGTCAGACCTCCCGTTAAGTGTACAGTGGTCACTGTGGACAGAGTCAGACCTCCCGTTAAGTGTAAAGTGGTCACAATGGACAGAGTCAGACCTCCCGTTAAGTGTAAAGTGGTCACAGTGCACAGAGTCAGACCTCCCGTTAAGTGTAAAGTGGTCACAGTGCACAGAGTCAGACTTCCTGTTAAGTGTAAAGTGTTCACTGTGGACAGAGTCAAACCTCCCGTTAAGTGTAAAGTGGTCACAATGGACAGAGTCAGACCTCCCGTTAAGTGTAAGGTGGTCACTGTGGACAGAGTCAGACCTCCCGTTACGTGTAAAGTGGTCACTGTGGACAGAGTCAGACCTCCCGTTAAGTGTAAAGTGGTCACAGTGGACAGAGTCAGACCTCCCGTTAAGTGTAAAGTGATCACAGTGGACAGATTCGGACCTCCCGTTAAGTGTAAAGTGGTCACTGTGGACAGAGTCAGGCCTCCCGTTAAGTGTAAAGTGGTCACAATGGACAGAGTCAGACCTCCCGTTAAGTGTAAAGTGGTCAGTGGACAGAGTCAGACCTCCCGTTAAGTGTAAAGTGGTCACAATGGACAGAGTCAGACCCCTCGTTAAGTGTGAAGTGGTCACAATGGACAGAGTCAGACCTCCCGTTAAGTGTAAAGTGGTCACAGTGGACAGAGTCAGACTTCCCGTTAAGTGTAAAGTGGTCACAGTGACATAATCGATCATCAATAATTGGTCTGATTTTCAACAGATTAATTTTAACCGGCCCATCACCAAAAATAAAATATTTTGACTTAACATCATGGCCAGCATATGACTTCTGTCCAACACAGGCAAACTGTACCCAAGTTTTCCCAATCAACTTAGTTTGACGCTTATAAATGATCTACAACACGTGCTGAACGCAATACCCGTCGTACGTTGACCAGAGGGGGCACGCGCGTGCGAGTACCATGCCATGGAGAGACACCTGGCGAATAATCAGTACACCAATACAAATAGTTTGGTATAAGACATAGTAATAGTTCGATCCCCCAATCGAGTTATGCTACTTTACACTTAACGGCACTTTACAGATAACGTCGTGACACACGTACACGTTTTTGAATCACCACTCATTCTAAGTGGCCTAGATTACAAACTGAATGATAATATAATGGAGATTGACATATCAAAACAATACACCAAAACCTCCTATTCACTCCCAATCCTTACCACCACTGGGTTGCCATGCTTACAGGAATTACGTATTGAACATGTCCCGGGGGGTGGATGACATGGGCGGAGTACGCTGGCAGCTGGCCCTGTGTCTGCTTACCGCCTGGATCGTCGTCTTCTTGTGTCTGAGCCGCGGAGTACAGTCGTACGGAAAGGTAAGATAACCAGAGAGTTAAAGTACAGTTGTGGCAAAAATATCCAGTAATATATAACACACGATAGTAGTTAGTCAGTCACACCAGGGATGCAAAAAATAGGCCTATGTTAAACATAAAATACCAAATTTATAGTCGCAGGCCTAGTGTATACCACGCCCTCAGGAAATATTGCAAGATCCTACGGTCGTAAATCCAATCCGACAAGCCCACTGATTAACATTTAATCTTTTTCCATGGATGAACCACACTCATACTTTGTAGATGTTTGAAATATGCTGTATGTTTTGTCTCACAGGTGGTGTACTTCACTGCGCTGTTCCCGTACGTGGTCTTGATCATTCTGTTCTTCCGAGGGGTGACCTTACCCGGATCCAGACAGGGGATCATTTATTATCTGACACCGGACTTCTCCAGACTACAAACGTCCAAGGTTTGATGAGAGAACAAACAAAACAAAGCAATGCCGTCTGCTGATCTTTGTTGTGAAAGCAAATTTGTCCTTGATATAACATTGAACGATTATTTAGCCAGTAATATAAAGGATACTGTACTGTTCTGCAGGTGTGGAGTGATGCGGCAGTGCAGATATTCTTCTCCCTGAGCCCAGCCTGGGGAGGGCTGATCACCCTCGCCAGCTACAACAAGTTCCACAACAACTGCTACAAGTACGTTACAAGTTAAAGATATGATTGACAATTATTAAGGTTGGATTTCTATATATATGGTTCAAACCCCAAACCATGTTTGAACCACTCTTACCACTTCAGGTGTTGTCTATGTCAAAAGCCACATGTAGACCTAGATTGTACATTATATGTAATCTTCACTCATCAGAGATGCCCTGATCGTGTCCATCACTAATATCTGCACGAGTATATTCGCCGGCATGGTGATCTTCTCGATAGTCGGGTACCTGGCTCAGGAGCTACACAAGGACGTGGGAGATGTCGTCGACCAAGGTCTATAGTTTCTCCATAATAATATTTGGACAAACATGGAATATCGCAAACGATAATGTTCTATCATGGCAGTGGTCCATTAGGTCATCGGTTGTGGTAACTCAGAATAAATCGCAGTTCAAATTCATGGAGTTTAAATAAAGTTACTCTAAAAATTAACGTATGTCATGGATGCTTTGCTGTGATGTCACACTAGACGACAAAATCATTGTCCAACCTTCAGTGCATGTTAGATTCCATGCACATGGTGATCTTGCAAATCAATCATAGTGAGTGAAATGTCACAAATGTTACAGTATTAGTATCGTTATCAGAACTACTCAATATACCCCCATCGAGCCAAAATACCTGGCGTATAATACATCAACTAAGTAAACACGGCCTAACCACGTTCCCGGTTGTCCGGCAGGTGCTGGTCTGGCGTTTATCGTCTACCCTGAGGTGGTGACACGGCTGCCGATAGCTCCGCTCTGGTCCTTCATGTTCTTCTTCATGCTGCTCACGCTGGGACTGGACAGTCAGGTTAGAAACCAGGACATGCCAACATAGCTAGAGGAGCCCAAACAGCCTGGGGAGCCTACTATAGCGACCTAAGAGTGAGGACTCCGGCATTGGTCAGCGTTGACCACAGTAGCAGTTGTTGCTTGTGTAGCATTGCCACGAACTGTGAGAAAATTGTCTATTTCTTGCGTCATCTTAAGTGATCTCCTCTTGGTATACCGCTAGGCTCTTCGGTGTTCAATGGCTATCATAATGTATACATGTGTGTTAGTTTGGGTTTTTTTTGTCATCATTGACATCTTGTTGTACCAACGGTAAGACATATCTTGTACCAGGCTGAGACATATCTTGACA
Source organism: Terebella lapidaria (assembly GCA_949152475.1). Taxonomy (NCBI): domain Eukaryota; kingdom Metazoa; phylum Annelida; class Polychaeta; order Terebellida; family Terebellidae; genus Terebella; species Terebella lapidaria. The sequence goes on from CASCJZ010000497.1 coordinate 26,239, forward strand.
ATACTCACAAGAATAAACTCTGTAATATTGGGTACCTCGGGATGTTCTGGTACGCTTTATTCCTTAATGCTTTTCAAAATACGATCATAACGTTCATGATGGTGCAGTTCAAGCTATGTTCGTTTTCACGAAATAAAACTTCCAAACATCTTGAGATATGACCAACTACAAGAACGGTGAAGGTCAAAAACACCCACACCACCCAGTAGTGAGATTCGTTTACCCTCGTATCGACAGTTTGCTCTGATGGAGACCGTGACCACGGCGATACTGGACAAGTTCCCCAACCTACGTGAGAAGAAGACCTGGGTGGTGCTAGCCATGTCCGTGATCGGGTACAGCGGTGGTCTGACGTTCTGCAGTCGGGTACGTCAGGAGACTACCTATCAAATTATGAAAATAAAACTTGAGACTAGCACGATCTCAACAAATTGCATCTGGAGTATGCAGAATGTCTCATGAATCATCAGCTACGTTCAGAATACACACATGTATGTCACTGCCACTGAAAGTTTTTGCAGGTGTGTTTGATATTTTATGCCTCGATGTTTTTCCCACGTGACAACAGGGTGGCTACTACGTGCTCCAGCTGTTAGACACGTACGCCTCCAGTTGGTCGGTGTTCCTGCTCGCGATCCTTGAGTGTGTCGTCATAGCCTGGATATACGGTACATGTAGCCTATAAACTGCTGGCCTGCTGGAATCGTGTTTGTGAAATTGAGTACAGTGATAGTCATAATGATATCTTCAATGATTTTTGCCCAGTGGAGACAAAATCACATGAACTTCAAATTTGATCCTTCAAACAAAAGAGTAATGGGCAATGATTGAGGGATGTTTTCAGGAACAACGCATACAGTGATAAGATGATTGTGTTGTTACGATTACCTCCTGTTTCGGACAATTATACCAAGCGTGCACGATCATACAAGATATATATTTGTGGTGTTGCAGCTTTGTCCTGCTTCCTCACAATACATCACGCAGTGGAACCAATACAATACTTATGGTATTAATCGGTACTCAGTAATGACGAATCACATTCGCACAATGTTTGTGGTGTTACAATTTTATCCTCGTTGTTATATAATTGTGGTGTTACAATTGTGATATATCGTGGTGTTACAGGTGTACCTCGGTTCATGCGGGATATTGAAGTGATGATTGGTGCTCGTGGAAAAGTCTGGCAAAAATTCTTTGAAATATTCTGGAAGTTCCTCAGTCCCGCAACATTAACCGTGAGTTTTATTCTAACTTGTCTATAAAAACTTTTTTTTAGTAACAGTACCATGGTTATTACTAATGGGAACGACCCACCTGGTACTTCAGTTCCTGTTGGTGTTCAACTGGATCCAGTACAAGCCGATGAACCTAGGTTCCTATGTGTATCCAATGTGGGCTAATATCATGGGCTGGGCGGTCGCCTTGGCACCCGTGGTCGCTGTGCCTCTAGTGATGGCCTACAAACTATGCACGGCTCCGGAGCAGCTCAGCTTCAGAGAGGTGGGTTACTGTATCCTATAATATACAATCATGTCAACCTATACATATATGAGAGCAATAATTTATTGCAGGCATATCACTGAAATCCATTACCAACACAGCGCTGTGAGCCCAAATGATATGCCACTGAAGCTTGTATGCACCTATTATCATTTGCTTACATATGCCCTGAATATTCACTGACTTTTGAGTCTGCAAATATATGTCAGTTCTCAGAATCCATCTCCATTTGTATTCCCCCATCTCTATTTCAGCTTACCTTCCAACAAACATTATACATTGCAGAGACTGCGGTTCCTGATGCAGCCGACCACAGAGTGGGGTCCTGCTCACAAGATGTCCGAGTTACATATCGATGACCTCGTCCTCAAACCCATCCACAGCGCCACGGTACACATGAGCAAGGCCTCGCACGACAATCCCTCTTTTAACGTCTTGTATAGGTTTGATGAGTGACGATTGTAGCTCTGTCGTAGGTACATACACACTGTCTCATAGCGCTCTAAATCGCGGCTGTTGTGCACTTCGTTTGGTGATTTGATTTCTTGTTGTTGCTTGTGTTGTTTCTCTCTTCATATTCATCTCTTTACGATTTTCTCTCGATTCCTCTTTGCATTACTGTTTTGCCACTTGTTTTCTAGGCCCATTTTTCCTCATAGTGCCTTTTTATGATCTCTTAAAACATTCAATCGGATCTATTCGCCGTCATGTTTGAGTAAGGTTTTTCTTTACTTTATGTTTGCTAATGGTCGAAATTTCCTATTTATATTTCTCTGTGAAATTTTAAACGGTTCTATAAAACTGGTTTAAAAGCATGTTTATGATGCTGATTGACACAGGCGCTAAAGAGTCAACCGGGATTCGGAGAGAGACGCTACGATCTGACCTCACCTAAATGACGAGAACTGTTCCCATAGTAACACCTCAAACTAGGAGATGTATATAAGATCCACGAGAGAGAGGGACGCCCCAGCACCGTGTGACGTCAGTGTACTCACTAAAACCCAGACAAGTCATCGAGCTAAAAGCTGGATGTACGTCGGTCCCAGCCGATGCACGTGTTGAGAGGGTGGTGACGCAAACAAACGGTGTCAAAAACTCCAAGTGGATCCAGTTATGAATTTGGTTTACCTTCTCTGTCTTCTAATTTATGCGTGGAAAATCACGTCAAGGATTTTATGTACTAGTAAATGAACCAACAACGGCAGTCAAAGGAATTGATAGTAATACATAATTACAGGTGCACAACACGCAGGTAGATACTGATGAACTGTATATTTGACATAAATTAGAAAAATAAAAACGCCCTGCTCACTCCTAAGTATCACTGGCTAGTGAATCAAAATGTGATCAAATTATTAACTAGAGAATGTCAAATCATTCGTGGTTTTACAACCGAATGAAGTCCAGTATACTACTTAACGTAGATACCAGTATAGTATGGGAATGTTATTTCGTGTAGGAACAAATACATTGTATATAATATAGTGCATATATGGCTCTTGTATATAGAATCTTGTACAGATGCTCATGATCACAATCTTCTCATACCTGACTCTAGTGTATTGTATATATATATATGTATATTGTATATATATCTATGCTCAAAGTGATGTACGTTGTACAGACTTTCCAGTTGTAAAATGAATCACGTGCTTGATGACAACAATCCTACAAATATTGAGATTAGCACCACTGTAAATATCGTAAATAGTTGGATATGATATTAATATTATTATTGTTGGTGAGAATTCATATATGTGTTGTCATAGCGACGCTAGTGTGTAATATATATATATGTGTAAGCAGTTGTGATATCGTTACATATATTGACAACATACGAGTCTTTGTTTTGTGCAGGACACTTCAAAATATGTGACCATTTATTTAGTATTCATAATATTTTTTCATTTTGAATCCTTCCTTATTATGATGTGCTGATGTTATATTGTGTCATCATTAGGCCTATATTTACCCACCTAATCCTAATTTATTGCAGTCTATATTGTATGACATCAAACATTTGCATATTCCATGATATTTTCTCACATTTTTGGTTGTTACAATTGAAATTGTCGATTACTATTAGTTATGTTGTTGAATAAAAAATCAATACAAGTTAATATCTATTTCTTCGATTGTTTGGTGCAATATCAACTTTCCTTTCTTACTTGTACAGGGCTAGATATATTATCTTATAAATTAACGAATACAACAACGAATATTTTGTTCCGAATGAATTACGATCTTTGAAGTCTAACATATACTGGAATGAAATCATACCATATTTTATACCATGTCTTATTCATACCATATTTTCTTCGATCTTTATTGAGAAAACAATGAGAGTCTGGAATGATAATGATAACTGATGTTTCTGGGATTATGATACTCTGGGAATATTTCAGCGATTCAACTCCTGAACATTATTTGAACACAGCAGCTAATGATTAGACGCAAGGTTTTTGGACCTGTTGATTTTCCTTGTATGATCAAAACAGAACATTGATGTACTATTATTTAAACTATCACAGTTTCTGCTCGAAATGCAGAGGTTATGATGTGGGAAGGCTCTTTTTAGTTTGTATGCTTGTAGGACAACCATTTCCCTTTCTACATGTAAGTTTCCAAGATGAAATAAGCTTTCACTGGGCGGCGCACAACTGAGTAAATCGGCCCTTCATTTTGGCGTTTGTTTCTCGAGGTATTCGCGAGGTGTCAGTCAAATGCTCAGCAAACGATCTATTCCTACAAATTACATTGATTTTTAAAAAATAGTTTAGAAGTCATACTTTCCAGCAGAACATTACAATGGAAGTGTTTCTTAATGGTGTAAAGTGACCTTGTTGCAGGTTTTCAGCTTTAAATTTGTATTCATGGCTGCGTTCGATTCCAATCGTTCTTGTATTTTAGGTGTATTCTATATATTCTTGACTATCTTCACAATTTTCATACACCGGAGTTGAATGTATTTGCAGTTGTTTATTTACCCTTTTCATACGTGAAAGCGAATATTTTTTTTATCTAGGTAACTCCTTACATATAGTTGTCCACATTGTAGCCCGCTACTCTCAATCGAACGGCTTTCATAACGAGGCGGCCACAAATTATCACTGGGTAGATGCGGAACGATGACGTGTACGTTTGAACAGTTTACGATACACACGTTTCATGGCGGACATACAGTACAAGACAAATTGCTCGGACATAACTCCTCGGGCATATACTGTTATGAGTGTTATCAGTCCATACCGATCATGTTTTCTAAGATTCAAAGTTGAACAAACATATCAAAAGCTCGATAATTTTATCCAAACCTGTCACATATAAAGCGAATGTGTGCAATACGGAGGATATACGTGTTGTACGTGTATTTTTCCAATCAGAGTAAGTAAATTCTATACATGTACGTTATTTCATGACGGATGTAGAGAAATGTGACGTTTGATTTTTAATTTTGTGTGCAATAGGTCTGGGGCTAGATCTAAATGTTTCCTTCAATCACGTAGCAAAATGTTACTCTATATGTTTCAATACGGAGCAGATAGTCGATATGCGTGTGAGATCTGCAGAAAATCAAACGAATATTCAGTGTGGTAACTTTACAGGGAGTTAAACTAGATGCCTCCGGTCGCCTACGACCGCTTGGGTGTATCCCCCATGGCCCTATAATCCCTGTTGCCCAAAATATATTACTGATAAGTGTGAAAAACTAGAGTAAGGGTAAAAAATATTAACAGAGAAATGTGAAATCTTAAGCCACAACTGGATCAGTCATCGGCCGCCAATTTTAGCAAAAAAAGAAAAGAAAATTGCGTCGTCACATCACTTTTTCGGGGACCCCAATAACCAGAACCATAATAATTTTTTTGGTCTTGTATTTACTGTGGTCAATAATAGACTTAACTGGCAAAAAATAATGTTAACATATTTGGATACAGCCATAAAATCTTTACTGAACAAAGCCTTCACCTTGTTGAGCCCAATAATAAATATTTCTTGTCTCAATTATTTTCATTGTGGTCAATAATAGACTTAACAAGTAACAATAATGTTAACTTATTCGGTTACACCCAGGAATGTCTACTGCACAAAACCTTTACCTTGTTGAGCCCAATAATAAATATTTCTTGTCTTAACTATTTTCATTGTGGTCAATAATAGACTTAACTAGTGAAAATAATGTTAACTTATTCGGTTACAGCCATGAAATCTGTACTGGACAAAACTTTTACCTAGTTGAGCTTGATAATAAATGTTGCTCATCTTAACTATTTTTATTGTGGTCAATAATAGACTTAACTAGTAAAACTAAAGTTAACTTATTCGATAATATTGTTCTGTCTTCACCAAAAACATCAGTTCTCCATTCTGAAAAAGAATCCAGTGCCATTTGCTTTCACAGTACAGGGTATTGTAGTGATCACAGATGTCAAAGTGAGTATTTTAAAGTTCGTTATAACATGTATAAGTTAGTCCATTAACTATTTAATATTTATTCAATCGTTCTGAAAAACAACAGGTTTCGTGTGACGGTTTTTCTCATCGAGCCTGTGCGATTTCGTCATCATTGGTCAAAAACTCCCACTCGTACAGCGTTCACAAGCCATGTGTGTTAAACAGGCTAATTTAAGCACAAAATGTGTCGCCAATCGGCCAATTTGGTTGTAACTGTAGTGATTTTAGTGACAGTAACTCATGTCCCTCCCGCGCACTACACATTTCCATCACAACATATACATTCTACTTGACTTACATACAGAACAGGTACACGCTATACGATTACAAGCATAAACTTTACCGGAACCATGTATACAAACACAGGTCAAACCCCGTGCATCTGCGGCCCCGTTTACTCCGTACACTCGACCCAGTATATTCGGCCTTGACCTTCACACACCCACACAGAAATCACGTGCACAGCTACAAGCAAAACATGTCAAGACACGCACCGGGGAATCCCACTTTCCCGGTGAGATCAGCATCTACCCACATACAGTCAGCCAATCACAACACCGCATACATTTGGCGGGAAATCTACAGACACATGTTTCCCCGGCCCCGCAGATTCTGAGAGTTGAGTAGTTGTCATCCCAGTGAACGGACGTAATACCGAAGCAGAGGGATATTGGATATATATATCCAATTCATATAAGAATTGGATATATATAAACTGTGTGTTATAAAAGTGCTGTACGAGGACTATCTATGAAAATTATTGAAGTGGAATATTATATAAGTGGAATATATATTGACTGGGATAAAATCACCGGACGTAGATGAGCGAGTCGGCCCTGTTGTAGTGTGTGTGCTACATTAAACAGTTTCATCCAATAAACTATTGAATTGAACTGCCGGCCTTTTGAACCACACAGCGACCCAGATAAACGTTTCGGCCTGATACGGGCCTGAAGAACCGTATTCTTCACATTGGCGCCGTAGACCAGGATCTGAGCTAGTCTCGGATCTTCGACCCAGACCGACCGGCAGTGATGGCATTGGCCCCGGGAGCATCCCGCGGTGAGCCGCTCGACCCCACGGATGATGAAGTGACGATCAATCCGAATCCGGCCTTCCGACCTTCCGGCCCTCGCTCAGTTGTCATGAGCGATACGGTCCCGCTGTCGCAGGAGCAACAACCGACCAGCCTGTTCGACTCCTTTGGTGACCATTCGACCCTGAGATCGTCTTCGCCGCCTGTCGACCTCGTACAGGAGTTCCTCGACGAAGACCCGCTTGCGCCTCTGCACACAGTAAGTGACATCCTGAGTGCACAAGCTAGGGCGTATTCGGCCACGTTGGCCAGAACGACCCAGAGAGTATCAAACTTTGCCGACAGAAATCGTATCGACCCAGAACATTCAATGTTAAACGTTCGGCCAGTAACCATAGATACATCGATGGTTACACACCCACCGAGTAACTCCCGGATACGACAGTGGGTTTGTCAGACTGATAATGCTCCAGAACTGATTCCGCCGAGTGCTTATTCGGCGTCCCGACCCCTGGCGCCATCAATGACGCCGAGACAGCACGACCCCGCACCAGAGATGTACTCATGCATACCGACCGAGCCAACGGTGGTAGAGTACGCCCGACCCAACCAGGAGAAAGCGACCACCGGGAGCATCCCAGTAGCGACCGTGGATCAGATCGCGACATCTCCAAGACCACAACGACCCAGCGACGCGACCGTAGAACCTCCCGCCTCCACACGGCAAGCGCGACTGCGACAACAGCCATTTACGTCAAGTTGCCGACCACTCGACCCCGATACGTCGACCACCGATGCATGCGATCCCGCGCCGACCACGCACCGACCGTCGCCGACCATCGGAGAGCAACAACGCTTCGCCCCGCCGCAATCTCACTCAGTATATCCGGAGCTTTGAACTGTTCACGGCGGCCTTCGCATATACCGACCTCAATAAAACGACCACATTCCGGTGCACGCTGCGCGGTCGCGCCGAAGCGCTGGCTCTGAACATTCCAGTTGAGACTCCCTGGGAGGAGTTCCGTCGCCGACTTTTGGAGGGCTGGGAGCCCGCGCCCCGTCGACAGTCCAAACGGGACGATTTCCCGTTCCTCAAGCGGGAACGAAAGGAGGACGCGGAGCACTACCTGGAGCGACTTCAAGCTCTGGCTGAACAGGTTTTCGACGACGTCACACCAGAGTCGCGACAGCGAACCGTGATTTCGCAATTCGTCAACGGCCAACCCGACCCCATTGCAGATACACTGTGTGTCTTCACCTTCAATAGCTATGGTGAGGCACTAATGGCCGTCCTCAAGGCTGAGAGTCGCCAGCAGAGGACAAACAAAGATCGTCGTCGGGGCACGCGACGTGCCGACATCTCCGCGAGCGGATATGCGGAGGACGACCCTGTCAACGAAGAACTGTCTTGTGCCATGGGACAGGTCACTCAGTGGGAGACACCGACCCCTGAGCAAATTGCGGCCTATTACGACCCTGCTGACAGTGATACGACCGGCTTACAGGGATGTGATGAACACTCTGTGCCAGCCTGCTCACGTGAGTGGGTGGCTGAAGCGTTTCAGTGCGTCCTTAGTGACGATAACGGACTATGTGAAGGAACAGCCATCTACTCTGTCTTGCGAACCATGGCCCCGATTAAAGGTGATCGACCCCCACAACCCGGACGGCCCATAGTATGCTTCTTTCGTAAGAAGCCCGGCCATCGCTGGATGTGATGTTTTCAGCTCAAGGACGTGTTAGTGCGCAATGGTATGAGGCCACTGACATTTCGACCCAGTGGTCCTAGTACTGACCGAAGGACAGATCAAGTGTTGTCAGTACCTAAACAGGCCTGCAACCAAACTAAATCGACCCCACCAGCGATTCCAGCCCAGCCGCTAAACCGGTAGAGGAAGGTGCTGAGGAGCAAGGGCCTTCCGGACAACAGAGCAATGTTCCCCGCTCCACACCTGCGGTTGTCATGACTACCGCACCGGTATCGACACCAGTTATGACTCCGCAGCCGGCCCAGCCCACACCTCAGCTCCTTGAAGGGGTGTTTACCAAGTGCCATGTTCCGACCCCGACGCCGGCTCCTTTTCATGAAGGGGTGTCTGCACCGCAGCCGCAACGACCTCCACGTGGAAATCGTCGTCCTGAAGGGGTGTCGCCCCCGACTGCCGATGGCACCGAAACGGACAGTATGTCCGAGGTTGAATGGATTTCCGACGATGGCGGATTCTACGCCTTCCCATATGGACCGGAACCCAAGTTGCCGCCCCTGCACATGCTTTTCAAGCCGCCGCCAGACGACCCCGCTGTACCGCTTATCATAGACAATTCCCAAGCGGCCCAAGAGTGCTGGAAGTTGTCAGTACGTGTTGGTGATAAGGCAATGCAAGCTGTACTCGACTCCGGAGCGCAGATCTCATTGCTCCGTCGTGACCAACTCCGACACGTTCCCGCCGACCAACGGCAGTTACGACCCACTTCGGCCACGATTCGTGATGTCAATGGACACTCGAGCCCAATCGATGGACTGATCGACGTTCCAATTCAGGTCGGAACTAACCATATGGTGGTGACATTTTGTGTGGCCGACATACATGACGGCATGATCCTCGGGATGAACTTCTTTCGGCAAGCTCACGCTGTAGTGAACTATGGTGAGGGGACAATACAGGTTCACAAAGAAATCCTGTTTGCGCACAAAGACATTGAGGCCAACGTCGTCAGAATGGCCGTGCGCCGAGCCGTCACCGTCCCTGCACGCAGCGAAGCAATAGTGGAGCTGGTCCCAACCTCCAGAGTTCGGGTTCGTCGACACCCGTGGATAGTCCAGCCACTGACGGCCTTTCCCGAGGAAACCGACCTCATCATGGGAAGAACACTAACGACCCTGGATCGGCAATGCATAAAAGTGTCAGTAGTCAATCCGGCAGATACTGACATTACCCTCACTCGTTCTGACCCCGTTGCGATAGCCAGCCCCATTGAGAGCATCGTTGGAGCTCTACCAAGACCCAGGGAGGAACCCGACCCGTCCACGGTAGACGCCAGTCATTACCGCGACCTGCCGCCATATCTACAGGAGATGGTGGATCGCGCCGGACTAGCGCCGGAGCAGCATCGACGTTGCGCCAACCTTGTCCACCAGTACCAGGACACTTTCATGCACCCGAACGGACAATTGGGGAGGACTCAAGTCGTCCAACATCGCATTGACACTGGCAACTCGGCCCCGATTCGGCAGCGACAGCGTCGCGTCCCTCAGACGCAGCAAAGCATCATCGATGAGGAGGTCGACAAGATGTTTCGCCTGGGGTGTATTGAGCCGTCAGATTTGCCTTGGAGCTCGCAAGTGGTGCTCGTGCGGAAAAAGAACGGCCAAGTACGTTTCTGTGTCGACTATCGGCTCCTGAATGATGTGACTCGCAAAGACTCCTATCCTTTGCCTAACATTCAGGATACTCACGACGCCCTGGCGGGCGCCACATACTTTTCGGCCCTGGACCTGGCCTCCGGTTACTGGCAGGTCGAAGTGGACCCCACCAACAGACCGAAAACTGCCTTCGCCACAAGGAAGGGACTGTACCAGTTTAAGGTCATGCCATTCAGCCTTAGCAACGCCCCGTCAACTTTCGAACGGCTTATGGAGACCATACTCCGCGGTTACTTGTGGACCCGGTGTATGTGCTATCTCGACGACGTCATAGCTTACGGCAGAACATTTGACCAGGCACTCGCAAACTTGGAAGCGGTCCTGGATCGAATCAGATCGGCAGGCTTAAAACTTCAGCCCAAAAAGTGCGAACTGTTCCAAAGGGAAATCTTGTACTTGGGATTCATAGTTAGCGGCCAAGGTATCCGAGTCGACCCCAACAAAGTTAAAGCCATTATAGAGACTAGAAGGATGATTTTCAACTTTTATTGATGAACGACGATTGACTGAAACAGACATAAAAAATACTCGTGAGACACATACAGAGATATTGAACATTATGACACATACACGACTGAAATCTGGTTGAAACGTTATGATGTTTCCTTGTACTTGTAAATAAACAATATACTTGAACTGACAGACACTTGGAGTATTCTTGTAAATTTTTTAATATAATTCAAAGTACCAAAACTACACTGTTACTGAAATTCACAAACCAATATAGTCCAGCTATGTATAATTTTATATAACTATTCAGTATTTACCTTGTGAGAACTATTTTATGACACTGGGAAAATATAATGTGAAAATTACTGTGATATGACAGGTGCGTTACACGTGCGCACATGTTACCATGAACTATGAAAACTGACAACCTGATTTAAACCTTTTGGACATGAATATATATTATTACTACTACCACGAAAACATTATAGAAAGGAAACAAACCATTCTTTATACTGTCTGGGAGGTGAATATGACTTGTATTTAACATGTACTTGAACATTGCAACTTGGACAACTTTTTAGCGTGCACGAATCTCGGAAAACGGAAACAACACATTACACTCAGAACACCGACCACAAGTATGGATACGATGACGAAAAATAAACACCGACTGTAAGAAAAAATGAAGTCCGTCTCTTACACCAGCCCCCTAAATGCGGCTTGTACCAGGAGCACTTACATGAATATACGAAAATATAATGAACATCGGAAATATTCAATCTTATACTTTGAACACAGTACTGATAAGTTGATAACAGGATTTCATTCCACCAATTGCCACACATATAATATTATTTTGCATACAATCATACAATATACTTCTTAGTTAACCGCAATAAGGCACACTTATCACAATACTCTTATCATGTTCACTTATTACCATATTTGTACTTCACCATATACAAAGGTAAACATAATCTTATTTGTATCAGTCAAAACATTCATGAAATTAATCAACACATACAAACTTATTCATGTACACACAAATTAGTCAGCTTCAAGCAATAAACACAACTTGTGGATGGGGCGCTCCAACAAGGCAGATCTGGTTCGCACCTGAGCCGACCTGACCAGTCCCTGGCGATCTTTCTTTACGCTGTGCACACGGCCCATGATCCAACAATTCCTCTGATTGTCCAGTGTCAGGACGACATCTCCTTCTGTGATGTTTCTGCGGACCCTTGTCCATTTCTGTCTTTCTTGTAGTAGGTGGAGGTATTCGCGCTGCCAGCGCTTCCAAAAACAATCTGCCAGATATTGAATCTGCCTCCATCGTCGCCTTGCGTAGTTGTCGTTTTCATCGAATACTCCTGCTGGCATGATTGTTGAAGCGTACACTAGAAGCAGGTGGTTTGGAGTAAGAGCTTGGATGTCGTGAGCATCTTCGGAGACGACTGTGATGGGCCTGTTGTTCAGGATACTTTCTACCTCGCAGAACAATGTTTGGAGCCCTTCGTCATCCATATGCAGTACTTGTTCGTGAAGCAATGCATACATGACCTTCCGCACTGTCCGGATGAGCCTCTCCCACACCCCGCCAAAGTGTGAGGCCGACGGAGGGTTGAAATGCCATTGGATTCTAGGTGCAAGGTCATTGGCAATTTTGGAGTGATTCCATCCTTGTAGACTTTCTCTCATTTCTCGTTCCGCACCAACCAGGTTGGTACCGTTGTCGGAGGTGATGGACTCGACATTTCCTCGTCGAGCCAGAAATCGTCTTATGGCACAGATGCACGAGTCTGCACTCAGCGAGTATGCCACCTCGAGGTGCAATACTCGAGACGTGAAACACGTGAAGATGACCCCGTAGCGCTTTATGGATACCCGACCACGTTTCACTTCGATGGGCCCGAAGTAGTCCACTCCTGTATGCGTGAATGGCGGTTTGTCTGGCTCTAGACGCTCTGACGGCAAGTTTGCCATTTTCTGTGTGCATGTAGTGGCCTTGTACCTGCGACATGTGACACACTTGGACGTGATGGCCTTGCAGAGTGAACCGATCTTGGGAATCCAGAAGACTCTCCTGACCTCAGATATCATGGCGTTCTTCCCTAGATGTCCAACCTTCCTGTGTGTGTCCCTCAGAATGAGTTCACTGATTCTTGACTTGCATGGGATGATGACTTGATGCTTGGCCGTGAAGTCCAGTGTCGAACTCTGTAGACGACCTCCAACTCGCATGACTTGATTCTTGATAAATGGGTCAAGTTTTCGCAGGGTACTGGATGCTTTAACGTGATCTCCATTCAGCAGATCCGTTATCTCCTTAACATAGTATCTCTTCTGTTCATGTTGAACAATCAAAGTCTCTGCCCGATCAATGTTTTCTTGTAACAAGATGGGTTCAGTGTTGAGGTTCTTGGCTTTCTTGGATCTTGTGTTGTATCGATGGCGCTTGATTCGTGTAGCTTGCAGTATCCATCCTAGGATGCGTTTGGCCTTCTGCCAGGTCGAGCTTCTGGAGAGTATTTGACTGATCACTGACGACTCATTGTCAGAAGTCTCGGTCGTCATTGCATTTGATGTGTATCTTGAATTGGATTTCACTTCTTTGTCATCCTCTGGAAGTATAATGACATCTGGTATTTCCGGCCAGTTACTTTCTGGTTCCCTAAGGAAAGATGGTCCCTGGAACCAATCCGAATTCTGGATCAGAGTAGCAATGTTCGTGCCTCGTGATGCCTTGTCAGCTGGATTACACTCGGATCTCACATAGTGCCACTGGCTTGGATCTGTGTGGTTCCTGATGACTGTAATTCTGTTGGCGACAAAAGTGTAGAATCGAGCTGTTTCATTGTTGATGTATCGAATAACGGCCATGCTATCTGTCCAGAAAACCTGTGGTGCAGTCAGGTCCAACTCCTCTGTGACCTTCTGACTCATCCTGACTGCCACCACAGCTGCCGTCAGCTCCAACCTTGGCACTGTTATCTTTTTGAGGGGGGTCACTCGTGACGTTGCCATCAGCAGATTGCAGATTACGCCACCAGATGCATCTTCAAAGCGTATGTAGCAAGCCACCCCATATCCAGATTCACTGGCGTCTGAGAAGAAATGCAGTTGTGTGTCTGCATTTGTGTTTAGGTTACTTGGCCTGATGGATCTTGGCACTGTTAGCTTGCAGAGATCTTGTAGTTGTAGAAGCCAGCTGCTCCACCTTTCCATGAGTGACCTCGGTAATTCATCATCCCACTGCAGACCGAGGCTACAGGCCTCCTGCAGAATGATCTTGGCTTGCAGGGTGAAGGGTGCCGCCATTCCGAGCGGGTCGAACACCGAGCTCACGACTGACAGGATGGCTCGTCTTGTAGGCTGACAGCTTCTGGGAATGACGTCGAAGGTGAACTGGTCATGCTGAATGTCCCAGAGTACACCAAGGGCATGTTCTGGTGGGAACTGTTCAAAGCTGATTGTCGTGAGGTCTTTCGCTCTTTCACTTTCTGGAATGCTCTGTAACACTTCTAAGTTGTTGGATGTCCATTTTGTCACTCGAAAACCTCCTAGTGAACACATAGCAGAGACTTCTTGTACCACCTGGCATGCTTTTTCTGGACTTGTAAGAGCGACGAGAAAGTCATCTACATAGAAGCTATTTCTCATGCTGTCTCTACTCTGTTTAGAGAACTGGTCCCCATAGTGGTCGACAACTCGTCTCAGGGCAAAGTTGGCCACGCTGGGAGATGACACTGCCCCGAAGAGGTGAACTGTCATCCTGTAGACCTCTGGGTTTCTTGAAGTGTCACCACCGGGCCACCAAAGGAACCGTAAGCTGTCACGGTCTTCTTGTTTTACTTTCACCTGATAGAACATCTTCTCGATGTCCCCCATGGCTGCCACTGGTGCAGACCTAAACCTGAGCAGAACCCCAATCAAGTTGTTTGTCAGGTCTGGTCCCTTCATGAGGACGTCATTCAGACACACGCCCTGGTATTTTGCCCTACAGTCAAACACCATGCGGATCTTTTCTGGATTTCTTCTGTGATAGATGCCATGGTGTGGCAAGTACCAGATTCGTGAGTTCTCTGCTTGTAACTCTGACTCTGGGACTTTCTCTGCAAATCCTCTTTCGAGTAGATTTGCCATGAAAGTATTGTAATCTTTGCTGAAACTAGAGCTTGAAGCTAGTCTTTTCTTGAGGCCACTCAATCGCTGACGTGCAAGCATCTCATTGTTTGGCAGGACAGAGGTGTCCTTGAAGGGCAGCGCATACTCGTAAGATCCTGAGCACCTCTCCTCTGACCTCTGTAGGTGCTGTAAGAATCTTTGATCCTCTTGTGACATCTCACGCTTTTCCCGTTGCTTGGAATCTTCTGGAAAGTCATGGTTTAGTATTTTCTGGTAGAGTTGGCTGAGGCCCTTGTTTTCTTGTAGAACTTGAACGTCAGCGTGATTTGTCATGCTCATGTATGACTGTTTGTATCTGTTTGGTACATCACGGCTCAGGTTCCAGACGATCCACCCGAGACGAGACTTGGAAGCATGCGGTGCACCACTTGGACCAGCTTTGACCTCCAGAGGGCTGTATGCATCTGGTATATTGTTGCCTAGCAACAGTCCTATGTCCGCATTGATCTGAGGCAGATGCACTCCTTGCAGATATGGCCATTTTCTTGTGTCCTCTATTCTTGGAATGTGCTTTTGAGTCACAGGAATGTTGTTCTTGGAATATGCCACTGGTATTAACACGTCACTTGTGTGGTTGAGATCAGAAATGACCAAGTTGTTGATTTGCTGAGTCAGTAGTGTGTGTGGAACACCCATTGTGTTCACACTGAGTCGGGTACTTCTCCCTTCTGCTCCAAGTTGCCTCACCAGTTTATCTGTGCAGAACGACACGTTGCTGCCTGGGTCGAGAAACGCATATGTGGAGATGGACTTGAAAGAATCTTGAAGACGCACTTTCACCGGGATGATGGCCATTGTCACTTCCGGGTCGCAGATGCCAGCCCCCACATAGCCACCTAGGCTCGCCACAGATCTGGGATCTACAGAATCTGTGGTTGCAGTTGTAGGCCTTGGAGGTATCCTCCCATCCACATGTAGTACTGTCGGATGCTTGCCTTGGCAGCGACCACAAGTCATCTTGGACTTGCAAAATTTCCGGCTATGGCCCAGTCTCAGGCAACCATAGCAGTACCCCTTTGTCTTCAGAATATCGATGCAATCATAGAATGGAAGTGTGGATAACTTTCTACAGTCTTTCAGGGCATGCAGGTCTTCACAATATGCACAAGGACTAGTGAATGCATCTCTTATTCTAGTAGAGCCGGTTTCTTTTATGTCAGTGGCGAAGGAGTTCTTGGGTCTGACACATGTTGTGCCGCTTGACTTAACCGTCTGTGTGGCAGGTGACTTCTTTGTTTCTTGTTTCAGGGCCTCTCTCCCATACACTGGGTCGCACGCCTTTCTGGCTTCTCTCTGAAGAAAAGACACCAAGTCTCTGAAGTGAACAGGGTTATGTTCTTCTTTAATGCGGAAAACCTGCGAGCGCCAGCGCTCTTGTATGCTGTATGGCAGTTTCCCGATAATTTTCCTCATATTTTCAGAGTACTCTAACACTTTGATAGCGTTCAAACTGCCAATGGCATTTTCACATTCAGACAGGAAAAGTGCAAAACTATCCAGTTCTTTTGCATCATCAGTCTTGATATTCGACCAGGAGAGGGCCTTTTTCATGAATGCATCCACTGTGATGTCAGGGTCCCCGTAGCGTCTTTCTAATTCTTGGAGTGCTGCTGCATATCCCCTGTCGGCATCCAGGTCGGAAAATGCTATCACAATTTTCATAGCATCTCCAGTGATATACTGTTCTAGATAACTTAGTCTTTCTTCATCATTGGTGCAATTCTTGACCACTTTGCTTCTGAACTGTCTCATGAATCTGTGATAACACAGTGGGTCACCGCTGAATTTTTCAAGGTCAAGTGCAGGTCTATTTAGGTGATTTATGATGGACAGCGCCGGATCATGTGAATCTCTGTCTGCTGAGTTGTTTGTCTTACTCGAAACACTTGCCTCCTGTACTGTTGCTTCCTGTGGTTCTTCCGTGGGCTGTACAGATCGGGTCCTAAACCACCGCTCGGCTGAGGCTTTGAAGTCGGCCACTGCAAGGTTTCGTGGGTGAAACCAATTGTCCTCGTACTCTGCAATGTCATCTTCAGACAGGAGTTCCCGAAACTCACTGTCCACGGCCAGAAACTCCTCATAGAGTCCCATCCAGTGTCTGTAGGATGTCTGTACCTTTTCCTTTTCCTCATTGGAGTCCATGAAGTCCTGGGTTCGGGCAATAGCAGCCTCCATGTTCCCTTCCAAGCTTGAGAGGCGTTTTTTTTTCCTGTCAGCGAGATACTTCAACCCCTTTGCTGTCATCTGACGTGTTCTGTGGCCGAGATCATCATCTCCTCCAGCCATTTCTGTTTTGTAGTCTTGTAGACGTCAATCAGCAGAATGTCAATGCGTATAGAGACTAGAAGGATGATTTTCAACTTTTATTGATGAACGACGATTGACTGAAACAGACATAAAAAATACTCGTGAGACACATACAGAGATATTGAACATTATGACACATACACGACTGAAATCTGGTTGAAACGTTATGATGTTTCCTTGTACTTGTAAATAAACAATATACTTGAACTGACAGACACTTGGAGTATTCTTGTAAATTTGTAAATATAATTCAAAGTACCAAAACTACACTGTTACTGAAATTCACAAACCAATATAGTCCAGCTATGTATAATTTTATATAACTATTCAGTATTTACCTTGTGAGAACTATTTTATGACCCTGGGAAAATATAATGTGAAAATTACTGTGATATGACAGGTGCGTTACACGTGCGCACATGTTACCATGAACTATGAAAACTGACAACCTGATTTAAACTTTTTGGACATGAATATATATTATGACTACTACCACGAAAACATTATAGAAAGGAAACAAACCATTCTTTATACTGTCTGGGAGGTGAATATGACTTGTATTTAACATGTACTTGAACATTACAACTTGGACAACTTTTTAGCGTGCACGAATCTCGGAAACGGAAACAACACATTACACTCAGAACACCGACCACAAGTATGGATATGATGACGAAAAATAAACACCGACTGTAAGAAAAAATGAAGTCCGTCTCTTACAGCCATTAAAGAATAGCCGACCCCGTGCGAGATCACCAACGTCAGGGCCTTCCTTGGTTTCGCCAATTACCACAGGCGGTTCATCAAGGACTACGCTGAGATCGCTGAACCTCTCGTAGTGCTCACCCGAGGTGATTGCCACTTCACTTGGGGATCGGCCCAGCGACGAGCTTTCCAGCGACTCCGCGACGCCCTCATTAAGGCGCCAAAGCTCGCTCACCCGACCCAGAATCCGGACGACTACTTCATCCTCGACACGGATGCGAGCGGCTTTGCTGTGGGAGGCACACTCTCTCAAAGGGTTAACGGGAAGGAGATCCCCATTGGGTTCGCCAGTGAAACCCTCTCCCGAACCCAACGGAACTATTGCACCACCTATCGGGAACTTCTGGCAGTAGTCGAGATGGTGCAGCATTATTGGCACTACCTCTGGGGTAGGAGATTCCTCCTCCGGACCAACCATAGCTCATTGAGGTGGCTAAAGAATTACAGCGACGCCGATGGCATGCTCGCCAGGTGGCTCGCCAAGCTGCAACAGTACGACTTTCGGATAGAACATCGACCCGGCAAGCTACACGGCAACGCTGACGGCCTGTCACGGTGTCACAGTTGTAAACATCAAGACTGTCCCGGACGACTCGTCACACCGCCGACCGACCCAGAAACAAGTTCCGGAGAACTTCCAGTTCGGAACAACTATTGTTCCGGCCCAGACAAGGGCAGACCTCTTGGACAGTGATTCTATGACATCACCGGTTTTGCCCCAACTAGTTTCAGCACGCCAAGTTGTTCGAGTCCGTGCTTTGGACGCCACGCTTGATGGACAAAAGTGGCTATCGGACTATACGACCCAGGACATTGTCGCGGCCCAGCAAGCTGACCCCAGTGTTGGAAAAGTGCGGCAATGGATAATGGCCGGCACGAAACCGGACTCAAAAGAAGTGGCACGCCATGGAGAGGAGGTAAAGACACTCATTTATCACTGGAACCTCCTGGCGCTACAAGACGGAGTGCTGGTACGACCAATGAAATCTCAGCCTTTAATAACTGAATGTCGTCTGTGAAATAACAATTCGACCCCGCTAGTTTATTGTGCGCTAACTTGTGGGAGAAGGAACGATTAACTGTGATAGTTCACAAGGTACGCACGAGCGCTGATAAACTCTAAAGCTGTTTACAGCACCCACATGAAATCTCCCCTGATAAAGACAATAGTGAATCGTCGGGCAAAAAGAGCCCAGTAATCTGAACAGTCGAATAGCATAAACAGAATATGTCTTGGAGTGCGTTATCCAGGGAACTGACCTAGTCGATCAGAGAAGGATCGCACCGCGTTTCCTTGACGACGGCCCTGCCTTGCTGTGTGTACGCTTGGAACAATGGTATATAGCGTAAAGACGTTTTCTATACAGATAGAGAGCGCCCCCCGGCCCAATTCGTGGAATCGAGATGCTTTCACATCTTTGTGTACAGCTGTAGTGATTAGCGGCAATCAGGTCATTCGCGCCCGAGACTTTGGAGAAGAAGGAGCTGTATCAGGAGTGTCGGATATTGAAACTAAAACGTGCGGACTATTGCTATAAAAGCAGTGTAACTTTGTCGGCCTGTGAACTGTGACATTTGTGAACATTTGTAGCAAAGTTTAACAGAACTTTGTGAACTATTTCGGCTTGGAATAGTGTTCGGCATTGAACTAGGTCGGCTTTGAAGAAATCGGGACTTTTGTTACAGCCGGCCTAGTAACTGCTGGGAGAGCTTTCGGCATCGTAGCGGCCTGACAATATGGCCGACAAACCCGGATATGACCGGGATAATGGCAACCCTGACGAAAATCGGCCCCGCACTGTAAAAATGGACGGAGAAAAGATTACCGTCCAAGTAGTCGACCAGGGTGAGGAATCCGATCACCCGATAATCGTCCCTGATGACGATTCTACGTCCGGCCCCGAGTCTCAACCCGAGCAATTCGTCCAAAACGGCCCCGGAGATACCCCGAGTGGATCGGAGAAGGGTGCGCGACCCAAATCGGCCAAAGACAAGCTGGCGCAACGCGGAGCACGCCATACGCCGAGCCCGACCCAGGACGACATTTTCAGTATCGACCCCAAGCGCTTCCGCCGCCTCGAGGAAGGCGGGAGCATTGTTCAGCGTGCGATCGAGGCACGACAGGCGGCTCAGGAAGCTCAGCGAGTCGCCAACCCGAACCAGTAAGACAAGTGATCGCACCGATTGCTCCGGCCCCGACTTCCCCAGCTACCGGCTCAGCGGTAGCGCTAACTTCGGCTTCCTGATCTCCGAATAAACGGACTTACACTTCATTCAAGAAGAAACACGGAGCGGGAACTCGATCGGCATCCAGCAGTTCGTCACGCTACAGTGGCGGATCTGCCATTTCGACCCCAGCATCGACCTTCCATCGTCAAGTGGCGAAACTCATGGAGTTGGTGCCACCTCCGTTGACACCTTACGGAACTCGACCCATTGACTGGAATCAGATTCCACTCGGCAAGCAAAATCGGAGCGCTGGATACGGCCATATCCATAACTTCGATGAACAGTCGACCCTGTCGTAGAGTAATCTCCTTACTCTGGCCCCGCTTCAGCGTGGTGACGGCCGGTATGAATGCCCCTTCTGCATTGGAGAAGAGGAGGGAGCAGGAGAACGGCAGTGGTCCACCGTATCACGATGCGGACCTTTCCATACGGCCCAGATCTTGGACGCACACGTTTTGGCGTACCACTTCCCGTTTCTACGCTTCTTCGTGTGCCTGGCCCGCGACAACTTCTGGACATTGGCCCAGGAAGAAAATTAATGTTCCGGCACTTGTCACAAGCGACCCCGCAACACTCTAAAGCTGTTTACAGCACCCACATGAAATCTTCCCTGATAAAGACAATAGTGAATCGTCGGGCAAAAAGAGCCCAGTAATCTGAACAGTCGAATAGCATAAACAGAATATGTCTTGGAGTGCGTTATCCAGGGGACTGACCTAGTCGATCAGAGAAGGATCGCACCGCGTTTCCTTGACGACGGCCCTGCCTTGCTGTGTGTACGCTTGGAACAATGGTATATAGCGTAAAGACGTTTTCTATACAGATAGAGAGCGCCCCCCGGCCCAATTCGTGGAATCGAGATGCTTTCACATCTTTGTGTACAGCTGTAGTGATTAGCGGCAATCAGGTCATTCGCGCCCGAGACTTTGGAGAAGAAGGAGCTGTATCAGGAGTGTCGGATATTGAAACTAAAACGTGCGGACTATTGCTATAAAAGCAGTGTAACTTTGTCGGCCTGTGAACTGTGACATTTGTGAACATTTGTAGCAAAGTTTAACAGAACTTTGTGAACTATTTCGGCTTGGAATAGTGTTCGGCATTGAACTAGGTCAGCTTTGAAGAAATCGGGACTTTTGTTACAGCCGGCCTAGTAACTGCTGGGAGAGCTTTCGGCATCGTAGCGGCCTGACAATATGGCCGACAAACCCGGATATGACCGGGATAATGGCAACCCTGACGAAAATCGGACCCGCACTGTAAAAATGGACGGAGAAAAGATTACCGTCCAAGTAGTCGACCAGGGTGAGGAATCCGATCACCCGATAATCGTCCCTGATGACGATTCTACGTCCGGCCCCGAGTCTCAACCCGAGCAATTCGTCCAAAACGGCCCCGGAGATACCCCGAGTGGATCGGAGAAGGGTGCGCGACCCAAATCGGCCAAAGACAAGCTGGCGCAACGCGGAGCACGCCATACGCCGAGCCCGACCCAGGACGACATTTTCAGTATCGACCCCGAGCGCTTCCGCCGCCTCGAGGAAGGCGGGAGCATTGTTCAGCGTGCGATCGAGGCACGACAGGCGGCTCAGGAAGCTCAGCGAGTCGCCAACCCGAACCAGTAAGACAAGTGATCGCACCGATTGCTCCGGCCCCGACTTCCCCAGCTACCGGCTCAGCGGTAGCGCTAACTTCGGCTTCCTGATCTCCGAATAAACGGACTTACACTTCATTCAAGAAGAAACACGGAGCGGGAACTCGATCGGCATCCAGCAGTTCGTCACGCTACAGTGGCGGATCTGCCATTTCGACCCCAGCATCGACCTTCCATCGTCAAGTGGCGAAACTCATGGAGTTGGTGCCACCTCCGTTGACACCTTACGGAACTCGACCCATTGACTGGAATCAGATTCCACTCGGCAAGCAAAATCGGAGCGCTGGATACGGCCATATCCATAACTTCGATGAACAGTCGACCCTGTCGTAGAGTAATCTCCTTACTCTGGCCCCGCTTCAGCGTGGTGACGGCCGGTATGAATGCCCCTTCTGCATTGGAGAAGAGGAGGGAGCAGGAGAACGGCAGTGGTCCACCGTATCACGATGCGGACCTTTCCATACGGCCCAGATCTTGGACGCACACGTTTTGGCGTACCACTTCCCGTTTCTACGCTTCTTCGTGTGCCTGGCCCGCGACAACTTCTGGACATTGGCCCAGGAAGAAAATTAATGTTCCGGCACTTGTCACAAGCGACCCCGCAACACTCTAAAGCTGTTTACAGCACCCACATGAAATCTCCCCTGATAAAGACAATAGTGAATCGTTGGGCAAAAAGAGCCCAGTAATCTGAACAGTCGAATAGCATAAACAGAATATGTCTTGGAGTGCGTTATCCAGGGGACTGACCTAGTCGATCAGAGAAGGATCGCACCGCGTTTCCTTGACGACGGCCCTGCCTTGCTGTGTGTACGCTTGGAACAATGGTATATAGCGTAAAGACGTTTTCTATACAGATAGAGAGCGCCCCCCGGCCCAATTCGTGGAATCGAGATGCTTTCACATCTTTGTGTACAGCTGTAGTGATTAGCGGCAATCAGGTCATTCGCGCCCGAGACTTTGGAGAAGAAGGAGCTGTATCAGGAGTGTCGGATATTGAAACTAAAACGTGCGGACTATTGCTATAAAAGCAGTGTAACTTTGTCGGCCTGTGAACTGTGACATTTGTGAACATTTGTAGCAAAGTTTAACAGAACTTTGTGAACTATTTCGGCTTGGAATAGTGTTCGGCATTGAACTAGGTCGGCTTTGAAGAAATCGGGACTTTTGTTACAGCCGGCCTAGTAACTGCTGGGAGAGCTTTCGGCATCGTAGCGGCCTGACAATATGGCCGACAAACCCGGATATGACCGGGATAATGGCAACCCTGACGAAAATCGGCCCCGCACTGTAAAAATGGACGGAGAAAAGATTACCGTCCAAGTAGTCGACCAGGGTGAGGAATCCGATCACCCGATAATCGTCCCTGATGACGATTCTACGTCCGGCCCCGAGTCTCAACCCGAGCAATTCGTCCAAAACGGCCCCGGAGATACCCCGAGTGGATCGGAGAAGGGTGCGCGACCCAAATCGGCCAAAGACAAGCTGGCGCAACGCGGAGCACGCCATACGCCGAGCCCGACCCAGGACGACATTTTCAGTATCGACCCCGAGCGCTTCCGCCGCCTCGAGGAAGGCGGGAGCATTGTTCAGCGTGCGATCGAGGCACGACAGGCGGCTCAGGAAGCTCAGCGAGTCGCCAACCCGAACCAGTAAGACAAGTGATCGCACCGATTGCTCCGGCCCCGACTTCCCCAGCTACCGGCTCAGCGGTAGCGCTAACTTCGGCTTCCTGATCTCCGAATAAACGGACTTACACTTCATTCAAGAAGAAACACGGAGCGGGAACTCGATCGGCATCCAGCAGTTCGTCACGCTACAGTGGCGGATCTGCCATTTCGACCCCAGCATCGACCTTCCATCGTCAAGTGGCGAAACTCATGGAGTTGGTGCCACCTCCGTTGACACCTTACGGAACTCGACCCATTGACTGGAATCAGATTCCACTCGGCAAGCAAAATCGGAGCGCTGGATACGGCCATATCCATAACTTCGATGAACAGTCGACCCTGTCGTAGAGTAATCTCCTTACTCTGGCCCCGCTTCAGCGTGGTGACGGCCGGTATGAATGCCCCTTCTGCATTGGAGAAGAGGAGGGAGCAGGAGAACGGCAGTGGTCCACCGTATCACGATGCGGACCTTTCCATACGGCCCAGATCTTGGACGCACACGTTTTGGCGTACCACTTCCCGTTTCTACGCTTCTTCGTGTGCCTGGCCCGCGACAACTTCTGGACATTGGCCCAGGAAGAAAATTAATGTTCCGGCACTTGTCACAAGCGACCCCGCAACACTCTAAAGCTGTTTACAGCACCCACATGAAATCTTCCCTGATAAAGACAATAGTGAATCGTCGGGCAAAAAGAGCCCAGTAATCTGAACAGTCGAATAGCATAAACAGAATATGTCTTGGAGTGCGTTATCCAGGGGACTGACCTAGTCGATCAGAGAAGGATCGCACCGCGTTTCCTTGACGACGGCCCTGCCTTGCTGTGTGTACGCTTGGAACAATGGTATATAGCGTAAAGACGTTTTCTATACAGATAGAGAGCGCCCCCCGGCCCAATTCGTGGAATCGAGATGCTTTCACATCTTTGTGTACAGCTGTAGTGATTAGCGGCAATCAGGTCATTCGCGCCCGAGACTTTGGAGAAGAAGGAGCTGTATCAGGAGTGTCGGATATTGAAACTAAAACGTGCGGACTATTGCTATAAAAGCAGTGTAACTTTGTCGGCCTGTGAACTGTGACATTTGTGAACATTTGTAGCAAAGTTTAACAGAACTTTGTGAAGTATTTCGGCTTGGAATAGTGTTCGGCATTGAACTAGGTCGGCTTTGAAGAAATCGGGACTTTTGTTACAGCCGGCCTAGTAACTGCTGGGAGAGCTTTCGGCATCGTAGCGGCCTGACAATATGGCCGACAAACCCGGATATGACCGGGATAATGGCAACCCTGACGAAAATCGGCCCCGCACTGTAAAAATGGACGGAGAAAAGATTACCGTCCAAGTAGTCGACCAGGGTGAGGAATCCGATCACCCGATAATCGTCCCTGATGACGATTCTACGTCCGGCCCCGAGTCTCAACCCGAGCAATTCGTCCAAAACGGCCCCGGAGATACCCCGAGTGGATCGGAGAAGGGTGCGCGACCCAAATCGGCCAAAGACAAGCTGGCGCAACGCGGAGCACGCCATACGCCGAGCCCGACCCAGGACGACATTTTCAGTATCGACCCCGAGCGCTTCCGCCGCCTCGAGGAAGGCGGGAGCATTGTTCAGCGTGCGATCGAGGCACGACAGGCGGCTCAGGAAGCTCAGCGAGTCGCCAACCCGAACCAGTAAGACAAGTGATCGCACCGATTGCTCCGGCCCCGACTTCCCCAGCTACCGGCTCAGCGGTAGCGCTAACTTCGGCTTCCTGATCTCCGAATAAACGGACTTACACTTCATTCAAGAAGAAACACGGAGCGGGAACTCGATCGGCATCCAGCAGTTCGTCACGCTACAGTGGCGGATCTGCCATTTCGACCCCAGCATCGACCTTCCATCGTCAAGTGGCGAAACTCATGGAGTTGGTGCCACCTCCGTTGACACCTTACGGAACTCGACCCATTGACTGGAATCAGATTCCACTCGGCAAGCAAAATCGGAGCGCTGGATACGGCCATATCCATAACTTCGATGAACAGTCGACCCTGTCGTAGAGTAATCTCCTTACTCTGGCCCCGCTTCAGCGTGGTGACGGCCGGTATGAATGCCCCTTCTGCATTGGAGAAGAGGAGGGAGCAGGAGAACGGCAGTGGTCCACCGTATCACGATGCGGACCTTTCCATACGGCCCAGATCTTGGACGCACACGTTTTGGCGTACCACTTCCCGTTTCTACGCTTCTTCGTGTGCCTGGCCCGCGACAACTTCTGGACATTGGCCCAGGAAGAAAATTAATGTTCCGGCACTTGTCACAAGCGACCCCGCAACACTCTAAAGCTGTTTACAGCACCCACATGAAATCTCCCCTGATAAAGACAATAGTGAATCGTCGGCCAAAAAGAGCCCAGTAATCTGAACAGTCGAATAGCATAAACAGAATATGTCTTGGAGTGCGTTATCCAGGGGACTGACCTAGTAGATCAGAGAAGGATCGCACCGCGTTTCCTTGACGACGGCCCTGCCTTGCTGTGTGTACGCTTGGAACAATGGTATATAGCGTAAAGACGTTTTCTATACAGATAGAGAGCGCCCCCCGGCCCAATTCGTGGAATCGAGATGCTTTCACATCTTTGTGTACAGCTGTAGTGATTAGCGGCAATCAGGTCATTCGCGCCCGAGACTTTGGAGAAGAAGGAGCTGTATCAGGAGTGTCGGATATTGAAACTAAAACGTGCGGACTATTGCTATAAAAGCAGTGTAACTTTGTCGGCCTGTGAACTGTGACATTTGTGAACATTTGTAGCAAAGTTTAACAGAACTTTGTGAAGTATTTCGGCTTGGAATAGTGTTCGGCATTGAACTAGGTCGGCTTTGAAGAAATCGGGACTTTTGTTACAGCCGGCCTAGTAACTGCTGGGAGAGCTTTCGGCATCGTAGCGGCCTGACAATATGGCCGACAAACCCGGAGATGACCGGGATAATGGCAACCCTGACGAAAATCGGCCCCGCACAGTAAAAATGGACGGAGAAAAGATTACCGTCCAAGTAGTCGACCAGGGTGAGGAATCCGATCACCCGATAATCGTCCCTGATGACGATTCTACGTCCGGCCCTGAGTCTCAACCCGAGCAATTCGTCCAAAACGGCCCCGGAGATACCCCGAGTGGATCGGAGAAGGGTGCGCGACCCAAATCGGCCAAAGACAAGCTGGCGCAACGCGGAGCACGCCATACGCCGAGCCCGACTAAGGACGACATTTTCAGTATCGACCCCGAGCGCTTCCGCCGCCTCGAGGAAGGCGGGAGCATTGTTCAGCGTGCGATCGAGGCACGACAGGCGGCTCAGGAAGCTCAGCGAGTCGCCAACCCGAACCAGTAAGACAAGTGATCGCACCGATTGCTCCGGCCCCGACTTCCCCAGCTACCGGCTCAGCGGTAGCGCTAACTTCGGCTTCCTGATCTCCGAATAAACGGACTTACACTTCATTCAAGAAGAAACACGGAGCGGGAACTCGATCGGCATCCAGCAGTTCGTCACGCTACAGTGGCGGATCTGCCATTTCGACCCCACCATCGACCTTCCATCGTCAAGTGCCGAAACTCATGGAGTTGGTGCCACCTCCGTTGACACCTTACGGAACTCGACCCATTGACTGGAATCAGATTCCACTCGGCAAGCGAAATCGGAGCGCTGGATACGGCCATATCCATAACTTCGATGAACAGTCGACCCTGTCGTAGAGTAATCTCCTTACTCTGGCCCCGCTTCAGCGTGGTGACGGCCGGTATGAATGCCCCTTCTGCATTGGAGAAGAGGAGGGAGCAGGAGAACGGCAGTGGTCCACCGTATCACGATGCGGACCTTTCCATACGGCCCAGATCTTGGACGCACACGTTTTGGCGTACCACTTCCCGTTTCTACGCTTCTTCGTGTGCCCGGCCCGCGACAACTTCTGGACATTGGCCCAGGAAGAAAATTAATGTTCCGGCACTTGTCACAAGCGACCCCGCAACACGTGACGTCATTCCCCTTCTACCAGGAAGGCCGACTGTCAGCATCCAGCCCCATGCTTGTTAGGTTCGCGCTACGCTGCAGAGTCGACATGCAGCCGAACCCCAATTATCGACCCCCGAGAGTTCCGGCTAACATCCCGATCTTCGGGAGGGATGTCAATACGGTCCTGACATTCGGCATCTGGCACATGGCGCCGGAGCTGTTCGATCAGTGTCCGCCCAACTCGGCTCCAGAAGTTCAGCAGGTACTCCATCGACTAGAGTACAACCGTGCCACGACCCCAGCAGACGAGATTCGACTTACCCGCATGGTCAGCGACATTGAGACCATGAACACGTGGGTTCGTGTACGTCGGCCCAGTACTATTTTCTTCATCTGTCCTATCACGTACCAGTCGACTACAGTGAGGACGGCGGAGGAAGTTCCGGTAACGGCCACCGGCACTTCGACCTCAACGACCACTAGTTCGGCCTCATTCGTGTCAGTGGTATCCCCGGCGATCACACGGCCGGTTACTACCATGACGACTTCGACCCCGTCTAGAGCTCAACCCTCCGACATCATACCCCGGTAGATGGTTGTAGAGCGGCCCACGGCTCCCAACGTAACTGACTACCGAGTCCGTGAGGGCTTGGTTCCTCCACCAGAGGAGTACCCGCCACTCCAGAGTCGACCCACGAACACGACGCCTCCCCCAGCGTCATCTGCCAAGGAGACTCCTGGATCTGAGAGTCCCGTCGGAGATCGGCCGCCTCCGCTCAGGGAGATTGCACCAGGATCTCCTGAGCATTCGACCCCGACACCTTCACCAACCCCAGACACCTCACCGGCACCTTCGAGGCGGATGGTGGAACCTGTCCCGCTGCCGCCATACCTCACGGAGGAAGTGGAGCCCCTCCGCTCCGTACCGACACATGGTGCCGATGGAGACCGACCCCGACTCAGAATGGACGACCCCGGACAACTCCAGTCGCTCCACCGCGATCTGGATTAGCGTCTCCCATTACATGGATCCAGAGAATTTGCGGCAAATTTCCAGTTTCTTCAGCAGCATTGAGGAAGTCTGGCGACCCGCATGCTGCCCGGCTTGCAAGCGTTGCCCGGCCGGAACCCTGACCTCCGAGACTTCTTGCGGGACGAAGACGCTCAACGGCTCCCAAATTACCTCGGATTCCATGAGGACTTTTGGACGGCCCGCCTCGAACAGGCCGCCCATAATGCCGACCCCTTGCTCCTGCCCTCGGAACCGGAGGAGCATCTACCGACCCTGGCTCTCGCTCGCACTGATGACTTGGCGCATCAGTATCTTCGGCTAATTCGTCGAGAGTACATGTCGTTGTTTCCAATCCATATCATATTCGTTGTCATGCATGTATGTGTAATGTATCATCGTAGTGACTGCTGACGGACTGACTGTTGACGTTTATTTTGACGGTTAGGAATTCGTGTCGGTACGCAGCGGAGGGGCTCCACTTAGGAATTTTTATTGTATGAAGTGCTTTCGCATTTTCGCACGGCGAGTGTGTGTGAGTGTTGGGGTTTGACCTTTTAGGACTTTTTAGCTTTTTATTGTTTAGTTTTTGACGACGGTAGGGTCCGGGGAGGGTGATTCCGAGGGCGTAGAATTAATGAGGGGGTGTAATGTAGTGATTTTAGTGACAGTAACTCCCATCCCTCCCACGCACTACACATTTCCATCACAACATATACATTCTACTTGACTTACATACAGAACAGGTACACGCTATACGATCACAAGCATAAACTTTACCGGAACCATGTATACAAACACAGGCCAAACCCCGTGCATCTGCGGCCCCGTTTACTCAGTTTACTCAGTACGTCCAGACCGTCATCTGACGGATCAGAGAAGTCTGGTTCCTCATCTTGTATAAGCGGATCCATGACAAGCGGGCCCTCGTACTTCTTCAGGTTGTCTATGTGAACCACCAGTACCCTATCCGGGTTGGAGTCCCTCCAGATCCGGTAGTCCACATCCGTAACCTGCTTCAGTACCGTAAACGGCTCTATCCACGGCTTAGCAAACTTGTTGCCTTGCTTAAGCGGCGGATAATAATAGCGCACCTTGTCGCCTTCCGCGAGAGCGGGCCTAGCCTTGGCATGGGCATCATAGGCTCGTTTCTGCCGGATGGCGGACTTATCAAGGCGCGCTCGCGCGAAATCATGGGCGTTCGCCAGGGCACGGCGAACCCACTCGACGTACTCCGGACCGCACTGGGGCACGGCGCGGGTTTCCGCCGCACTTGGATACATGATATCCACGGGCAGATCTAGCTCCCGGCCGTACATCGCGTGCGAAGTAACTCCGGTCGAAGAGTGGACCGACGACCTGTACGCCATTAAAGGAGAACCTGCTCACCGGTTGCACTATGCACGGACGACCATCGAGGGGCATGCAGGGACGACGTGGCCTCGCATCAATGATCATCTCGCTCATCGGCGGCACAACCGTAGTGCGCGCCGCCTGCAATTGGAATTAATGCGCCGGACCCGTGCGGAAAAGGAAATGTGTGTCTTCTCCCATCCGGAGCTCACCAGAACTGAAATTGGCGGTCACCCGGTGGACCCGGAGAAAGTTCATCCCAATAATCCCGGCCGCTCCGACATCCGCAACGATTGCCTCTGTGATATACACTTTGTCCCCAAGCGTAATAGGCAGATCGATGATGTCGTGGATGCGGATGCAGTTATTACCCGCTCCGTAGAGCATGTAAGGTCCGGGATCCCGGGATTCCTAAACGTTCCAATGGCTACGAGGGTGACCTCCGAGCCAGAGTCTACGAGGAACCGGACCGGCTCCCATCCAAAGGACAGGGGCAGGTACCAGCAGGGGTCCCTCACCAGTGCGCATGTTGGGCGATACCTTTCGCCCGCACCGGGCTCAGCTACAGAGTCCTCGCTATCCGCCTCAGCCGCGGACGAGCTAGACTGATCCTCAAGGACCACTTCCGGAGAAGTTATATCTACTTGAGGTTTGTCCGGTTCATCCGGAGGTGGGGCAGCATCTGGTGCCACTGAATAACTGTCCTCGGACGTGGTGTTGGTCTCCACCACGTCCGATTTCAGTTTCCCTTCTGAAAGGGGCGGCCTTGTTGTCCCGGAGGACCAGGCCAAGGATAAGTGCTCCGGCACAGACTGGGAAGATTCCCTTGGTATCCGCGTGCCTGCAGACGCTCTATCAGTTCCGGACATTTCAGCCAAAAGTGTCCCTGTTTTCCGCAGAAATAGCAGGAACGGTTCTGTTCTGGTCCGGAGGCGAACGCACAGCATTCTGCGGGCCCAGATCCTCGATTCCGGCGCAGTGCGCAATCATCTGCACGGCGCCGAAATCATATTCCTCATAATCGTACTCGTCCGAGGACGAGCATGACGCGACAGCTGGTGCCGCTTGAACAGGCGTCCCTTGCGGAGACACCGGTGAACGAACCCATGAAGGGCTCCACGGTGGGTGCCCGGAGGACCGGGCCGACCATGGGGTCACCTGCGATGCTTTAGCGGGAGGCGGAGCCACCGCTTGCGTAGGAACAGCCGGGGCCAGAGCCGGGGCCGGAGGCATCTGTCAATTGCCTCCTCGGAGTCAATTGCCTCCTCCATCGATCGTTTTTCATGCGTGGCCAGCCCGTAGGATAGATGATAAGGCTGGCCGTCGATGAACTGATCGATCAGCATCGGTTCAAACCGTCTGGCTTCCATGTCCGGATAAGCCCTCCGGCAAGTTAAACGCACACTCTGTCACGGATTCAGTCGGTAGGCGGATCCGCGCTTTGAACTCCCGTTCAAACTGCCGCCTGTTTGTCATCGGTGTGAACATTGCATCACTCGGAGAGCTTTCCCCTCTAAACTCCCCGAGAGGATGTGCTCATGCCTCATGCCCGGCCTCATGCATCCTTCGTACACCGGTGTACGCCATACTTGGAGTAGGTAATCCTCCAAGTCGGCGTTGTTCCCGTTGAATCTCTTCCGCCATGACGACTGGTCGGGCCTCTTGTCAAAGGAAGAGTGAGCCCGACGTGCGGATCCGGCTCCGGGGTCAGCAGTGTACGACAGCAAAGTCCGAGAACTACCTGCTCCCATGGCGGAGTCCGCAGGTGCGGACCCGAACGCCGTTGATTGGGGAGCTGGATAACTCACGCTTGCCGCCGGGTATGTACCCAAAGATTGGCCATCCTGACTTGGTGCAGACGGGACTCCTGCCGAACCTACAGAGTAGGCTCCAGGCAGAGCGGCATAGCTAACGTAGCTAGGGGCCAGAGCCGCTGGTTGCCACTGTACGCCCGTCACACCCTGACTGCCAGGATAGGCCGACCACGCGGTATTCACTCCGGCCGCCGGGGCGGTCAGAGTGGTAGCCAACATGGTGCCTCCGAGTCGCGGCGCAGGCGCGTATCCCATTGCGGGGACCACCGGCGTCTGCGGGGAACTTGGGGAGGAGCCATAGGCCCAGTCATCCCTGGACTCTAGGGGATCGTCAGATCCACTCCCGCAGCGTGCTGATTCTGCTTGTACTGTTGAAGCACGATGTTAATCAGCCGCTGTTCCCTCTCCGACAAAGGACCTGTGAGGATCTGTGTCTGCGGAGAAGGGGAGCTGTTCCGCCGATCACGTCGTCCCTGTTGGGGCGACCGGGCATGATCGTAGCCCCGAGCGGGGCTAGCTCACTCAAGGTGTCAGTGAGCTGCTCCACCGTACCACCAGGTGCGGACCGTCCGGAATCCATGCCGGAGGCTCGCGAAGGAGTCCATCCAGCCGGATTTGGCATCCGGTACTGCTGGTCCGCGGGTCCGGATGTACCCGCAGTAGGCGGCGCTCGATTCCGGACGTGCGGAGACGTCCTATGGAAGTGTGCCGCTAACCACGGATTCCGTCCAGACACGGGCGGGCGCGGCGTAGAGCCGTTGCCAGCTCCGCCTACTGCGCCCAACACGTCAAGGCCTGGCCTCGGTGGCAACTCTTGTTGCGGCCCCGCGGGGCTCAACTCCACGTTCGGAGACGGAGTCGAGGACGCCGGAGTCGTATCCGCAGACAGGGTCCTGTCCGCGGGCGGGTCCGCGCGTGTCTTCTTGCTACCGGAGTAACCCGCAGATGTCTCACGGCTGGATTTCTTTCCGCCGGAGTCACCCGCAGATGTCTCACGGCTATCGCGCGAACGGGTGTGGTCCGCGACGTTTCCTCCCTTTTCCCTCCCGCTATTTTCATCTTGATCGCTCATTTTTACTTTCTTTGAGACTCCGCAGAGAGTGAGGGGTCTCCAGGGATGAGGGAGCAATTCGTTGTGACGTTAGGCTGCGATAGCAAGCCACGGGGCTGATCCTGGTCACGGCACCAATGTAAAGTTATTGACTATCGTCCGCTCTTCGGGATCCTCGAGGATAGTCCTATCACCGCGAGTACTTGCGGACGCGCATCCACTATTCCGGATCCTTGCAGCGGCGCCGCTCCCCGGAGGTCACTGCGGATACGGTAACCACTTAAACATTTAACTGTAACCAGGTAACTGCCCACCCAGCGAGCCCACACTTACGGACGCCACTCAGATACAGGATCATCACTGTGGCGTTAACTGTCAAGGCCAGCTCGCTGCGGTCCGCCTGGGGGGCGGAACCCCCTGGCAGCCCTGCAACTCGCTAGAGCCTGTGTCACATCATCCCCGGACGAGAAGAGACCGGCGATCCACAGGGCTTGCGCCCCCGAGTCAGCAACTAGTCTCCCCCAGCCTGGGGCCCCCTTGGAAATGCCCCCAGAGCCCACAAGGGCTTTACCCCACTCGCAGGGACGTAGAACTCATGGCGAGTTCCTCGTCTTGCCTCTAGCTCTCTCTGGGACCATCTCCCAGATCAAACCGATTCCAGTGTATATATTACACCAGAATCAGGAGACACGAAAAGAAACTAGGTCAAACCATTGTTATAGTTTACTGGGTGCGAGAGAATTACTGAGCGTTGCCGGGGCAACGCACGCTCTGAACCAGAGCTGTCAAAACAAAGGCCGTAAAACATGTTAGTGTTTTCAAAGTCACGTGCCGCGATCTTTGGGCAAAATCGCCACATTACCATAAGATGTGTCTGTATAAAAAATTATTAGAATCGGTTAAGATTGGCAACCTGTAGAGCGTTCACCAGAAAATCTCTACGGCGGACGCGGCGGACGGAGACAAATCCATACTATCCACCGAATTTCGTTCGGGGGATACAATTGTAACGTTCGGACGCCCAGTACGGGGCGCATGGCGATACCCTACAGGTATCACAACCAGGTACCAGTCCGTCCGGAACGAGCCCGGATCTCATACATCACCACATAGTATAACACATCATCATCATCATCATCAACATCATCAATATCATCATCATCACATGCATTATACATTATAATGGTAATGTAGCCGTGTGTAGAGCCCGAGAGGCCATGGGCGCGGCCTCACGGAACCCGTACACGTGGGCATATTGCTCTCCGGACTCGCCGACGGCACTGTCGCAGAGATAGAACTCTGCACCAGCCCAGCGGTCTGCCAGAGCCTCCGTCACCTCGTCCCGGGAAGGGGGAGAACTGGCGATCCACAGGGCTTGCGCCCCCGAGTCAGCAGCTCGTCTCCCCCAGCCCGGGCCCCCCAATGGAAACTGTCTCCGGGGCCCTCATGGGGCCTCTACTCTGTGAACAGGGATGCAGAGCTCATGGCTGAGCCTGCGTGCTCTCTGCACTCTCTCTTGGACAATCTCCTCGATCGAGTAGCTTCCAGTGTATATATAATACACCACAAACTAGAGACAGCACGCGCGGCTTATACAGACCATTGTTATAGTTTACTGGAGCGTAAATTACAATGCGTCGCCGTGGCAACGCACGCTCGAACCGAGCTAGGCCAAAACGAAAAGGGCCATACAAATGGGATGTGTGTTTACAATCACCTGCCGTGAACTTAGGGCAAAATCGCCACACAATGAACATTGCTCAGTGTTCCGTTTGCACGCAGCGCACAGCGAAGCGATTTTCATAAAACCACGCAAGTGCGAAACTAGGCCTGAGATTTTCCATTTGGGTCCCTTCGTTCGGGGAATTCCCACACATTTTCCTGTTACAGCATACACAACAAAGCGCCCCGGACAGATCCCGAAACCAAGCCGCTGTAGCACTGGAAGCTAACATCTGAATCATTCTTGGCGGCAATCCAAATCGGAGGTGGGTCCATGGGTTTAGACTGCCCAAAATGTGGGGTTTAAATCATTCTAGAGTGCTAAATTTACAAGTTTCACCTGTGCTCTATTGATCAGCGACGTTTGGAATATGCAAATGAATTAGCTTGGCCTGATGTAAAAATTACACTGATCAATAGACCTGTGGGATCTGCCGCAGCCAAAGCGACGCGGAGCTCGGCTGGATCTGCCGTTGCCATGTTATTTACAGAAAAATCAATGCTCAGTCATGATATGAATTATGATCGTTTTCCTAAACATGGAACTAAACGTGTCGCTACATGAAAGTCAGGTTACAGTCAGTACAGGAGCGGATCCAAGATTTACATGGGGGGGGGGGGGGGATTGGGGCAGGAATGGAGTAGAACAGATCTATTTTGCTTTTTCATAGTATGTACATTTTAGCACAAATATAACATTAACGTTACATTTACGACAAAATGCTAACACCATTATAGAAAAACATTTAAACTAGACGCTTTCCGGTCGCCTACGACCGCATGGATGTATCCCCCTAAGGCCCCATCATCCCTGTTGCCCAAAATATGTTAATTCAGACAAAATATTATTACTGTTGTGGTCAGTGTCTTTCATTTATGTCAGTAATAGAAGTTCCAAGCCTTAACTATGTTATTCCATGCAGTAATACTCTCAATAACTAAAATATTCGTCAACATAATTTCCTACTGAATATTTCCCACTAAAGCTTATCACAAGATTGGGGTATGAAACCCAATCCCCAACAGTACAAGTGTTTTCTATATCTGCAATGGCTGAAATGAATATCGGTATGCGATATTGAATTAGCGATAATAACCAAGAAATATTATTACTACAGGTATAAAATCTATACCAGGCAAAAACTTTGCCTTGTTTAGTTCAATAATGGATACTTCTCTCCTAGAATATTTTATCGTGGGTAATAATAGACATAACTACATAACTAGTGAAATTCATTTCAACTTATTCAGTAATAGTAATTGTTTTGCACAAAACCATCAGTTGTTTACTTGTACACACATTCAGTGTGATTTGTTTTCATATTTCGGAAGAAATGCCTTTATGGTTTAAGCAGAATTTTTTTTGCCTTTTATTTTCGTTAGCTCATCGGCTGAAAGCTACTAAGTATTGGGATGGAGTCGCACAGGGTCTGCCGTGTCTGTTGCCCCATGTTTTCCTTACTCAAATCTTTCAGAATCTTCTCCGCCGAAAGTACTATTCCTATGGTCCCCAAACTTGGCATACTGCTCGGTTATTGCGTGTTCTCCAAAGATTGGGCAAGATTTGCAGAAATTCCGAGGTTTTCTAATAAAATTTAACGATTAAACACGAATTTTGTCGTACATGTGCTTGTGTTTATACATACGGGTGCGGATCGATATCGTGTTGGCGCATGCACAGAGGGGACACTGCAAATGGCGATTTTCCCCCTTCACATATATACATATCGATCAAGAAACGCGATTTATCAGGTCATGTCATTTTTGAAGGAGCAGATTATGCATATGGCACTGTTTCGAGTGCTAGATCGGTTTTTCTAGCACTCTGTCACCGAATCTAGGCCGAGCCTTTATTTTACATAAATTAACGTATGTAAAATCACACAATATGTGGCGACTTTGCCCTAAGCACGCGGCAGGTGATTGTAAACATACATGCCATTTATGTGGCCTTTTCGTTCTTGGCCTTGTTTTGACACGCTCCGTTCGAGCGTGCGTTGCCACGGCAACGCATTGTAATTTACGCTCCAGTAAACTATAACAATGGTTTGATTACACCTCGCGTGCGTCCTACAGTTTCTGGTGTATTATATATACATTGGAAGCGGCTCGATCGAGGAGATTGTCCGAGAGAGAGTGACTAGGACGCACACGAGGCTCGCCATGAGCTTTGTGTTCCCTGGTTGTGAGTAGTGGGCTTTTAGAGCCCTGGGGACGATTTCCATGGGGAGGCCCGGGCTGGGAGAGACAAGTTGCTGACTCGGGGGCGCAAGCCCTGTGGATCGCCAGTTCTCTCCCTTCCCGGGACGTGTGACATAGGCTCTGGCAGACCGTCGGGCTGGTGCAGAGTTCTATCTCTGCGACAGTGCCGTCGGCGAGTCCGGAGAGCAATATGCCCACGTGTACGGGTTCCGTGGGGCCGCTCCCATGGCCTCTCGGGCTCTACACACGGCTACATTGCCATTATGATGCGGATGATGATGATGATGATGTGTTATACTATGTGGTGATGTATGAGATCCGGGCTCGTTCCGGACGGACTGGTACCTGGTCGTGATACCTGTAGGGTATCTCCGGGCGCCCCGTACTGGGCGTCCGAACGTTACAATATAATGTATGTTAATTAACACATAGACTAGTAAATAATTAATGAATTTTTGTAATTGAAATAACAATAAAGCTCACAGGAGGGAGAGCACACTTTTATACTGATGTTCATCACTGGAATTGTGTGTATATTGACATGAGAAAATATTATATTACATGATAAGGTTCACAGCACATCACAGTTATTCCAATGAAGGTCCTTTGTAACACATTGGTGGCAAGACAAGTGGGGTGTTAAGAGGTATTGCAAAAGGGTATGTTTCGCGGGGGATAAAGTTTCGCTCATTTGGGGTGAGACAGTTTGGATCACCTTGAGGATCACCTTGAGGTTGGATCACCTTGAGGTTTCGATATTGAGGTATAAATATAGTATGAATATTAATTGGGAAATCACATAATATATGTATGGTGCATCCTATGGTGACTTTTAAAAAATGTGTAAATGATATATATAGTTTTTTTGTAGGGAATCTTGAAAGCTGGATATATATGGGGAACCATTATATTGCACATCTTTTGGAAGATGGTCAAGTTTAAGTCCAATATTGAATGTGGGAATTGAATCGTAGCGACAAAACTTGAGGATAGAGCTTAGTATTGTATGATGAACGTATGCTCATGTACATGATAATCTATGCACCACATACACCTATCTATATCAGTTTGATGAATATTCTGGTCGCCTTCCGATGAGCTACAGGGCCCTTGGCCCTATGTTTTTTTTCCTTTCTTTTTTTTCCGCCGTTTTGGTTTCCGACCGATAACTTTAGTTTGCCTCTATGTATCTTCGCCAAATTTTCAGCATTGGTCGGACATATTATGTGGAAAAACCCTATTGTTTTTCAGCCGGATCCGAGGTCCGTGAAGTCCGTGAGGATGAAATCCATGTCGATTTTTTTACTTTATTTCCGCACGATAACTCAAAAAGTATACAGCAATGGCTGCAGAACTTTGCAAGGAGGTTCATACACCAACAGGGAAGAACCCTATTGATTTTGGGATCAATCCGTTAAACGACGTTTCACCTAGAGGTCGGAAGAGTTTTCGCCCAGTAATCCTTGAGGTTAAATGCATATCTCGGGAACAGTGCGTCGTAGAGCGAAACGGACGTTATTTTCGGACTCGTCGCCCTAGACAAGCATGTCTAAGGGGTATTAGGGATGACCTTTGACCTTGACCTTGAACTTTTCTGCTGAGTCGGCATTTTTCGTTTTAGTCGATATCTCGGAAACGGTGCGTCGTAGAGTGAAAAGGACTTTATTTTCGGATTCGTCGCCCTAGACAAACATGTCTGAGGGATATTATGGATGAACTTTGACCGGTGCGTCGTAGAGCGAAAAAGGCTTTATTTTTGGATTCGTCGCCCTAGACAAACATGTCTAAGGGATATTATGGATGAACTTTGACCTTGACCTGCATTTTTTGTTCTCGTCGATATTTCGGAAACGATCCATCGTAGAGCGAAACGCTCATTATTTTCGGACTTGTCGCCCTAACATGTCCAGGGGTGTTATGGATCAACTTGATCATTATAATTTACCTGAAATTATTTTGCTGAGTCGACATTTTTCATTATCGTCAATATCTTGGTAACGGATTAACTTGATTATTATGATTGACCTGAAATTTTTTTGCTGAGTTGACATTTTTCATTATCGTCGATATCTTGGAAACGGTGTCGTAGAGCCCATGGTAAACATGTTATAAATATTATAAATTAGTCTTAACACCGAAATGCCTCCAAGGCATCTTTAGGCCTTGACGTCTAGTTAATATTTACTTAATCTTTCCGAAAAACAGTAGGTTTTGCGTACGAGCATCGCTCTATATGCCTGTTCAATATCGCAGAGATGCCTTCGAAATTGCCACCGCTGGAGTGTTCACTAGCCATGTGTGTGGAAACAGCTGATTTCGTCACAAAATGTGTCACTAATCGGCCATCTTGGTTGCTATGGCAACCCAAATTGATAGGTGTCTTGACCTTACGATCTGACATAATAAGACATGTCCATATGAAATAGTATTAGAATCAGTTCAGATGTACAACCTGTATAAAGCGTTCGCAAGAAAATCTGTACATCGGACGCGGCGTGACGGACACAAATCCATAGTATCTGCTGAACTTTGTCTGGGGGATACAAATACTTTAGGCCAAAAAAAAAGTATTATGGTTCTGGTTATTGGGATCCCCGCAAAAGCGATGCGACAACGCAATTTTTTTTTCTTCCTTTTTTTTGTGCTAAAATTGGCGGCCGATGACTGATCCGGTCAAATATGGCCCATTTGGCCAACTGTTTTCCCCTAAAAGTGGCTATTGATAAGCGACCCAGTTGAATTTGCCCTCTTTGGCCAGCCATACACCAAGTTTTGCAATGTCAAAGACACTCGGGGTCATTTGACTCGATCATTATCTCACTAAAATCAATGTACGGGTGTCAATTCACTAAAAGAACTAAGACTCCTTCTGTAAAAACATTAACCATGCACCTCACCAAATGATTCGAGTAACATATATCCTGTGTATTTATTATACCTGGGATGTCTAGCATTATCTAAAATCATTAACTGTGGTGTCTATATGGTAACTATAAATATCTAAAACTGTGGTGTCTATATGGTAACTATAGATAATCCATGTGACATATATACTCTGCATTTATCATACATGGGATGTCCAGTATCATCTAATATTGATTGTGGTGACTATATGATGACTAAAAATGATCCATGTTACATATATAGTGTTCATTTATCATACATGGGATGTCCAGTACTATCTAATATCATTGATTGTGGTGACTATATGGTGTATGTAAATTATTCAAATAACAAATAAACTGTGTATTCATCATACAAGGGATGTCCAGTATTATCTAACACCATTGATTGTGGTGACTATATAGCGTCTATAAATTATTCAAATAACATATAAACTGTGTATTCATCATACATGGGATGTCCAGTATTATCTAATACCATTGATTGTGGACTATATGTGACTATAAATGACTCATGTGACATATATATTGTGTATTTACCATACATGGGATGTCCAGTTTCTATAAACTATCCAAATTATATAAACTGTGTGTTTATCATACATAGGATGCCCAGTATTATCTAATACCATTTATTGTGATGACTATGATTTATTCAAATAACATATAAACTGTGCTTTAATCATACATGGCATGTCCAATATTATCTAATACCATTGATTGTGGTGACTATATGGTGTCTATAATTTATTCAAATAACATATTAACTATGTAATCATCATACATGGGATGTCCAGGATTATCTGATACCATTGACTGTTGTGATTATATGGTGACTATGAATGACCTATGTGACATATTGTGTATTTACCATACATGGGATGTCCAGTTTCTATAATATATCCAAACAATATATAAATTGTGTGTTTATCATACATGGGATGCCCAGTATTATCTAATACCATTGATTGTGGTGACTACATGTATATGATGACTATAAATGATCCATGTGCCATATACAATGTATTTATCTTACATGGGATGTCCAGTGTTATCTGATATTATTGATTGTGATGACTATATGATAACTATTAATGAAGCATTGTGACATTTGTATTGCTTGCTTTACCTGTGATCTCATATAGATCTAATAGTGTGTACCAGAATACATGTATATACCAATAGGGTGACTAAGTAAAACTAAGTGCATCTTTACCCATGCATGACTGCCTATGATAAAGGCCTTACCATGCATAATGTTTCCAAGTTTTCTTATCATACATAACGTTCTGATTTGTCAAAACTCTATAGCCTGATGATAGTGTACAAATTGTGTTGTTGTTCTGCATAAGCCATAGTGATGGCGATTGCTATCTATATTATGCATGTGTATATAGATACTTTGTTTCTTGCTCTTTCGTCAAACAAAACATCTTGTATGGGTATCGTGTGAATATAGGGGGTGAAATCCAATAGCTCATTCACATAACGGGGATTGAGCAATTAGGTACTTACGGCATAATGTTTATTGCAACCTAACAACTCAATCTAATTCAATGTTATTTCTAACAACTTAGTGTAGTTCCAGCACATTATTTAATTCTCCAATGTATTGCTATTAAGGGCATAAACGGTAACAAACATCTGCCAACATGGGGCCGTCACAAACTAAGTAATCCTGTGCTGGGGAGGGGTAGGGGACCCTTTAGTCGAGTGATAAGAGGACAAATGTGTGAACCCACTGAAATTAACTCTTCTGTTTTATGTATGTTTTATTGTTTGTTGTTTGTAGTTGTTTCCTGGTGTACTCGCCGCCCCTCACCGCCGCCTGGTCTGCTGTCCCCGCCCGATGTTCTAGTTCCGCCGAAGCCCGCCTGTCGTCTGCCGCCGTGCCCTCACAATGGTGCCCGTGGAAGCCTGATGAGAACGTCTTCCCTCTTTCCATATATATTGTATGGATAATGAGGATGGTGTAACTATGAATACTACTGTTGACAATTTTGACACTTGTCTGGATGAATATAGTTTTGATGATGACATTAATCAAAGCTGGTCAGACTTCGTTGCTCCAATTAGTCAGTATCATACTGCAGCTAACCTAGTTAATCATATCGCAAAATCCCAATCTACTTTTTCCCAAAACGCAGGACTTAATATTATGCATTTAAACATTCAATCTTTACCGGCCAAATTCTCTTCTCTTGAACACATTTTGTCGGACTTTGAAACAAAAGGTATGACTCTGGATATAATTTTGTTGTGCGAAACGTTTATGCATGATGCAAACTGCAATCTTTTCAACTTAACCGGTTTAGTTTTATATGCAAAAACAGATCTACAATGACTAGGGGTGGAGTTGCTATGTACATCAGGGACGGCATTGCATTTACTGAGCGAAGTGATCTAGCTACAGTAGTGGAAGGAGAATTTGAATCAGTATTTATTGAAATTGAACATCAAAAAATAGAAGCTGTAGTTGGTGAGATATATAGAGTACCTAACAGTAATCCGGCTTTGTCAGTTGAAAGATATGACCAAATTCTTGATAAGATAAAAGACGTGAAAAATGTAGTGATTGGTACGGACCAAAATTTTGACCTTCTGAAATTAAAATCGCACAAACCCACAGCTGAGCTATATAACGTCATTTATTCTAATAACCTAATACCCTCAATAACGAAACCTACTCGCATAACATCGCATAGTGCAACGCTAATTGATAATATTTATTTCAAATATAATCCTAAATTACTAGTAAATTCTGCTATTCTTGTCAATAACATTTCTGATCATCTGCCTGTCTTCTCTTGTATGAAGTTGAAAGGAACCACTAAACCTCAAAGAAAACCATTAACTTTTACTGCTCGGAAATTAACTGACGAAGTTTTGGCAAGCATAAATAATTATTTATTTAATATGAACTGGGGATGTTTGCATAATATGGACGCTGACCAGGCCTCCGATTATTTTATTTCACAGTTTAATCAAGCGCTAGATCTGTTTGCACCTAATAAGGAGATTAAAATTCCCCCAAAATACATAAAGAGAGAGCCATGGATGACAAAAGGACTTTTAAAATCTTCCAATAAAAAAATGAACCTCTATGCTAAATGTATCAATAAAACAAAAAATGATCCTGATTACAAAAAATTTGTCAAATATCTTAACTTACATAATATATTGAAACGTAAGGCCAAATATGAATATTACCTGGAAAAGCTAGAAGAACACAAAGATGACATGAAAAAGACATGGGATATTATAAATTTAAGTATTGGTAAAACGAAAGCCACTTGTGACTCGCAGCAAAATTTTGTTATCAATGACACAGAAACCAACAATAGCGACATAATTTCTGACAAATTTTGCGAATACTTCAGTGAAATTGGATCTAAATTAGCCGATAGCATACCTAAACCAATCAATACCTACAATCATTACCTTAATTTACAACAAAGCAGAAATTCGAAATCTATATTCTTTTCGCCGACTGATCCAAATGAAATTGAAAAAATTCTTGACAGTGTGAAACCTAAGAAGAGCACAGGACACGATAACATAAGCACAAAATTAATAAAATCATGTAAAACTTCTATAGCTTTCCCACTGAGTATAATTGTAAATAAATCTTTACAAACAGGCAAAGTACCATCGTCACTGAAAATTGCCAAAGTTATTCCACTTTACAAGGCCAAAAGCAAATCTGATATTTCAAACTACAGACCAATATCGCTGCTACCAGCAATATCAAAAATATTAGAAAAGATAGTACACAAGCGTTTGTCATATTTCTTGGAAACGAATAATATTCTTTATCAAAATCAATTTGGGTTTCGCAAGAACAGAAGTACGATTGACGCTGTAACAAAGCTGGTTACTGATGTATCCCTCAATCTTGAAAACAAACAGTCGACTCTAGCCATATATTTAGATTTGTCAAAAGCGTTCGACACAATAGACCATAACATTTTATTACATAAACTTGAGTTCTATGGTATACGGGGTGTTGCACTTGAGTGGTTCGGGGATTACCTATCAAATAGAAAGCAATTTATTTCCTACAAATGCTCAAATTCAGAAACTCGGAACATTTCGTGTGTCGTGCCACAAGGGTCTGTTTTAGGTCCATTGTTATTTATAATCTACACTAACGATTTGCCCAATATCTTACAACAGTCAGAGAGTATACTTTTTGCCGACGACACAACTATTTATTACTCGAACAAAAATATTTCTCAAATATACAATACCTTGAACCATGAACTTGAAATACTATCTGACTAGTTCAAATCGAATAAACTCTCACTCAATGTAGGTAAAACCAATTGTATGTTATTCCCTAGCGGCAATGATCAACATTACTTGATGAATTTGAAAATTTCTGATAAATTAGTAGGACATTGTGATTGTACCAAATTTCTCGGAATCAATATTGACAATGGATTAAGATGGACAGAACACATTAAAGTTATTAATCGCCGTATTTCACGAGCATATTTTGCAATAAATCGAGCCAAACAGATGCTGCCTAAAGAAAAACTGAAAATTCTTTATTACACTCTTGTCTACCCTCATCTTACTTACGGAATAACTTTATGGGGAGGTACGCACCAGACATATTTGAATAAGTTGATAATAATGCAAAAGAAACTTGTGAGAACCATCGCTAACGCCACATACACGGCTCATACTGAACCTCTATTTTAGATTATGATTATGAAATTGCAGGACCTATACAATATGTATGTCTCTAAATATATACTAGCTCATTTATTAAACTTACTGCCTGCATCCCTTGCAAATCTTTTCACACTTTCGCTCAATGTTCATGATCACAACACACG
Source organism: Terebella lapidaria (assembly GCA_949152475.1). NCBI lineage: Eukaryota > Metazoa > Annelida > Polychaeta > Terebellida > Terebellidae > Terebella > Terebella lapidaria. The sequence goes on from CASCJZ010000497.1 coordinate 70,789, forward strand.
TCATTCTGCTACATGTAAATTAAAATCATCCAACTTAAATAGCAAAGTTGCTTGCAGATCAATTGTAAAAAGGGGACCTATTATTTGGAATAACCTGAATTCTGACCTTTATCTTAATATTCACCAGACACTTGTCAATATGAAGGCGTTCTCTACACGCTTCAAGCGGCACGTGTTGCGGAGTTACTGCGGCGGGTGAGTGGCGGACTGAAGTTTGACTGGGGTGTTGGGTGGCGGCGCGGGTCAGGTAGGGGGTGCGTCCGGCGTGTGCACCATGTGACAAATATAGACAACAAATGTCCATATATATATGTGTGTGTGTGGGTGTGTGGGTGTGTGTGTGTGTGTGTAGGTGTGTGTGTGTGTGTGTGATTGTCTGTATGTGTGTGTGTGTGGTTAAAATTATGGTTAAAATTGCATTGTATTGTTGTATTGCATGTGTGTGCGTGTGGGGAGGGGTGGGGGTTGGTGTGCATGGGGGCGGGGTTGTAGGTGGGGGTGGATGCATGAATATATATATTGAATGAATGCATAATAAGTGTTATCAAATATGTTCTATTGAGGTTTTTTATATTTTCATCGAGCTGTGGGATGCCTCTTTGTATATATGTTAAAATATCAGTTTTGTGCGATCATTACTTTTTTGTGTCAAAGGTTTTTACAGTCTTCAATCCCACAGCTCAGAACCATATAACTGATATTGACATTTATATACTCACGCATTTTTCTGTGGTTTTGAAATAAAATCTATCTATCCATCTATCTAAATCTACCTATCTATAAATCTATCTATCTATCTAAAAGAAAAGAGAGAAGAAAATTGGCTCACAGAAAGTGATGCGCGCGATTTTTTATTTTTATTTTTTTGCTTTTAAAAAAACTAGTGATGCGCGGGGTTCAAAGTGACACGCGTGCCTAACCAGAACCATAATACTTTTTTTGGCCTTATACCCAAAGACTAGAATACTTCATTAAAGCATTTTGGTAGTAATGCCTTTATGGTTTTAGCAGAATTTTTTTTCTTCTTCCGCCGCTTTGGTTTCCGGACGATAACTTTAGTCCACAGAAATGATATGTGGAAGAATCCTATTGTTTTTGAACCGGCTCCGAGGTCCGTGAGGATTAAATCAAGACTGATTTTGAGGAAACATAGCACCAAGGGTGCTGTATCTTACCGGCAATCATGTGAATTGCACAGAATATTGATTTTCCAACATATAAATTGTTACACTGATCTTAAACTCTATTGTCAAAATATGATCGTATATGTTGCCGGAAACACATTTTCTGTATAGACTATAATACGACATCAAGTTACATCTTGAAAGATTTTTTTTTGTTAATGACATATATTCACAGGCTGTCGATTCAAAGGCAACAAAACTTTTACACATCACATAGGTACATAGGGAGAACCTGATGCATTTTGAGGAAAATTGTCTGCTAAATAGATTTTGAGAAAATGGCCGCTAAAGACAAAAATGATTGTTCCCTTCGACTTCGAGGTCGAAATAATTATTTGCTGATTCATCCTTGAGGCTTCCTGCATATCTTGGAAACGGTGCGTCGTAGAGCGAAACGGACGTTATTTTCGGACTCGTCGCCCTAGACAGACATGTCTAAGGGGTATTATGGATGAACTTTGACCTTGACCTGAAATTTTTTTGCCGAATCAGCATTTTTTCGTTTTTTGAAACAATGTGTCGGAAACGGTGTGTCGTAGAGTGAAACGGGCGTTATTTCCAGCCTCGTCGCTCTAGGCAAACATGTCTGAGAGGTATTATGGATGAACTTTGACCTTGACCTGAATTTTTTTGCCGAGTCGGACTCGTCGCCCTAGACAAACATGTCTAAGGGTATTATGGATGAACTTACATGTTACACAAATATTATAATTAGTCTTTACACCGAAATGCCCCAGGGCATCTTTAGGCTTTGACGTCTTTATCCCAATGACTGTGAAATCCTGCTAAACGTCGTTGTTCCCTCCTTCACCTGTAGGCACAAGCCATGGGGGACATCAAGGACCTGACGCTCAAGATCACGATGGGTTTGTTCAGCTTCACGCTCCAGGCGGCGGCTATTCCGGCTGAGGCAGCCGTGGCACTCGTGGCCGTGGCGGGGGTGTGTGTAGTGGGCGGCGGCGTACTGCTCATCAACTCCATGCGAGACAAGGAAAAGAAGGTCTAGGCCCGCAACCTATCTTTGTGACGGTGTTGTGGATGTTGTGACGCCCTTGACGAAGTCGGATGCCATATCATATTTAGCTGGATCTACACATCTTTCTCATCGTCATATTTTTAGACCTACTGTGACTCTGAACGTTCTTTTCTGCTCATATTTATTGCGATGTTAAGTGATCTGAGGTTATAACTTGGCACACTTCACCTGGGAATCAAAAGGCGATCTCGGGAATCTGAACATATTCGGATATTTGGGCGTGTTTACGTCTATCGAGAGTGAAAGTATGGCTGTAATTTTGACCCAGAAGACACCTTCTGGCGTTCCTATCCAAACGAACCGATCTCAAAAGATTTTCGAGCTTGAAGAATAAAACTTGGTGAAAAGTTGCCGTTTGACTCTAAGGTGCAGTATGCCAAGCGGTGTGTAAACGGTTTGGGAACATCAGAATATGAACGCTGACATTTATTAAAAGTGCACGAAATATAGTAGTTAATATATAGCATAATATAACGCTGATCTGCTTGGTACTAGTCCACTGCTGAACTCCGGAATTGAGTACATCACAATCTTCAAGATATCTTGAGTTTAGGAAGTACTTGTACCGGCAGCGTGGGTAGGCCTATTCGTACATGATATTAGTTGTCCATTGGTGTATATGTATGTATATGTACATAGTTATTTCCCATATACATCTACTGTATAAACGATAACGAAGAAAAAAATGTTTGAATTTTCTAAGCAAGAACTGGAGTTGTTGGACTGGAGAGTGGGGTGAATACAAATATTGTATGATTTTGTTGTGGTGTGAGTTTGTTAAGCTGTAAGAAAAAAAGACATCCAATAATCTTATAGTGCGCATGTATTATACAATTTATGTAATGAAGTGAAGATACGAAAGTACTCTAAATACTGGATGATGTATTATTTGCGTTTGAAAACTGATATGTGAAGTTGTGATACACAGTTCTGGTCTCTGGTTTGGTGACATGTTTTCCAAAATATTATTTTACTTGAAATTATTTCATATGTGTTGAAAAAATACTAGTGACATCAGCATAACCATGATGTCTCGGGCTCGATTACTGGAAAATAAATCTAATTGTACCTAATTGTGAAAATGTCCAGGTAAAAATCTAATTGTACCTGGACATTTTTCTGACAATTAAATTGATGATGAAACAAATAATTCTATTCATCTATACACAATCATTATTAAGTATTCAGAGGGGGTGATAAAGCTGATTTTCTCTGATATGAAGTCACACTCCTATTTTCCCCTGGTAGTCCCAAACTCGCATGTTAAAGGCAGAAACCAACAGCTTGTATTAATTATATCGTCAGTTCAATGTTTCATATAAATGACCACTAAGGTGCTCAAGTGATATCATCAAACCAGAAGACTGAACCAGCGTCCATGTATGCTGAACCAATGCTCCAATGCAGAGTTGTTATAAATCCATCTAAATCTGCGTGTATGTGTGATTAAATAAACAGATTCCATACTGTCATTATCTGCGACACATAGACCTTAGATTTGTATTAAGCAAAAAGGATATGGTGAATTTATTGCTGACTTTGATCTTGACATCAGATGACATTCACTGTTCCAAAGCAAAGTTGCGTCCAAATACACATGCTAATTGTGCTAATTACAGAAAAATTAGCCCAAGGGCTAAGAAAGGTTACCGGACAATATACATTTTAGATATTAGCTTTTTGTCCAGTGACCTTCAAAATAAAGTCACTGATGAATTCAAGGCCATGAAATATTCAACATATATATCACTCCTAGTATGTCCACAATAAATTCCTAAGCTGTAGAGTCGATAATAAGTGAGATATTAGCCATTCTGTGATGTTACCTTGAAAATTCGCAATTGATTCCTAAGCTGTAAAGCTGATAATAAGCGACATATTAGTCATTTTGTTCTCTAACCTTGAAAATGGGATCAAAGGTTAAATTCTAGATCGCCAAACTATTCAGCATACATCATTTCCTATATGGTCACTATGGACCCCTAAGCTGTAAATTTGATTATAAGCAAGATATAAGGCAATTTGTAATCTGACTTTGAAAATAAAATGACTGACCTTCAAATTTAGGTCAAAGGTCAAATTCAATGTCATGAGAATATTCAGAATACATCATTTCCTATATGTTCACAATTGATTCCTAAGCTGTAAAGTCGATAATAAGCAAGATATTAGCCATTTTGTCCTGCTGACTTTGAAAATGAGGTCAAAAGTCAAACTCAAGGTCACTAGAATATTCAGCATATATCATTTCCTATATGTTCACAATTGATTCCTAAGCTGTAAAGTCGCTAATAAGCAAGATATTGGCCATTTTGTCCTGTGACCTTGGAAATGAGGTCAAAGGTCAAATTCAAGGTCACGAGAATACTCAGCATATATCATTTCCTATATGTTCATAATTGATTCCTAAGCTGTAAAGTCGATAATAAGCGAGATATTAGCCATTTTGTCATGTGACCTTGAAAATGATGTCAAAGGTCAAATTCAAGGTCACGAGAATATTCAGCATATATCATTTCCTATATGTTCACAATTGATTCCTAAGTCGCTAATAAGCAAGATATTGGCCAATTTGTCCTGTGACCTTGAAAATGAGGTCAAAGGTCAAATTCAAGGTCACGAGAATATTCAGCATATATCATTTCCTATATGTTCACAATTGATTCCCAAGCTGTAAAGTCGATAATAAGCAAGATATTAGCAATTTTGTCCTGTGACCTTGAAAATGAGGTCAAAGGTCAAATTCAAGGTCATGAGAATATTCAACATATATCATTTCCTATATGTTCACAATTGATTCCTAAGCTGTAAAGTCGCTAATAAGCAAGGTATTGGCCATTTTGTCCTGTGACCTTGAAAATGAGGTCAAAGGTCAAATTCAAGGTCACGAGAATATTTAGCATATATCATTTCCTTTATGTTCACAATTGATTCCTAAGCTGTAAAGTCGATAATAAGCGAGATATTAGCAATTTTGTCCTGTGACCTTGAAAATGAGGTCAAAGGTCAAATTCAAGGTCACGAGAATATTTAGCATATATCATTTCCTATATGTTCACAATTGATTCCTAAGCTGTAAAGTCGATAATAAGCGAGATATTAGCAATTTTGTCCTGTGACCTTGGAAATGAGGTCAAAGGTCAAATTCAAGGTCACGAGAATATTCAGCATATATCATTTCCTATAAGTTCACAATTGATTCCTAAGCTGTAAAGTCGATAATAAGCGAGATATTAACCATTTTGTCATGTGACCTTGAAAATGAGGTCAAAGGTCAAATTCAAGGTCACGAGAATATTCAGCATATATCATTTCCTATATGTTCACAATTGATTCCTAAGCTGTAAAGTCGATAATAACGAGATATTAGCCATTTTGTCATGTGACCTTGAAAATGAGGTCAAAGGTCAAATTCAAGGTCACGAGAATATTCAGCATATATCATTTCCTATATGTGCACAATTGAATCCTAGTCTCTAGTTTCAATATTAAGTGAGATATTAGGCTTAATGTGTCCCATTATAAAGCATAGGAGAATTTAACATGGGAAGGTCACATTTGGGCCGAGTTTGGTCCCAAAATGGCCCACTTCGAGCGATTCAAAGACAACGAAATTTATACATGTCACAGGAGTACATATGAGGAGTGTTGTTCATCAATAAGAAAAAAAGTTACTGAACAGATTTTGAGAAAACGACCTTCAAAGTCCAAAATTGGCCATTTTTCGACGAAAACGGCCGCTCTGACCTTGAAACCCAGGTCAGAGGTCAAATTCAAGGTCACGACAATATTCAGAATATATCATTTCCTATATGTCCACAATTGATTCCTAGTCTCTAATCTCAATATTAAGTGAGATATTAGGCTTTAATGTGTCCCATTATAAAGCATAGGAGAATTTAACATGGGAAAGTCACATTTGGGCCGAGTTTGGGCCCAAAATGGCCCACTTCGAGCGATTCAAGGGCAACGAAATTTATACACGTCATAGGGGTACATATGAGGAGTGTTATGCATCAATAAGAAATAGTTACTTATCAGATTTTGAGAAAACGACCGTCAAAGTCCAAAATTGGCCATTTTTCGACGAAAACTGCCGCCATTTTGAAAAAAATGCGAAAATAAAAAAACTACAAAATACCTCCCTCTCGAAATATTTTTAGGCATTTTTGTGCAAAATTTCAGAAAGATTCGATTGTAAACTTTAAAGATAAAAATGTAGACGACGACGACGGACGATGACGGACGCCGGACGACGGACGACGGACGCAACGCCACGGCAATAGGTTATCGGACCAAAGGTCCGGTAACCTAAAAACGGAGGCAGAGATTTTTATGAAGAAAATAAAATATATATGGTGCATGTGTCGGTGACCTTGAACTCAAATAACCTTGAATACTTAAATATATGAGCATAAAGGAGAATAGAAAAGATTTTCAAGGGAACCTGAGACCATCTGAGAATTGTCCGGTAACCGGCTAAACTCAATGAGCTATATAATTCTTCTATTGGAAGCGGGGTGAGGGATGATCCCCATCTAAATCGACTGCTGAAACCTTACGGACAGTGTCCCAGCTTTTTTATTATGTTTTTATCATATAGCAATCTCAAGCGTGAGTATATCCATGTTATGGATAAATTTTGATCTGGATACCTCAACCTGAACATGTCCTGCACGCCTTTGAACACCAGCTATCTACTTGAATATCTATATTGCTTCAAATATCAACCCCTCTTCTCCCCCGCTACTGGATCCGCCACTGTGTTGGATGGTTGCATAAACATCCCCATTGCCTCAGCGCCGACACGGGGTTCACACCTTGTCAATCAGAGACCGTCGGCGTCACCTTAGAAAAGCGATCTCCACGGTCTCGCTAGTCACAACGACAGGAGACAGGCACTGAACAGTCACGGTCTCAAGGACAATTAAGGTGAGTTCCTGGAAATTTTCTGCTTTAAATATCGGGTACCTGCGCCGGTTGCAAACTCTTGAAGTCATTGTGTTGCGACCTTCATTGCATCTGATACATATTGAATTTACAATACTTTACATGCATATAATATCGGAAAGAGGTATTACGTTGATTCATACTTATGTTAATATCCATGTCATATAAATATATAATTCGTGAAAGCATACATTGATCGCCCACATAGTAATCTATTATTCCTTCACGACTTGTCAAGACATATTGTTGTGAAAATATCACGTCAAATTGTTTTAACATCATAAACTCAGCAAGATGTTTTACAATATCACAACAAGTCATTTTGATGTGAAATTATCACAATAAAACTTCCTAACGTGAAAAATTACAATGATTAGATATGAAGCTACATTACGGACATTCGCCTTCGTGTATTTTCGCCTTCGCCTTCGTGGTGTTCTCGCCCTCGCCTTCGCATAATTTCGCCTTGGCCTTCACGTAATTTCGCTTTCGCCTTCTCGTAATTTCGCCTTCGCCCAATTTCGCCCTCGCCTTCTTGTAATTTCGTCTTCGCCTTCGCGTTTTTTCGCCTTCATCTTCGTGGTGTTTTAGATCTCGTAATTTTCGCGTAATTTCGCCTTCTTGTAGTTTCGCATTCGCCCAATTTCGCCCTCGCCTTCGACCACTTTCGGCTTCGCCTTCTCGTAATCTCGCCTTCTCATGTGTATGAGATAAAAAGTATGAGGTACGCCTTCTCATACGTATGTGATACAAAGTGATACGTATGGAATAATAGGTCGTATGAAATAATAGGTCATACGTAAGATAGTATATCTCATACGTATGAGATGATATGTCATACGTATACGATACCGACCATGATGTTGCCATAGAAACTCCGCGAAATTAAAGCGCCTAAAGACTGCGATTGGTCAGGTGTTTTTGTTTTATTATTAAACTGAAGCATTTTGATATTCACCATATCTTCACGATATATCACATGTGTCCACCATAACCGATACCGATCTTTATTGGCAATCAATATTAATTTCTAGAATAAATTTACACTGTACATAAATACAATTTATCCGGTCTCATCTCAGCATCCAAAAAGTCTTTTTTTTTTTTTAAATAGTCTTGTTCTTATATTTCCGTTCGGATAAGGCGTTCTTTGAAATAAATATGACGGCTATATGTAGCATGAGTAGATTTCATTGTTATGCATATCGTGATATCCAGTGAGTTTTAGAATATTGTATGCACGTTCAAATCTATAACGGAACGCTGATATATTCTGTATTACTCCTCAGAAATACTTAGACTGACATTCCTTTCATTCTACAATCGCTCGGTCTGTATGTTTGATTACGGCGGAATATTTATTCAGTAAGCTATTTCAACGAATATTTTAATGTTATAAGGATTCCACCATTTTTTTTTATCAAATATGGACACTATGATTTTTCTTCGCATTATGGTAAATACATGTAATATCTGTATATATTTTAGATGGTTAGTTTTCGTTCAAAGGTTTATTTAAGATGAACTAAACAACCAGAATTCACGTTGAGGTCCACTGCAATGCAGATAACACTTGACAATGGTTTGACCAATCAGTCGACTCGCTGCGGGGAAGTAAAAGAGTATGGATTGTAGGTGTGTGTGTGTGGGGGGGGGGGGGGGGAGCGGTGAAGGTGAGGTGATACCTATGATTGGTGAAGTGACAAACCACACCTTTTAGCATGCAGATATAATTTGAATGTATTACGAGGGAGTATACTGTATATTAAATAATATTAGCATGGACATGGATATCAATTATAAAATAAGCCCAATGGGCTAGAAAGGTTACCGGAGAAATGTACAGAGTTAAGCCGAGAAAGTTGAAGGTCAAATTCAAGGTGACCACTGAAATCGCCATATCTCTATCCTTGAAAATGGGATCAAAGGTTAAATTCTAGATCACCAAACTATTCAGCATACATCATTTCCTATATGTTCACTATGGACCCATAAGCTGTAAATTTGATAATAAGCGAGATATAAGCCATTTTGTAATCTGACTTAAAATAAAATGACTGACCTTGAAATTTAGGTCAAAGGTCAAATTCAATATCATTAAAATATTCAGAATATATCATTTCCTATATGTTCACAATTGATTCCTAAGCTGTAAAGTCGATAATAAGCGAGATATTAGCCATTTTGTCCTGTTGACCTTGAAAATGAGGTCAAAAGTCAAATTCAAGGTCACTAGAATATTCAGCATATATCATTTTATATATGTTCACAATTGATTTCTAAGCTGTAAAGGCGCTAATAAGCAAGATATTGGCCATTTTGTCCTGTGACTTTGAAAATGAGGTCAAAGGTCAAATTCAAGGTCATGAGAATATTCAGCATATATCATTTCCTATATGTTCACAATTGATTCCTAAGCTGTAAAGTCGATAATAAGCGAGATATTAGCAATTTTGTCCTGTGACCTTGGAAATGAGGTCAAAGGTCAAATTCAAGGTCATGAGAATATTCAGCATATATCATTTCCTATATGTTCACAATTGATTCCTAAGCTGTAAAGTCGATAATAAGCGAGATATTAGCCATTTTGTCATGTGACCTTGAAAATGAGGTCAAAGGTCAAATTCAAGGTCATGAGAATTTTCAGCATATATCATTTCCAATATGTTCACAATTGATTCCTAAGCTGTAAAGTCGCTAATAAGCAAGATATTGGCCGTTTTGTCCTGTGCCCTTGAAAATGAGGTCAAAGGTCAAATTCAAGGTCACGAGAATTTTCAGCATATATCATTTCCTATATGTTCACAATCGATTCCTAAGCTGTAAAGTCGCTAATAAGCAAGATATTGGCCATTTTGTCCTGTGACCTTGAAAATGAGGTCAAAGCTCAAATTCAAGGCCACGAGAATATTCAGCATATATCATTTCCTATATGTTCACAATTGATTCCTAAGCTGTAAAGTCGATAATAAGCGAGATATTAGCAATTTTGTCCTGCGACCTTGGAAATGAGGTCAAAGGTCAAAGTCAAGGTCACGAAAATATTCAGCATATATCATTTCCTATATGTTCACAATTGATTCCTAAACTGTGAAGTCGATAATAAGCGAGATATTAGCCATTTTGTCATGTGACCTTGAAAATGAGGTCAAAGGTCAAATTCAAGGTCACAAGAATATTCAGCATATATCATTTCCTATATGTTCACAACTGATTCCTAAGCTGCAAAGTCGATAATAAGCGAGATATTAGCCATTTTGTCCTGTGACCTTGAAAATGAGGTCAAAAGTCAAATTCAAGGTCACGAGAATATTCAGCATATATCATTTCCTATATGTTCACAACTGATTCCTAAGCTGCAAAGTCGATAATAAGCGAGATATTAGCCATTTTGTCCTGTGACCTTGAAAATGAGGTCAAAAGTCAAATTCAAGGTCACGAGAATATTCAGCATATATCATTTCCTATATGTCCACAATTCATTCCTAGTCTCTAATCTCAATATTAAGTGAGATATTAGGCTTTAATGTGTCCCATTATAAAGCATAGGAGAATTTAACATGGGAAAGTCCCGTTTGGGCCGAGTTTGGGCCCAAAATGGCCCACTTCGAGCGATTCAAGCGCAACGAAATTTATACATGTCACAGGGGTACATATGAGGAGTGTTATGCATCAAAAAAAAAAAGTTACGGAACAGATTTTGAGAAAATGGCCGCCAAAGTCCAAAATCAGGCATTTTTCGTCGAAAACGGCCGCCATTTTGAAAAAAATGCGAAAATCAAAAAACTAAAAAATACCTCCCTCTCGAAATATTTTTAGGCATTTTTGTGCAAAATTTCAGAAAAATTCGATCGTAAACTTTAAAGATAAAATTGTTGACGGACGACGACGGACGACGACGACGCCGGACGCATCGCCATGCCAATAGGTTACGGACCAAAGGTCCGGTAACCTAAAAATTAGCCCAATGGGCTAGTAAGGTTACCGGAGAAATATACAGAGGTAAGCCGAGAAAGTTGAAAGTCAAATTCAAGGTGACCACTGAAATCGCCATATCTCTAACCTTGAAAATGGGATCAAAGGTTAAATTCTAGATCACCAAACTATTCAGCATACATCATTTCCTATATGTTCACTATGGACCCCTAAGCTGTAAATTTGATAATAAGCGAGATATAAGCCATTTTGTAATCTGACTTTGAAAAGAAAATGACTGACCTTGAAATTTGGGTCAAAGGTCAAACTCAATATCATTAAAATATTCAGAATATCTCATTTCCTATATGTTCACAATTGATTCCTAAGCTGTAAAGTCGCTAAGAAGCAAGATATTGGCCATTTTGTCCTGTGAACTTGAAAATGAGGTCAAAGGTCAAATTCAAGGTCACGAGAATATTCAGCATATATCATTTCCTATATGTCCACAATTCATTCCTAGTCTCTAATTTCAATATTAAGTGAGATATTAGGCTTAATGTGTCCCATTATAAAGCATAGGAAAATTTAACATGGGAAAGTCACATTTGGGCCGAGTTTGGGCCCAAAATGGCCCACTTCAAGCAATTCAAGGGCAACGAAATTTATACATGTCACAGGGGTACATATGAGGAGTGTTTTTCATCAATAAGAAAAAAAAAATTACTGAACAGATTTTGAGAAAACGACCGTCAAAGTCCAAAATTGGTCATTTTTTGACGAAAACGGCCGCTCTGACCTTGAAACCAAGGTCAGAGGTCAAATTCAAGGTCACGACAATATTCAGCGTATATCATTTCCTATATGTCCACAATTGATTCCTAGTCTCTAATCTCAATATTAAGTGAGATATTAGGCTTTAATGTGTCCCATTATAAAGCATAGGAGAATTTAACATGGGAAAGTCCCATTTGGGTCGAGTTTGGGCCCAAAATGGCCCACTTCGAGCGATTCAAGGGCAACGAAATTTATACAAGTCACAGGGGTACATATGAGGAGTGTTATGCATCAATAAAAAAAAAGTTACTGAACAGATTTTGAGAAAACGACCGCCAAAGTCCAAAATTGGCCATTTTTCGACGAAAACGCCCTCCATTTTGAAAAAAATGCGAAAATAAAAAAAACTAAAAAATACCTCCCTCTCGAAATATTTTTAGGCATTTTTGTGCATAATTTCAGAAAAATTCGATCGTAAACTTTAAAGATAAAATTGTTGACGGACGACGACGACGACGACGACGACGGACGACGGACGACGGACGACGACGCCAGACGCAACGCCATGCCAATAGGTTATCGGACCAAAGGTCCGGTAACCTAAAAATAACGAATAATTCAAGCGAGCAATATGATGTTTCGCAATCGATATTAGCAGGCAAAACGATATTGTGCATTCGACGGTAGCCGGTAGATACAACGCATTTACATGCTACGCAGTGTATCGGGCAATACGAAATATACGGTAGCGATATGTGAGTTAGTATCTCCTGCGTGTCAGTTAGTGTCTCATACGTATGAGTTCTTATTCCATACGTATGACTTTGTATTACATGCGTATACATTAGTATGCGAAGGCGAAATCACGAGAAAACGAAGCCGAGAGTGGGCGAAGGCGAAGGCGAAACTGGGCGAAGGAGCTAGAAGACGAAGGCGATAATATGCGAAGACGAAGGCGAAATTACAAGAAAGCGAAGGCGAGTGGACGAAGGCGAGGGCGAAGACGAAGGCGAAATTACGCGAAAACGAAGGCGAAATTACGAGAAGTCGAAGACGAAAGTGGGCGAAGGCGATGACGAAGGCAATATTACGCGAAGGCGAGGGCGAAATTACGTGAAGGCGAAGTCGAAAACGCCACGAAGACGAAGGCGAAAATACGCGAAGACGAAGGCGAAATTACGAGAAGTCGAAGACGAAAATGGGGGAAGGCGAGGGCGAAGGCGAAATTACGAGAAGGCGAAGGCGAAATTACGCGAAGGCGAGGGCGATAACACCACGAAGGCGAAGGCGAAAATACACGAAGGCGAATGTCCCTAATGTAGCTTCATAATTAGATGTCATCATGTGTACAAAATATCAGAACAAAGCATCTTATAATATTTATCACGTTAGTAACTTAATATTTTCTTTACATTCATAATCGATTTACATCTAATCATCGAGAATTCATGTCCAACTACATATGTCTCTTTTTGCCAATTTCGCGTTTTACATTCTCCCATCATTTCTTCTTAGACGAACAAAACTAGTAACAGAAAGTTTCAGAAAAAATGGGAAAGAGTGTATCAATCAGATAACAAGTGACGTAACTGGTAGGCGGGTAAAACTGATGTACAGTTCCACTGTATGACTATATATGTGTATTCAATAACGTTGGGAATGGTTACATTCTATTGGCATCATCAAAATCTGATTGTATTGGTGGTAATACATTGATACTTACATTCAGGCCAACAGAAATGTTTTTGGATTATAGAAAAAGTGTGCGATTCTGTTCGCTCTTCTCCCTCCTAAAATAATAACGACAACTCAACGGAATTTTATGAAAGAGCTGATTATCAGGATTTTTCACGGACATATTTATTTTTTAATAATTTATTAAATCTGCCGTCAATGCAGGCTGCTTGAATGTATGGGCGTGCCGGATTTGACTCAAGGAGTTGGCTCCAGCTTTGCAACAGGTGTCGGAAAAAGTGGAAATCACACAAATGGCTATAACTCTGGTTCTACTTGATATTAATTTTTCCATTAAACCAGACACCAGATATTGGGACAAGTTTATTATTGAGGCTAAGTAAAATACATGTTAATATATACACACACAATACACCGATACAGGTACACAATGAATAAAACAAGGGGCCTAACCCCTTGAACCCCAAACCCCAGAAGGGAAAACTGTAGTACTGTTGGTTTATTGAATATTATTAGATATATTTTGTAAGATGTCCCTGGTTTGATCTGATCCAGGTGTTATATATCTGAGCACACAGTCACTTTCCTAGTCTCAATGTGTTTGATGACAGTGAGTGGGACTCCTGACACCATTATCCAGGTAGCTCCGCCACGTCTCAAGCTGTGTGTTCTATACAGGTGCCCTGCGAGGCCCGCCTCTCGCAGCAGCGCTTGCAGTCGGCGGCGGACACGGTCCTGAGTCAGGGGTACTATCCCTGAAGTAGAGTGGACCGCGAATAGAGGAACATCTGAAGGGACTGGACCCGCCACGCCCAGGAATCTCAGCAAAGCAGAGGTTGGGCAAAGTACTGAGCTCCGAATGACAGGCAGATACACAAATAGTTCCCGTTCCTTGTGTTGGATTGTTTTCGTGCCCTTGACGCTGATTGTCACACCGTGAGGCCCGACGGTGATATCGTTACGCCTGATGGTATTGTTTGACCCGGAGCTGGAGTTGGACGTGACATTGCTTATCCTGAGCAGGCCATAGAAGCATGTAAGCAAAGCTGACCACAGCTGAATGTCCGAGGTTGAAGCCATGGGAAGTAGGTTTCGAATTTTCCAGAGTTCTTCAAGTGTCAATGGTAATTTATATGAATGACCCAAGCCTTTACCACGCTTTATGCCTGATGTGACCATCTTGACCGAATAGTTATCCTGAAGTGGGTTTGGTAGTCCAATGTCTGTATGAATAATGCGAACAATGTTCAAGTACTGTTGCACTGTGGTAAAGGACCTGGATCTACCCAGGTAGGCTGCATATCGAGCCAGATTGATGTTTGTCACAGGCACTGGGTCACACTTGATGAGGGCACAGAACTTCATGTAGGTATTGAGGTGAGTCCTATAGCACTTCTTCGTGCTCTCGGCAAAGGCCTGGGATCTCCATTTAGCAACCTCATTGTCCAGTTCATGCAATATTCCTCCCACTTCCGGAACTGTGGGGAGAGAAACGACATTGAACAATTAGACATAATTATGCAGTGTCAAGTCAAACACAACTGGTGCGTAATTCTCGCCCCCATAATACTCCACTAATAAGGACATGAACCGGAATATTTGTCCAGGCATATTAAGTCTGGATATACAGTCTGCATGATCATTGAGGTATCCTGGGATGAATTCGGCGTGTAACACAATATTGAACTGCAGGGTCAGAAGTGCCATTGCTCTGCGAAGCTTGATTATCTGTTGATTGGGAGTTCGAAATCTATTTAGAAATCCGACACACGCTTTGCTGTCTGTGAATACAGTGACCTTTTTTCCTGCCAGACTCGGGCCCCAGTAATCCAGTGCTAGGTGAATCATGGCCCGTTCCTTAACGTTGATGTGCGAGTCACTGAGCTCAGTATCGCAGCGCCAGTTGCGGTACAGCCAAAAGCCGTGGCAGAAAGCTCCGCCGCCATGCTTTGACGCGTCTGTGTAGATGCCGATGGTGGGACGCTGGTCTCAAATGCACTTTTGATGTTCACCCATATTTAGAACATGCTGCCACCATAGTAAATCGTCCCGAATCCACGTGATGCGAACTTTGTGAAGCGTTGATCGGAGACTACGTAGACACTGATATAGCCTTGCTATCATTGCACGTCCCGACGTTATGACGTTAGCTGCCCAGCTTAGTTTTCCAGCTAACTGTTCAAGTCTCTTCTTGTTTATCCGTGACATAGCAAGGCACTCACTGATCAGTGTCACAATCTCTGCTGTCTTATGTGGATGCAACGATAGCTTGCCAGTTAGAGTATTTATTCGAACGCCCAAAAATACAATATCTTGGGTTGGATCCACTACTTTGGACCAGTTAATGTTTAGTCCGAGTGATCGAAGCAAGGAGATTAAAACATTCAACACATGAAGACATTCATGAAATGTTTCTGCAGCTACAATGTACAAAGAAATCATCCAACAATACGACACAAGCGTTTATACCTCGACGAACCATCATCCTTCTGATAGCCTGAGTTATTCTGTTGAATATTGGTGGTGACTTTCTGGCCCCGAAGGGAAGCCTGCAGTCCACAAGGTAGGTATCTCGTCTGGATTCACTCAACCTCCACCTGATGCCTGTCAATGTTCTTTCTGCGGGGCGGATGTCAACTAATCAATAAGCATCTTTCAGGTCAACCTTAGCCATAAACCAGTGAGGTTTGATAATACTCAAAGCGTCTGAGACTGTCTGATAACTGCACAAGTCTTTTGAGGCATAGTCATTGACGGCTGTACCTTCCGGAAGGCTACAGTCATGTATGAGGCGCACCCCACCAGACTTTTTTGGCACACATCCTAGGGCACTAACTATTTTAGGCTTTTCGTGTAGAATTCTGTAATGCCCATTCTGTATCTCCTGGGTGAGTTTATCCTCCACTGCCACTGAGGATTTAGTATCGAAACTAAATCGAAACATTTGGTATCGAAACAGGGGCAATAGCATCAATACTGATGTCAGAGTCTATGAGTGAAAACCCATGCTGAATGCCTTGCAAAAATGAACTTGGCATCAGGGTCACCTTCCAATTCGCGAGTCCAGGCTTCTATGTTTGCTGCGAGGGATGATAGTTCGTTTGGGGTTTGGGCATCTGTATCCTATTGTCCATTGTCGCTTCTTTTACCTGTGGTTTTACCAGCACAGTTCTGATGCTATCCATAGCATGTGAGACAAATGTGGGCAAACTTACATTCTTGCAGAGTGCATCCAGCTCTGCCATTGAATCGGAGACAAATGACCTTGCCTGTTCGTGGGTCAAATGTACTCGAGTGTTTGTTTTTGTTTTGGTCTCTGTTGAATGCATTATTCCTGCTGGGAGATGGATCATTAATGGTCATTGTGCGGAGATGGAGTTGCATTAAGTAGGCACTGTCAGCTCCCCACACAAACCCGAGCTCTGCCTGTCTTTTGCGGTACTCCAGGTCATACCGCAGTACTGAGTCCCAAGTGTAGGTCCTCCATGACCATTGCTCAGAGCATGTGCAACGACGCTTCCATGTAATGAATCATTTTCACTTTGGACAAGGGCACTCTTGAATCTGCCACAGACAGCTGCAGATTACCCACCGCGATTGTTGTTGTCTGATTGTTGTTGTCCTTGCTGTAGATAGAGATGTGATCTCTGATGTCGCGAACTTTGGTCGGACGTTTCGGTCGATTGAAGAGGTCGAATGAGACCGGGTCAAACAATGTTGGCTTACCAGTAGTGCTGGCGTCATTGGTAGTCTGTGGCTGGTCCCCTGTGGCTGGCACATCGGACTTCAATAGACTCATGATGTCATTTGCTGTCAGAGCACCACCTTGGCAGAGTTAATCCTGCAGTACTGATGAAGGCGGCGCTGAAGACACGTCCTGATTTGACGTACCAGGCACTGGGCTGGGTACGGACTTGTCTTGTTGTGAGGCTTTTGACACAACAGAGTTTGCTGGCCGATTCTCATGAAGGCTGTCGACAGCTTCCATCAGCATGAGGCATTGCCCCATGTTCATGTGTTTGCTGAATTCAGCTTTGACAATGTCACTGTTCAGTTTACTGATACTGTGTTTTGATTTAAATCCTTTCTTTTGCAGCAATTTAACAGTGTCTTCGTCCAATTCAAATGATTGAGCCCATTCTTCAACAGAGAAATTTTCCATTTTGACAGCATAAAATGTCACAATTGTTGCAAGTATTGATTTTTTTTTACCACTGGGCAGTGCAGTGTTAGCTGGCAAATTCACAAATGACCAATGCTACATGTATGGGCAATGATTTATACGATACCAGTTGGGGGACCCTGAGCACTAAGCTTGAGTGGGCTGGTGAGCAATATCATGGTGTCTGGTTTAAAGCAAGTTTGCAGGCAAACAAACCACTGTTTCTTTATTTTTCTTTGGCCAAATTCCCGATTGTATGGTGTACGGCCGATGCATGGTCGTACGACGAAAATTATCTATTATCGCCTGATGTCGAAAAATTATGGGTCGCGATTTTACGACTTTTGAGTGTTCTGAAATTCAAGGCAATATTGTGAAGCTAGTTTTCAATTGTTGTAATCCATTTTCGTTCAGGAGATGTGCCTGGATGACAGAAACAATACTGTGAAATTTTACAGCTCAATATTGAACGACAAGGTCAAGGTCAGAGTAAAGATCAAAATCGAAAAGTTACAAAACTCTGCTCATAATAATGATTAATTTCCCCTATTAAGTTTGTTTTTTGCTGTGCTCAATTCCCTATCATTTGATAAGACCGATGGTCTTATGATCAATATCCCCCATTATCGTCCAAGGTAGCAAGTGTAAGAGTCATCAGCTGAAATCACTGATTCGTAGTATTTCAAGTGGTGGTTGTTCCCAAACCACTGACGATATTCAATAGAATGTTGAATAAAAGTATGCAGTATAAATTTGTGAGAGCTGGCGAAGTTTGGGTTGTCAGTATCAAGAATTCAGGTCGTGGTCGACAGATTGAGAATATGTTCAAGATAGCAGAATCGCTAGAGCTCTACTTTTATTAATGATTATTTCTCCCATGATTTTTGTACTTTTTTATGGCCAATTTCCGACCATCCGATATATGACCAATGACAGTGCGACCAAAATCCCCGATTATCGCCCAGGTCGAAATGTAATTGTCATAAACTCTAATTTTAGTAGGTCTAACAAAATTTGGAAGGGCGATGGTCTGCAATCTCTTATTGTCTCGTTTAATATTGAGATTAGACATTAGGAATCAATTGTGGACATATGGGAAATGTTATATGCTGAATATTATCGTGACATTGAATTTGATCTTTAACCTCATTTTCGAGATCAGGGAACAAAATGGCTAATATCTCGCTTATTATCGACTTTACAGCTTATGAAAATGTTGTGAACATATAGGAAATGAGATATGCTGATTATTCTCATGACTTTGAACTTTGACTTTATTTTCAAGATCAGAGCACAAAATGGCTGATATCTCGCTTATTATCGACTTTACAACTTACGAATCAATTGTGAACATATAGGAAATGCTATACGCTGAATATTGTCATGGCCCAAAATTGGCCTTTGACCTCATTTTCGAGGTCACAGGACAAAATGACTAATATCTTGTTTATTATTGAGTTCATAATTTGAGAATCAATTGTGGACATACAGGAAATGATATGTGGTGAATAATCTCGTGACTTTGAATTCGACCAATGACCTTATTTACGAGGTCATGGGACAAAATGGGTATCCAAAATACAAAACATATATTGTCCGGTAACCTTTCTCAGCCTTCAAGCTACTTTTCCAAACCATGTTTCCATTAACAATTACATCATTCCTACGGCCTTCCTGATCACCATTCACCTCAGGTCAATCCAACAATTCTTCGTGTTCCGGGTTTTTTACTCGATCTTGTGTTTCTTGGTTATCTGAATCTTTCTGGAAGGCGTTTAGTCTATTCGATGGTCTTAGTCGAATAGACGGGTCTCTGAGAAGAGAGGGACGGGTATGGCAAAGGTGTAGTGGTGGGTGCAACATGGCGGGGCTGTTCGAGATATCTCCTGAGTGATTGCGCATTCGTCTTCTTGGGTGTCATGAACCAGGGCATGTCTCAGTTAAAGGACACACCACAATCGGGCATAAGTGATTTATTAAAAATGATATAGCATAAAACAGATACATACACATAATACTGGTTAGAGACGATGTAAAAGACATTTACTACAAACTACGGTATTGTGAGGAACTACAAAACCACCCCAACCCACTAAGAGTAGTTATAGGGAGTTGGTGGCCCTCGAAAGAACTTGAAATTTTGTCTCTGTAGACGGTTTGAGGTAGTTGAAAACTGCGTCACTTTTCCAGTCACCGATTACTTTGACCATTTCTAAGGGTGTACCGACAGAAAGAATATACAAATATTGGTAGTAGACACTGGAATTGAGGGACAATATGTAGCTTTACAGAATCTTACATAGGAGTTGAGTTGGGATCTGTAGGCTACTTTCGTTGACGTTGCAAATAACTGCGACCTCCAGAATGCAATCTCCCCGTCCAGCTGCTGCCTGAGCTGACATGATGCATCTGTTGAGAAACATAGTACAACGAGCTTTCAGACGTGTGCTTCGACAGTGTATACACAGGTAATGGCACGTTAAAGTATTATACAGTTTGACAAGTTCATTTGAGAGTCTCTTTAGTCCTTTGACATTGTCAATTATAGATATGGAATCAGCTAGTGTATTTAAGTCTGTCGGAATGTGACAAGCATACGCAGCAAAGTTATACTGTAGAGAGAGTAGAGACAGTTCCTTGAGTAGGTCATTGCACAGCCTGTTGGGGGAAGCACCTTTATTGATAATACACCTTGCTACTTCACTATCTGTGTGCACCAGTACTCGGGTGTTCCGCCAGGTGGAACCCCAGCGATAGGCGGCAGAGACGATGGCTGCCAGCTCCTTGATGTTGATATGCTCTTCCGAGAGTCTCAGGTAGTCCTTGACCCAGTTCACGTAGTACCATGGCAGAAAGCTCCGCCGGCGTAGGAGCTTGCGTCTGTATACACGTGCCAGATGGGGCGTTGGTCCCATATCATGCGAGTGTCATTTCCTGTTTGTAGCCAATTCAGCTACCTTGCCAGCTCCGCCTGCAGTAAACACAACTTGAATTTGTGGTGGGGCTCGCGTAGCATTGCTATTGCGTCAAACACAGGTCGCAGGTGTGTCTTTTCCCAGGGTATGACGTTACTGGCCCACGCCAGTCGACCAGCCAGGGATTCAAGCTGCCTCTTGGAGGCTCTAGTCTTTTTACTGTATTGTAGAATTGTATCTTCGAGTTGATTGATTTTCTCCTGCTGTAAGGATAACGTTGGCTTGACTGAGTCGATAACAATTCCGAGGAAGGTAACATTTGTAGAGGGGTCAGCTACCTTTTCCAGCTGATGCTGAACCCTAGACGGCGTAGCAAGAGGATCAGGTTGTTGTATGCGGCCTTGCATTCATCGAAGGTTTTCCCATCACTAAGAAATCATCCAAGTAGGCCACGACTGTGAAGCCTTGTTTTGTCATCATACGCTTGACAGCCTATGTTAAACGGTGGAAAATCTCGGGGCTCTTCCTGGCCCTAAAAGGGAGTCTCGTGTCGACCAGCATAGTCGGAGATTTCTGGCCTGTGAATCGCCTACAATTGTAGGCCTGTGACTTCATAGTGAGAGGGATGAATTGGCACTGATCTGTATGCTGCCTGGAGATCCACCTTGGCAAGGTAGTAGCCCGGTTCTATGAGGCCCAGCGCAGTATCTACCGACTCACACTGGAAAGGCTGCTTAGTAGCAAAGTCATTGATAGCGTTTCCAATCGGTCTGCTATAGTCGTGGTTGAGTCGTCGAGATCCGTCTGGCTTGGGCACGGCAGACAGGGCACTGATGATCTTGGGCGGTTGATCTGGTATGATGTAGTGACCTGCCTCAATTTCCTGTAGAAGCTCCCTCTCGACACGGTTCTTGGTTGTTGGGCATGTGGTAGAGCTGTTGTTGCAGGTTAAAACACTGGGAAAGTTTGTGAGGTTAACATTGTCAATAATTTTGAACCCATGTTTTATTCCATCTAGGATGAAGTGCTTATCACAGTCACTGTCTAACTCCTTCTCCCAAGCCTCGAGGTTTTGAGAAAGTGGGGAAGGCAGTGGCACGTCTTGGTGTGCACG
>CASCJZ010000499.1:0-31645 GCA_949152475.1 Terebella lapidaria
AGTATAAATTCCAGCTTTAATCTTACTATATAGAATAGAAGTATTATCATCTTCAAAAGGTAATTTAGCAAAAGTCATAGAATATAGTACGACTCCAATAGACCATATATCTGATAATTATGGTTCATATATTTATCCTTTAATCATTTCAGGAGAAGCATAACAAGGTGAACCACATGCAGTCACTAATTTCTCATTTTTTGAATACATATTAGAAAGACCAAAATCGACTATTTTAATTTTATTCATAGTATCTAACAACATATTTTAAGGTTTAATATCTCTATGAGCTATTTTAATACGATGTAAATATTCAATACCATCAAGGATTTGAACAAAATAATGATGAGCTTCTTTTTCATTGACACTTAAATATAGATTAATAAAATTACATTTTAGCATCCATGATGTAGTCAAAAAATTATCCATTTTGTGCATATTACATAACAATAAAAATGAATTTTTCAGTTTCAATTACCTCATAAAGTTGAACAATACTTGAATGTCTTACAAATTTCAAAATATGTAATTCTCTAGATACTCTTTCTACATCTGATACATCTTTAATTTTATCCTTTTCAAGTATTTTGATAGCAACAGGTTACATAGTTAATTTATGTATTCCTTTTTTGACTTTACCAAACGTACCTCTACCAATAGTTTTACTAGATATAAAAATCTTATCTTACCCAATAATGTATTGATCTATACATTTTAGATTTAGTTGTTGTTCTATCATTAGTTAAAAATGTTGTTAATATAATATATATATGTTACTATATTCTAAAATCATATAGAATATGATTAACTCAAGATCAAGACCCATTCAAGATCAATACTAAACAAATAAAGCTCAATGTGTAACAATAGCAGCAATAGAACAGATGCTTAGAGATACTAAATCAGAATTAACTTAACTAAGAAATTCAAGAAAAATAGTTCCCTCTGACTTCACTCCAAATATAGGTGAAGAGAAAAACATCAATTTTAATATATAGTATCAAAAAAATTAAGCTTAAAATCATTATAAGAACTCTATTAATATACATAGAAAGCTTAAACAAAAAGAATAAGAGCTTATTTTATAAAAGTATTAGTTACAAAAGAGAATCCTCCAATTAGAAGTTAAAACTGTATAAATATAAAATAATTTATATTCAAATTATTTCTAAGAAGAAAAACTAGAAAATAATCCAATGTTATCCTTAAAGAAGGAAGAAATTATCAATAGTTTGAAAAATGACTCAGAACTAGAAATTCTTCTAAGGTAAAATAAAAGGATTTATCAAGTATTGAATAATCTAAATGAAGAAGAGGAAATACTTCAATAAGAATTAAAGGAATTAAGAAGTTAATACTAAAATATCAAACTAGAAAAATAATTAAAACAAAAATCATATCTCAAGAATCAAGATAAATATCAAAAAATGTTGATTTAATTTAACTAATTAAAATAGGATAGAACTCAATTAAAAAGATAGAATTAGAAAATAGTTAGAAATCTAAAACCAACTGAGGAGTTTTTAATCAGAGAATCTATGATACTTGGAATTCTACATTCAAATCTAGTAAAATTAGTCTAAAAACAACTTATACATGATCAACAGATACTTGATGAGCATATCAATCTGAAGTAAGTTGGTTCTGAGATAATTTCTCAAATAAAATAGTAGAATTAATGCCTTCATACTTAATTTCATAATAAAAATTGATATTTGTATTACTAATACATATATATTAAAGATAACTTTTGAATAAAATAAGAGTATAGAATCTAATATTTATTTGAATCCTGATTCTTAAAATAGATATTCATGGCTATTTTATAATCAAACTATTATTTAAAGCCATTAAAATGATAGTATATTGTTAGGTATTCATAAAGGGATTTATAAGATGATTATCATTCATCTTTTTCTAGGTGATCTTGGACTATGTGGACTTTGAGGACTTTTCACTTCTTCAGGGCTAATGTGGTATATAAATTCATTTAGATATGCCTTTGAGAACTATAAATATTCAGAATTAATACTCTCTTCTTAATCTTCTCTCTAAATTATTAGATTAAAATTACCTTGCTTTTTTTTTCCTCTTTTTGTTGCTTTAATCTCTCTTCAAGATCTGCTTTAGCTTTTTTTTGTTGTGATTCTTAATATCTTTTATGAAATCTCTTTGAAAAATAGGTTACACTTTCCATTTCACGATTCCAAAATTCTTCCATAGTTTTATCTTAATCTCCTACTTTCTTAACTAATGTAAATGGTAATTATAAAATATGAAGAGTACCTTCCATACTACCAACAGCTAAAATATTTTGATTATTTTAATGAAATTTCATACATGATAAACCTATTGATCCAACTGAATATTGCATTGTCCATTTATGAGATTGATCCATAAAATCCCAAATATCAATAGTACCATTAGATTTACCAATTAATAATACTCCAGCTCTAGATGGAGACCAACATCCGCAAGTATTAAATGATCCTTTAGAAACCATACTAGTAAATAAGGCTGCCTATGTATTAATGAATAAAATTTACCTCTACATTGGTCTTCCAGATACAAAAATAGAAATCATATATAGTTAATACTATATCTTCATTAGCTGGCCATAAATCTAAAGCTACAATTGGTCGATAATTTCTTTCTTGACTCCAATAAGCTGTTATACTTTAATTTTTGCTTCCTGCATCATCAGATGATCTATTTCCCCAATCACATACAAATAATTATCCTTGATCACTAGTACCAGTAAAAATAGTTTTTTTTTCATTTTTTTTAAATGCAATCATTGATCCTCCATTGATCCACTACCATCAGGTCTAAATAAATGAAATCCATAACCTGCTTTCCAAGAAAATGTTGTTAACTAAATTATTTTTAAATAATTTTACATCTGTAACTGGTTTTTTATGTGCATCTAAAAATTTTTTTTCCCATAATAATATTTGACCATCTGATGATATAGATGCAAATTGATTCATTTCTCCAGTAGAAGGTTGTATAAGAAGTGAATAACTTTTTTTCATTTAAATTTCTAAAGGTGATGGAAACCATTTTAAACAAATTATTGGTGCTTTATGTGAAGGAACATTTTTTTTGATTTGATCTGTAATAGTAGAAACATTAGAAGGATCTTGTAAAGCTGATGTAATAATTGGTGTAATTTCTCTAATTTTATTTTTTTAAAGTTTATTTTTTTGTTTTTTGGTAGGTTGATGAAGATTAATATTTTTTAAATCCCACATAATAATTTGACCATTAACAGTACCAGCCATAACTATTGAAGGATCTTTAGGATTAAATTCAAAGGTATTAATTTCTAAAGGTGAAATCAGAATTAATAATGGATCAATAGCATGCATATCTTCATAATTCCAGAAAAGAATGAATGATTTTGATGACTTCATTGAAAATATCACTCTTTAATCAAAACTTAAATTTTCAATAAAGGATTAAGCAATAATAGGAGCATGAGTTCTTCCAGTTATCCATGGTTGGAATTGAATACATGATACTTTCTTACCTTTAGAATGAAGATAAAATAAATTTTTAGTTTCTTTAATAACATTAGAAATTTCAGCACCTTCTTTAGAACCACCTTGATTCTCATGTAGAACATCAAAATCATCTTGAAATATATCAATAGTTTCATTAGATTGTAAAGCAGCTTCCATTTCTGGATAAACATTATCTAAAAAACTTAAAAGTTATTCATCCCTAATTTTAACTTCTGGTCCTTTTTTTTCGACAATTTCATCAATTTGAAGGCATTTATTCATTTTTCTTTTATAAAATGTTTGTGTTCCAGATGATGTATATGATCCTGATCCTTGTAATCTAAATATATAACTTCTCTTTACCCTACTTCTAACACTAGATTAGGTTTTAATCCCAAATTTTCATCCTTAAAGACTTGAAATTGTGCATTTCGATCACTATCTGTTTCTGTAAATTTATATGGTTGATTAAAGTCTTTCCTTTTTTTAACAACTTCCATTCTAAGTAGATTCCTTCTAGATTTGATTTTAACTGTTTGTATTTCATCATAGGTTGTTCTAAGTATTTCAGGTTAGAATGAATCAGGTATTGTTTCTGGTACTTGGATTGGCTATTCAACTTAAGTCATTTGAGTTATATTTTCAAATTATCTTTAGTAAAAGCAAAATAAAATTAAATCATAATTAATTAATCGTATGAAAATAGAAGCATTTACAAGAAATACTTGTAATTTAGATTGATTTTTAACATGTTTTATATGTTTATGATGATAATTGATGTTGAATATTTTTTCGAAATAAATATATAAGATAATTGATATTAAAACATGGAACCACCTAAAGAAGAAGAACAAAAGCAACCATAAGAGTTAGAAATTGAGGCATAATAGTCAGAAGAAGAAGTTACAGGAGTTAAGAATAAAACTAATCTTAATTAGAAACTTATTGTATCAGTCAAAAAAAATTAATATGAAGAAGTTGAAAAATGTCTTAAAAAAAAAGCTGATATTACTTATGAAGGTATTTTATTTAAATTAAAATTAGAAAATAATAAGAAAAAATGGACTGCTTTTATTTGGGCATGTTGTTTAGGTCATTATAAAATTGTGAAACTTCTAATATCTAAAGGTGCAGCTAATTTCTATCTTGAAGTTAAACCTTAAAATAGACATGTACCACCAGGAACAACTAAAGAAATGAAACCTAATCCACTTCATTGGGCATGCTTTAAGAATAATCTACAAATATTCAACATTCTTATTAAAACTGGACTTCATTGGGAAGATGTAGATAGTTGTGGAAATAATAGTGTGATGCTTTCAGCTGCTAGCAATTCTATTATTATTTTTAAAGCATTTTTACAATTAGGAGTTGATCTAAATTGTAAGAATACTAGAGGACATACAGTTAAAGATTTATCCACTAATGTATAAATACTCTAATTAATCAATCATTATCATCAAGCAAAAGAATGTATTGTTTCAGGACAGATATTTAAGGAAAAACAAGTCAAACATTGGTGTTGGGTTTGTGAAAAATTTGCTAATGAAGATAATTATCATTTAGAATGGGTATTAACTGATTTAAAGACTATTGAGAGATAGAAAATTGATGGTAGATGTAAAAAATGTTGGAATTAAGCTGATAAAATGAATCAATAACTATAAAAGGCAATATAAATATATGAAGAGGAAATACTTAAAAAAACCTTAGATAAATATGATAACAGAAAAGATCAAATTGAAATAAAGTTTTTAGAGAGATGCCTTTAAATTTATCATAAACTTCAAGTACAAAATTAAATCCTTCTATATATTAAAAGTCTTAAAAAGGTTGATAATTATAAAGTAATATTAAAATCAGTTAATAAAATTCGTCAACTCCTTA
This sequence comes from Terebella lapidaria, assembly GCA_949152475.1. Lineage (NCBI taxonomy): Eukaryota > Metazoa > Annelida > Polychaeta > Terebellida > Terebellidae > Terebella > Terebella lapidaria. The sequence continues at coordinate 5,394 of CASCJZ010000499.1, forward strand.
AAGGTAAAATTTATTAATTATTTTTAGATGCATAACCTATTAATATTGATGAAAATGTTAAAAATATTGCACATAAAGAAATTGAAAGACTTAATGCTGAAAGAAATTTAAGATTTGAAATTGATAATATTGATACATCAGTTGCAACTAGAGATGGAGTTGCTAAACTTGAAGATGTATACTCTGATGCTGATTCTAAAGGTGTTGCAGAGGAATATTTATCAGTAGCTGGATAAATTAAAGGCAAAATGACTAAGAGTATTTTAGCACAAGATCTATATCAATTATTTACATAATATCCAGAAAGACCAGATCCTTATCCAAGTCCCTTAGTTATTGATTTTAAAACTAAAAGACCTATTGATCCTGAAACTAAGAAACCTACTGATCCATCTAATTTATTACCTAAAAAGAAAAAAGGTAAAAAAGGTCCACAATTTTTGATTCCAGAATGGGCGATTGAATTAAAGGAAATGAATGATAAGATTAAGGAATTAGAAGAATTAATGAGTATGAGAGAGGAATTAGGACTATCAAATTAATTTTGTTAGAGTGCTCAGAAAATAGTGATATTAATGAAGAGAGAATCTAGGTATCGAAAAGATATGGATTAACTTCAAAGAATGGTTGATGAAGCTAATAAAAAGAAAAAATGATTATTCAACATCTTAACAACAATAATTTATTCTATAGGTGCCTATTAGACTTGTTAAGACTATTTTAAAAGAAATTTGCATCAATTTAATATATATATTTTTTCATAAGATTATTATAATGTTGACAAGGAAACGAAGACATGTTGCTAGTAATAGTTTTTATAATTTTAGGGAAATTAGCTGATAGTATCTATCGTAAAAGAATAAGACAACAAATGGCTATGGTTGATTAAATTCTTAAGGAACAACAAGGCAGCGAAGAAGAATAATAATATTAGCCATCTATGAATGAACTTATTGATATACCATTGGAATTAATACCTTTTTTAACCCCTAAAAGAAGAAAAGCACTCCAAAATCAATATAGTAATGTTCCACCATACTTATTTATGTCAGATAATGAAAAACAAAAATATTTCAATGAGAAAAATAATGAATTTCAAGTCAAATTAGCAGAAACTAATCATTTAGAGATAGAATGTCTTAAAAAAGTCAAGTTTAGAAATCAATTTGAAATAAAGCCTTTTAAAGAAGATGAAAAACCCGCTATTATTCCTCTAACTGACTGCTTAAATGAAAAATATCAACAAACCATTCATTTCAGCTGAAACTGATTAGTTTATCTTTTGTATTCACCAAAAAATTACTTATTCAAAAATTATAAATATCTTCTTTCAAATTTAGACTATTCAAAATGTCCATATATTTATATAGTTTAATATTGATACTAAGCTATATTCAATCAAGTTTCAAGTTTTCTAACTATTGATTAATATCAATGAATGCTCTTTGATATGTATTAATAATGATGTAGCGACTAAAAAGAACCCAAAGTTTTCTGTACCATACAAATTGACTCTCATAATATCTCATATTTTTCCATGTTGCCTTAACATTAAATTTCAGAAAAGAGTATTATTTAATCAGTGCCCAGGGAATCTCTAAGCAACCACTATATTTTCTCATTATATTAACAGATTCTAAATAGTATATTTTTATAGGTTTTGTTGTGTCATTTGATTATCCTTTATTTGAGATCTAAAGTAATTGAGTTGCTTTAGGAATTGCTTGATGATTAGGATGTTTTGAAATTCCATATTTATCAAAGGTAAAGATAGCTTTTATGTTATGATTATTGATGTATTTAAGTAGTTCATAAAGAATATCTTTACTGTTCCAATTTTATTCCACTCCATCTTTTAGTTTGGGAGAATTCAAACATTACCATTTATAAAAGCCCAATTGAGGACAAGCTTGGGTAAATTCGATCTACCTTTTTGTAGATCCACAACTAAGGCTTAAAACATGAAGAAAATAGTCATTTTTAAGGCTATGAATAGTTGGTCCAAAGAACATAGTCTAGTCATCTGGATGAGCAATTAAAAACAATATATGATGTTATTTTTGGAGCTTATTGTATCTCTTATGAAGGTACACAGCTAAAAGAGTCACAAAATTAAAGCTAATTAGGATGTAAACAAAAGAACCATCAACAAAATTTAGTAGGTGTTACATTTAGAATGATAATAATAATCAAATTGAGGATAATATCAATATTGTTCATATGTTAATCGAATTTTATAATTTAATGATATTGGGAGGAGATCAAATCAATGTTGAGTTGCCTATGATGAGCCTTTAGACTCTTTTTCTTCTGACTGATCTATTTAGTTTCCATCATTGTTGAAAGGATTGAATTCTTCTTAAGCAATAAGTGGAATCAGTACTTAATTTCTTTCTGTTTCTTCACTATTAGAGGGTACTTCTGAGTCTTCTATGAGGCTGTCACTTTCACTTCCACCTAATAGTTTAATTGATAATTGTGAATCAAAATCTGAGAAATCTGGAGAATCTCCTAAACCAGTTGGAGGAATTGGTGGAAGGGTACCTTTAGAATCTAAACTATCATCATTTAATTCAACTATTTCCTCCATTATATCATCTGTTTTTCTTAAATTTCCTTTAAAATCTAGGCCATCAGTTTCATATTAGAGTGTTTCAGCTGCTTGATAGACTGGTTCTTGATAAATAGGTGTTGGTTGAAGCCCATCATCTGCATATTGACTGTTAACAACGACTAAAACCAATAGAGTGATCAAAAAAAATTTCATTTCTATTTTCTTAATATATTTATGAATTATATTAAAAAAATTATAAAAGATGACTCTCCCGACCCGACGCTATTTTTTTTTAACCCCCATTTTTATTTCATATATTAATAGATCTTAGGTAGTGTATAAATATTACCTGTCAAACTTTTAAAATTACTTCTACTTTTTTCTAAAATCGAAAATAAAATTTTTGACAATTTTTTATATCTCATGAATGGTGTGTGATAGGATACTCCGGTTTGATTTTTTCATAAGTAAGTTGGGGTAGATAAATTAAATGGTGATATTTATTTTTAATTTTGAAATATACAAAATGGTTTTTTTGAATTTTTTTTTCATTTTCAAAGCTGAGCGATTTTTGGGAGATATTTCACTATCATCTATGAAGAGATCACAAAAAGTTACATATATATATATATAATCTCAGAAATAGGGGTCGCCTCGAACTTTTGTTCCCGTTTTGATTGAGCAAAAAAAAAAAATTTTTTTTTTCAAAAAACCACTTTAACGATGTCAAAACGCCTTAAAAACCACTTTAATGCACTTTTGAGACAATTTTAATTTTTTGAGGTCTTTGAAATTATTTGAAACAAAAATTTTTCAGGATAATTTCAAATAGCGCAGATAAAATAGAAAAAAGAATAAAATACTTAAGCAAGAAATAATAATAATTGTATATTATTTTTTAGAATCTTAATTATGACTGGATCATGAAGAAGTAGTGAATATTTTTCTTTGTTTTTCATGTTTCATGTATTAATTTTATTGATTTCTTTTATATTATTGATTTCTGGCTTCATGTTATCTTATTTTGAATAATGTTATTTCTTTTTTGATGTAATATTCCTCATTTTATACATTTCTGGCAAATGAAGGATTTTTTTGAAATATACACTTTATAGAGCTTGTTCTACTGTTAATCTTTAAGATGGATCAACTTTTAACATTCCTTCCAATAGTTATATCAAATTATCGTCAAATAAAGACCTAACATTTTTTGGAATTATATCTATTAGTCTTTTTTTCTAAAATTAATCTTTAGAATTCATGATTTTAAGTAGTTAACCATCTCTGTCAAAGCTATAGTTGTATTTTTATCTAAGTTTAATCAGTTACTCTGCACCTACCAGACTTGCTATAGCTCTTAAATTGTTTAATTTTTTCTTATTGCATTTAAGAGGAAATGGTTTTGCTTTAGTGATGTATTCATATAAAATTAGTCCTAAACTCCATATATCTGTTGTTGGAGTTAAGTATTGGGTCCTTAATAATAATTATGGTGAGTAAAGACAATATGTTCCTTTTTTAATGTTTGAACTATAACCTTTAAAATAAAAACTAGCTAAATTCCAATCAATAAAATAAGGATAAATCAGGTTTTATCCTATATAACTTGAGTCTATTACTAAAATATTACTTATTTTAATATCATTATGAATGATTCCATTAGTATGAGCTTTTTGAAGTTCTTTTAATAATTTAAAGATAATATAAGGTAATTGTTAAGGAATGAATTCTAAATTTTTAAGAGATTAGGCTTAATTATAGGAATATAAGGCTAAAGTTGGTGATTAACATGATTAATTTATAGAACACTATAGAACTTCTTTTATCCAAATTATTTCTTATCCTAATTTATTCATAAGATAATTTTCTTATTCAAATTTATGGATTTTTTATTTAAAGAATCTTTTAGCAACTTTAATTTATCCTCTTCTATGGTTATAGCCATTATTATAGTCGTTTTTAAAGAGTTCAATAAGAAATACTTAAGCTGATCCACCAGCTCCAATAAAAGCATTATAAATATAGTAACTATCTTGGAGATATTTGATTTACTTCTGATGAAGAGGTTAAATTGTATAGTTAAGATGAGAATGATAAGTAGGTAACTGTTCAAATTCCATTTCAGTAATTAAACTATGAGTTTTAGGATTTAATGAGCATTTTCGATAGGATGAAGAGTATAAAGGAGATACATTATGAAGGAAACAATATAAAAGTATTACAATATCAATCATCATCTATAATTATTATGACTTTTATTAATTTTAATCTTTGGTTATTAAATCGTTAATAAAATCATTTTTATAATCATTTTCCATATCGGATGTCCTTTCAATGTCGTAGTAACATTCATGGAAGCTATATTTCTCCAGAAGATTAACTCAAAAATATTAGTATGACTGAATATATCAATAATGGTAAGGGTATTAATCGGATGGATTGGCTCATTGAACCATGGGATAATGTTATGAAAATCAAAGATGAAAATCTTAACTGGAAGAAATAAAAGGATTAAAGAGATAAAAATAAATCAGTAAATATATCACCTGAAAAATTACAGAAAAGAAATTCTTTAAGTCTTAAAAATAGATACTTAAGATCTCCTCAAACCTTAGAACTTAAACTCAATCATAAAAATTAACCTAAAAATGAAATAGAATTAGAAAATATGCTTAAATTAGAAGAAATTCAACCTAATAAAGAGATTGTAGGATACACCAGTAGTATCATTAGTAAGTAAACACCTCAATTTGAATATTGGTAAAGAAGTAAAACTACTATGGCTAAAGTTATTATTTATCCTTTATTACAAGCTAAAAAAAAGAGAGAAATAAAAAAGATTAATCGATTCCATGAATTTCTTAAGGTTAAAAGATGATTATTCTAATTGCAAAGTTTTTAATTTTATAAAATCAAATCAAATAATTTCAATAAGTCTTATGAATTTTAGTAAATACTTTTTCAGCTGCACTACTTCCTACAATAGACAAAATATCTAAATAAGCATAAAAGTTGGCTTTAAGTTTTTGATTTTTTGTTTCAAAAATATTGGTAATATTTAAATAGAATTCTGGATCATTAATTATTGATGGTATTTCAGTCATTAAAGATGTTAAAATTGTTTTCAGAGTTGATACTAGAGTAGTTTGAGTATTATCTTTTAGTTTACGAGAGAATCTGTCAAGTGCTTATTTTTTAGAAATTAAACTATCTTTAACACTAACAAATAATTGATATAAACTTGATAGTTGTGAGGTTTCAAGTAATCTTACATATGTACTAAATGATTTTAATACTACAAATTCAATTTATTATTACTTCTAGATCTCCCTATCACATAATTCTAATACTTTTAGATTTTTATTAAGTCTTTCAGAAGCAATAATCTAGATTTTCCAATGATTAGATTTCTTAGCAAATAGAATAGTTTTTGATAAATTCCCCATTTCTAAATATAATTAAGCTATTTTCTGGCAAACTTATTGAATTTTATTACCTCTATTATCTATGTTTTAGAGAATAGTTAATGCTTGTAACAGGAAACCAATAACTTTTTAAGGTGGTAATGGTAATTCAGAAAGTTGAAGTAAAATTTGACTTGATGATTGATGCATATAACCTAATGCTTGTTAACAAATTTCAAATGATTTCCCAAAAAATTTTTCACATTTTTCAGGTTCACCATTAATAATAAATTAAAATCCTAAAGTATTATGCACTGTAATAGATATAGGATGATTTACTGTTAAATGATATTCAATGTTTACTAAAGCTTCTGAATATTTCTCTAAACATTTTCTTAATTATTTTTTATTCCCATAATATTTAATAAGTGAACGATAAGGTTTAATTGCATCAGCATGTCTTTAAGGTATATGTTTCAGTGATTTTTAAGCATACTCAAAAGCTTTTTCTGGTTGATTAATTTTAAGATAAATATCAGCTAATTCAGCATAAAAAAATGTTTCAGGTAAAGAACCTATTCCAAATGTCTTGGATGTTTTAGAAAGAGAACAAATATGGGCTAACATTTCTAATTGAGCAATACATTAATTATCTGTAGATGAAACACGTTTTTTAGCCTCCTTATAATTTTCACTCATTTGTTTAATATCACAAGTATCTAAAGTAAAACTTTTACTCCATCCAACAATATCTTGTATATGATTAGTAGAAAATATAGCTTATTTTTCTTGCTCTTGAAAAAATGGATATTCAATCAATTTTATCTTGATTCCAAAATGATAACAAATAGCATGTAAAATTCCTCCACCTGATAAATTAGGTGGATATTAAGACATTTTATACTAATAATGATGTTCTATTTCTGGATAGACTCTTTCTTTATAAAATTTATCTCCATCTCTATTCTTAACAAATACCAAGTTTAAAAAATCAACACAACATTATTTAGCTTGTGTTAGGTCAGTAATTGTTGGGATATTAGCATAGAAGATCTTTTTAAACACTCGAACAATCATTTAAATTTCAAATACTTGTTTATTAAAATTTAAGGTAACCTTTTCAGCCATACATCCTAATAATCTCATATTTAAACCATATTAATGAAATAATTCCTCAATAGCATAACTATCTACTAAAAAGAATGTAGCTTCATCTAATCTAGCTGCAATAATCTTTATATGATCTTATTTCAATGTTTTACACGCATCTGCTAATTCAATTTCTCCTGCAAAATCCCTTTCACAACTAATCTAAGCAAATACAGCATTAGAAAGTTGATTTCTCCAACTAAGAACCATTTCTGGTCGAACATATCCAGCTGCTTGATTAATATCTGAATCAATAAATAATGGCCAGAGTTTGGATATATTTATAATGTAATATTATGATTAGATGTATTAGTTATTCTTAAGATTAGATGGATATAGGTAAGAGTCAGGATTAATCCAGTGAATGATTTATTCATTCTTAAAAGGGGTTGATATTCGATGAAGTTCAGCAGTTAAACTAAATGGTATATTAATAATTTGATTTTCTTTAGATTTAACTTTATATGGTTTTATATTCAGGTAATGACCTAAAGTATAAAGTATTTCCAGTACTTATGGTCTATATTGATAAAGATTTCCTGTAGGACCATGTAATAATGTCTATAACCCATCACAAGGTACATCAGCTTGACAAAGAGCAGTATATCCCCAATATTGAACTAAACAAGTTAAAGGAATCCTTATCTTAGGAAGCTATACTTTTTCTACAGCTAAAGAAATAAGTAAATTATTGATAATATTATAACTTAAGAATTATTGTTGCATGAATTTTACTGCTTTTGATGAATAAAGACTAACTTTTTTTTTGGCTGTTTTTTCCTTATCTTGAGGTTGTGAAGAAGTATGTTTTTTAGATGCTATCCATGATTCATTAGGATTTTGATAGGTTTTTTCTTCAGTGGTTTTTTTAACATGTGCTACTCTTATAATAATTCCATTTATAATATAAATTCCATCTTCATCTTATTTCTTGAATTGATATCTATGATCCATCTTTTCTATTTATTTATGCTTAAAACCTCCATCTACTATACTTCTTAAGGCAGCAATTGATGCTTCTTCAAATTAATTCAGAAAAGCAAAAACTTTAAACCAATAACAAAAATTGTTAACCATTTCTTCAGTTGCATCACATAACTTGAATTCAGCAAAATTAACACGATTACCTTTATTCATTTCAATAGCTCTATCAATATGTCTCCAATATCTGTACTCCCACATATTTGATAATTCTTCCTTATGACGCTCAATTTCTTCTCTAGTATAATTAATAGTCTCCTTTTTCATGTGTTTTTCCTTTAACAACTATTATCTCTATGCTTGATCTTTTTTAGCCTTTAAGATCATTGCTAAGTGAATAATAGGATTATCTATATCTCTATCTTCTTATTGGTGTGAAGATGTTTCATCATTTGCATTCTCATGAATTTCTCTTGATTAATAACTTAACTTCCGTTCTTTTGGTTAGGTCTTTTTAGGATCTTTTGGTCTTTTTTCTTGAATATTAGATGTAGTATTAGGATTTTCTAAGAAACTTGGTTCTTTTATTTCAATTGTTAAATATTCTTTATTAACAGTCTTTGGGTTTTCATTCATATTTGAATATATAAAATTAATACAATCAAATTTCAATCTTATAAATTAATTCTTTATACTTGCTTCCTAAAATTTATTTACTAATTTTTTCAATATAGGAAGGATAGTGTAATTGTATTTGAAAAAAAGTCTTTTTTGAGGGAATTGTTAACATTTTAGGTTTTGATGGTATCACTTTGTTTTCTTCACTTTTTTTTTGTTTAGTATTTGTTTACTTTGTTTGATTAACTAGTTCAGTTAATTTCTCCTCAATTTTCTTAAGTCTTTCTTATAATTGAATACTTTTCTATTTACTTTCTTGGGTAACCCTAATCATTTAATAGATAGGGAATCCTATCATTATAGCATAGAACATCATTTAATAACTAAATTAAATACCTTTTTCAATAGCTAACTCATCATTAAGTGGTTTATGAGCAAATTATGAGGAGATTTTCAAGAAAGTACGATTAATTTTAATCTCCCATCGATTATAAAAATTTCCAGTACGAATAAATATCCTTCTAAGATAAGAATCATTTTGTTGTGGTCCTCTTTGAAGGTGGATTTTTTTAGTATAGTTGATAAGTGGGCGTGAGAAGATTCTAATCAACAATGAAAGCAATTTATAAAAGGGTATCATGTTCTGACTAAGAATTTAATAAGTTAAAAATATAAATGAAGAAGCAGTGAAATATTCTATTCTTAGCAGAATATTGATTTAATTCATAAAGATTATTTATAAGTATTTAAAATTAACAGTCATAACAACAAGAATATCTTCATATTAATTCAGTCTATTCAGCCTTTTGAATATTGGAGTTAGATACAAGTACTTACAAGGTGTTTATTAAGACATTAAACCTCAAACATATGAAAAAATACCATTAAAATTTAGTCTATCTGATTTTGATTTGTTTAATTTAAGGTATTGTCTATTTTAATCGTTAGATTAATATATAATAGATTATCATTGATGCTTAGCTGCTGTATGGGTCTGTTTAAGACTGAAGGAACTTATAAACCAAACAAATATTCTTAAGTCATTGAAAAGAAACGTAAAAGTATTTCTAGATTTAGTTAAAAAGATAGAAATTGAAATACTTCGGTTGATCTATGAAGATTTAGCCTTTCGTTCTCAATAAAGATTGTTAACCCATTAAAATTTTATGAAATTCTTTAATTTGAATGGGATTTGGGGATGTAAGTTATTTGAGGCATTTGATAAAGAATCTTCACATGTAATATCACTAGATTAATTTCTCTATGGAATAAGTAACATTATCATTTAACATAGGTAAATCCATCAAAACAGATAAAGAGGGAAAATTAAAGTTCTTATATGGTGTTTTTAGCTTCAATCAAATAAATCATTCTTAATTCATACAAATGGTAATTTTCATATTTATTAAGCTATATCATTATCCAAAAGAGGCTTTTGAAAGAATATCACCCTAAAAATAATTACTTAAAGACTTTAGAGAAGGAAGTACCAAAAGTAGAAACAGCTCTAATAACTCAAGTAAAAATTATAGTCTTGGAGTACCAGTATCTTAATTCTAACTACTTCCAGAATAAAATATAATCCCTTAAAATACCCTTAAAACTAAAAATAGTAACTCTGAATCTACTAACAATATAAGTTAGTTTACCTAAGAAGAAACTCCTATCCAGAACAATTAAAATTATTTTTCTTATGAATAATTTAAGAATTGGTCTGCTTAGAATTAAGAATTTTTTTTGCATTTTTATTTAAACTTTCATGAGAATATCTGGACATAGCAAAATAAACAACCAAGATATTTAGATTCTTAAATTTTGATTTCAAGTGAATGTAAAATGTCTACTAATAAGAAGATAATCTCAATTTATCTTCTTTTAGTGAATAAAACCTTGATTATTACTTAAAATAAATCTCAAAGGATATACCCTAAAAAAATAATCTATCTTCCTGGACTTATTGTTAGAAGTATTAGAAGCTATGAAGGTTATGGATTAGAAATATCACATTTTTCTCAATCATATTAGAGAAAATTATTCTATTTTTCTAGTTTATAAGAACAACAAAAATGGAAGCATTACCTTGACACCTATAATTATTAATCTCAACTTAATAAATATATTGTTTAAGATGTTGTTGGTAAAGGGAAGTTTAGTGAAGTATATAGGTGTATTGAAACTAAAACAGGTAAATTGTATGCTATGAAAAAAATAGACAAACAAAAATTATCTATAGATGCTTTAAAAGCAATAAAGTATATATTCATAATAATGTAGTTCTGAAAGTGAAATTATGAATATACTAGATCATTCACACATAATTCAATATCAAGAAACAATTCTAACTAATCAGCATATTAATATCATAAGTTAATACATTTCTGGAGGGAATTTATTTGAATATGTTCAAAAAAAGAATTTCCTAGGTTAGTACCAGAGTGCTATAATAATTAGGCAATTAATTAAAGCAGTTCAATACTTACATCATTTAGGTATCATTCATAGGGATCTTAAGCCTTAAAATATTATGGTATCTATGAATTAATTTTTAGATGAATTACCATTAAGAAGATAATTTATAAGATGATTCACTCAAAATTAAACTTATTGATATGGGTTTTGCTAGTCATATTTCTACAATTAATAAGCTAAATCCTAATAAAAGAGCAATGGGTACACCTAATTATATTGCACCTTAAATTCTTATGGGGAAAATTCTAACTAAAAAAGTAGATAATTTTTCCATAGGAAGTATTCTTTATTTTATGTACAATCTATAAATAAAATAGGTTATCTGGTCGATTAGCATTTTTAGGAACTAATGAATAGAATACCCTCTTAAAAACAACTAGAGGTGAATATGATCTTACTAGTTCTCATTGGGATAATATAAGTAAATAAGCCAAGAATTTAATTTATTAATTATTGAAAATTGAAGAAGAAAAGCGTATTAATCTTGAAGATGCCCTTAATCATGAGTGGTTTAAGACAGTTTTTCATATTAATTAAAAAGTAGAGCTGAATAGAGACTAATTCTCATAAAAACTAATACCAAGAAGAAATAAATAACTTCCTACTTTAAAAGAGAAACAATACAGATAGAGTAAAATCAATTGAAGTCTTAATCCATTAGATTTGATGTTTTTATATTATTAATACTTGATGAGATATTATTTTAAAAAATTTAATTCCTTTTATCAAGAGATATTCATTAATGGGATCAATCTGTACTGTCTGTATCCACTAAGAGCCTAATTATCAACAAACTAAACTTATTCCAGAGGTTAAAGCATTTAATGGAATTAAACTGTAGATTTCTAGCTAATCAGTACTAAAACATTCATTAAATTCGATTGTAGTTTTTACTAATTAAACTGCTGAATTGAAAGAAAGTCGAATACTTACAACTTTAGCTCGAAATTAACTCACTATATTGAAATAAATGGCAGAATAAACTTATAAGAAAATGTTATAATCACATTCAAAGAATTAAAACTTTGTAGTATTCAAAATAGACAATCTAATCATTAGATTAGATGTAGATACTTTCATATTTGTTTGTTTAAAGATATGGAATGGTCAATAAAAATCTAAAATCTTACTTAAGAACATTTTTATAGCTTTAAAAAAGTAATTAATTGATTTAGAGAGTATTGGATTAGTTGAATTGCCAACTATTTTTGGTATACCTGAGTCTAAATTTGTTCAAAGTTTCTTAAGAATGCTCTAAGCTATCAATAACCAAGAATAAATTAAAATTAGAAGAGTCTTATATTTAGCTCAGAATAGAGAATCTTTAGGATGCTTTTCGAATGCAGTTTAAAATTATGATAAGGATAAGGAGTCATAACCATCTATAGATTAACAATCTGATTATTATTGATATTTTATTGGAATTAAATTATTGAAATTTTTGAGTAATGTTCTTTCATTTGATTTGCAAGGAATTCATTGAATATTCAAGGTCATCCTTAGTAGAATGAAGGAATTCATTGAATTATCAAGGGAATTCTTTAAAGTTTCAAGGAAGTCCTTAGCAGAATGAAAGAATCATATTTTTTTTCTTATTACTTTTACATATTGTGTATTCAAATGTTTATTGATTAAAGTATGTATTCAATTATATGATTACATATTGCAATCTTTTATACCATTTTTATTATTGAAAGAAATTACCTCTTATCAAGTATAGCAAATATTCACTATAAAGAAGTTGTAAAGACAAACAAAACAATGCCAAATTATAACCAAATACATCTATTTATTTAATCTTCTCCGATTCAGGATGATCATTTGGTTATTTCTTAGTTTCTGAGTCCTCTGGTTATGAGATGGTAGTATTAGCAGTTTTGGTTGGGTCAACTGAGTGTAAATAGAACTTAGTAAAGAGTTGTTCTCCTTCAACCAAAAACTCTAGTTTCATATTGATAATTTATACTGCAGAATTTTCACTTTTATGATTAAGTATTTCTTTGTAGTAGTGATTCATGGTGAGTTGATACTCACTTTTGAGTTATGCAGTCAATGAGTATATATCTTTTTGATCATCATCTATTGTTTTTGTATTTTACTTTTCAGTAGGAAGTGATGTATTCCAAAAACTTGTATTAAAAAACATGCTCATTTTAACAACTCCATCATCTATATAATCTCTATTCAAGAATGTAAAGGAAAAATATGAACTAGTTTATCCAGATTAAGCTATTGAATTAGACTACCAATAAAACTGACCTTTATCCTTGGATAAATAACGATTATTTTGGGTTTACTTGGAGAGATGTGACCATGATCCTCCATAAGTTGCAAACTTATAGTCTTTAAGAATCTTTTCGAACTTTCTAACTTCATTAGTAGAAAAATCTTTGATGATTGAGATTATATCATCAGTTTAATTAGTTCTAGAACCTTCTGTATGTCCTGACATTACCATCATGAGATAAAAGAAGATAATAAAGAGGATTTTTCTATTGTAACAGGCTTATTGATTCCTGGGGGCATTCGGTTCTGGTTGTTCCATAAGGTTAATCAATATTATGATAAGGAATATTAAAGTAAAAAATACAACCTATTATTGTTATTATCAATTGATTTTCAGTGATTAATTCAAAAAAAAGCATAAATTTTAAAGTTATACAATAAATTACAAAATTCTTCTACTTGAATAGTTTTAGAGCTTATTTAAAAAAGCATGAAAACAAGAAAGAGTAATTTTTAAATAAATCACTTTTGCTTCAACTCTTTTATTACCCTTCAATAGAGATCAATATTAAAGATGAAAAATTTAAGTGCAGTATAGGTTGATAAATAGCCAGATTTCTGAAAATTAGAGACTTAATTTTCTAAGAGCCACAAAAAAAGTAACAATTTCTGGTCATTCAGGTGTTTGCCACTATCTTCCATTTGAGAAATCTGGGTTAAAGATGCTTTTGGTAAGCATTTAATACAATGTTGGTTCCTTGTGGTGTATTAGATAACTCTTTAGTAACTGATGAGCTCATTGTCAATGTTGAGAATAAATAAATATAAATTTGCCGATATTCAAAATCAATTGCCGAGAAATATTTTTTGAATGACCTAAATTGTGATAGGTTATTATATAATTCAACACAAAATAGCCTCAGAGAAATGAATTAGAGTGATTTTGGAAAATTTGAGTATGAAAAAGTAACCAATCAAACAGCTACTGACCTATAAGACCCTAAGTTAAATGGTTTAAATTTTGGATCTTAATTTGAAAGCTGGGGAGAGCTTCCTTCTCAATAGAAGCCCTCTATAAAAGGAAAAGATAGAAAAAAAAGACAGAATTAGAAGAAATTACCCCATTTAACACCCAATCAGAAAAGATAGAGGATAGGTAGTAGGAAGAAAAGGTAGTAAATAGGGAAGAAATATTTAACCTCTTAGAAAACAAGAAAATAGTTCGTTATCTTCCCCCAAAGTACTTAATAATAGCTTGTTTAATGCATTTAGGTTAGATTATTTGTTCAATCATGTTTATATCTAACTATGCGAGCATAATTAGGTTCATAATATTCCTATGGATCTGTACTTCAGTATCCTATTGGATCTTGTTTCTTCTGTATTCGCTAAAATCAATGAACTGCATGAAAGGTATCACTCAGATTTAAGCCAAAGCTGATGATAACCAGTCAAAATGGTCATCATTAATGAATTTAATTACTAATTGCTTGCTTTTGAAGCTATCTATATGGATAATAGTTCCTCTTTGCCTAGGCAGCATTAATCTTCTTCAGTTAATGAATTTTTCGATACTTTGGTTTGGAGTATGTTTGTGTTGTCTGGCGGTAAATATTAAGATTCCAAAAAAAGCTAAGCTAGATGACATGGATTGAATAAGGATAATAACCAAGTATTTCCAGTGAAACCTTGGAGGAGAGAGTGGAGAGAATCTTGACTATTAGCAGGAACATCAAATGATAAGAGTGAGCATATTTTCATGTTCCAATACTGTTTATATTAACAGAATTATACAAATCATATAACATGATGAACTTTGACAACTATTTATCTCTGCACACTTCATATTTTTTTTTTCTGACTTCTTCAATCAGGAGCGAGGTGCTGGTATATCCCATTTCTTGTAATTACTAATTTGTTCTTCATATTTCTTCGCCTTCAAATCCAACTCTGATGAGAACGTGTAAATTGTACTTTTCTTATGTCAATTAAATTACTAGTTTGAGGATGCATTGATTTTAATTTTCTAGTATCATAGTTGCTAAATACCACATATTTTTTTTGTCTTTACAATAAATTGAAACCATTCTATATCTAAAGTCAAATATTCAGATGTAATTTGAGAGGTTTAATCATGATTTATTCTTCCTTTTCTTTCCGATGGGCTTCCAGGTCAATTTTTATTACTCTTTCTTCTTTTGGAGCGTGGCCCTGACAGGATCCAGCTAATCCATTTTGATTTCAGTTTCCATAATCATTGCATTATAGGAGTTGATCATCTTCATCTCAAACTAGCACATTCTTTTACCTTACATGACCATATCCCTATCTCCTTAAATTTAATCTTCTTTAACTTCTTGACAAAATTTATCATATAATCTTTGAGCAGTATTTCTCTGTTCATCGAGGAATTAAAGCACTTACCAAAGCTATTCCATTTTTTGTTGGGACTTTGCGACTGGAACAGATTTTTCTTCAGGTTGATGCTGAGATGGATCTCTTTGACTTTCTTGCTTTGAAAATTACTTTTCTGAATTTCCTTTCAGGTCCATTTTTTTTTATTACTCTTTCTTCTTTTGGAGCGTGGCCCTGACAGGATCCAGCTAATCCATTTTGATTTCAGTTTCCATAATCATTGCATTATAGGAGTTGATCATCTTCATCTCAAACTAGCACATTCTTTTACCTTACATGACCATATCCCTATCTCCTTAAATTTAATCTTCTTTAACTTCTTGACAAAATTTATCATATAATCTTTGAGCAGTATTTCTCTGTTCATCGAGGAATTAAAGCACTTACCAAAGCTATTCCATTTTTTGTTGGGACTTTGCGACTGGAACAGATTTTTCTTCAGGTTGATGCTGAGATGGATCTCTTTGACTTTCTTGCTTTGAAAATTACTTTTCTGAATTTCCTTTCAGGTCCATTTTTTTTTATTACTCTTTCTTCTTTTGGAGCGTGGCCCTGACAGGATCCAGCTAATCCATTTTGATTTCAGTTTCCATAATCATTGCATTATAGGAGTTGATCATCTTCATCTCAAACTAGCACATTCTTTTACCTTACATGACCATATCCCTATCTCCTTAAATTTAATCTTCTTTAACTTCTTGACAAAATTTATCATATAATCTTTGAGCAGTATTTCTCTGTTCATCGAGGAATTAAAGCACTTACCAAAGCTATTCCATTTTTTGTTGGGACTTTGCGACTGGAACAGATTTTTCTTCAGGTTGATGCTGAGATGGATCTCTTTGACTTTCTTGCTTTGAAAATTACTTTTCTGAATTTCCTTTCAGGTCCATTTTTTTTTATTACTCTTTCTTCTTTTGGAGCGTGGCCCTGACAGGATCCAGCTAATCCATTTTGATTTCAGTTTCCATAATCATTGCATTATAGGAGTTGATCATCTTCATCTCAAACTAGCACATTCTTTTACCTTACATGACCATATCCCTATCTCCTTAAATTTAATCTTCTTTAACTTCTTGACAAAATTTATCATATAATCTTTGAGCAGTATTTCTCTGTTCATCGAGGAATTAAAGCACTTACCAAAGCTATTCCATTTTTTGTTGGGACTTTGTGACTGGAACAGATTTTTCTTCAGGTTGATGCTGAGATGGATCTCTTTGACTTTCTTGCTTTGAAAATTACTTTTCTGAATTTCCTTTCAGGTCCATTTTTTTTGAATACTCTTTCTTCTTTTGGAGCGTATCCCTGACATGATCCAGCTAATCCAATTTGATTTCAGTTTCCATAATATATGAATTATATAACTGAATCCTCTTCATCTCACACTTACACATTTTCTTACCTTACTTGATGATGGTTCCATCTTCCAAAGCTTCATCTTCTTTTACTTCTTGACAAAATTTATCATATAATCTTTGAACATTATTTCTCTGTTCATCGAGGTGTTAAAGCCCTTTCCAAAGCTATTTCAATTTTTGTTGGGACTTTGTGACTGGAACAGATTTTTCTTAAGGCTGATGCTGATATGGATTGCTTTGGCCTTCTTAGTTTGGAAGTTATTTTTCTGACATTTAAATGATTACACATTAAATGAGTGACGGGCAAAATTTAATCAAATCAGCAAATCTATTCAATTTTTTTTTTCCTTCATTTAGGTTCAAACTGTTCTTAAATTAAAGGACTACAAGTATTTACTCTTTTTCATGGGTCTAAAGTCTTTGTAGGTTTTCTGTTTGATACAATTATAACTTTTCATTCCTTTGACTGTTTCAACAAGTATTCATAAGTTGATTTTCCCTCTAGTTTTGATAAGCAATGTTGTTTTTGCTCAATTTGATTTAGTTATGCTGAAAACTCTTAAATTTTCCGCATGTACTTTGCTTTAACTATTCACATAGCCTAGCTGTCTAGTTCTGCAACTACTGAGCAAAGAAGGTAACTTGGAGGAGAGAGTGGAGAGAATCTTGACTATTAGCAGGAACATCAAATGATAAGAGTGAGCATATTTTCATGTTCCAATACTGTTTATATTAACAGAATTATACAAATCATATAACATGATGAACTTTGACAACTATTTATCTCTGCACACTTCATATTTTTTTTTTCTGACTTCTTCAATCAGGAGCGAGGTGCTGGTATATCCCATTTCTTGTAATTACTAATTTGTTCTTCATATTTCTTCGCCTTCAAATCCAACTCTGATGAGAACGTGTAAATTGTACTTTTCTTATGTCAATTAAATTACTAGTTTGAGGATGCATTGATTTTAATTTTCTAGTATCATAGTTGCTAAATACCACATATTTTTTTTGTCTTTACAATAAATTGAAACCATTCTATATCTAAAGTCAAATATTCAGATGTAATTTGAGAGGTTTAATCATGATTTATTCTTCCTTTTCTTTCCGATGGGCTTCCAGGTCAATTTTTATTACTCTTTCTTCTTTTGGAGCGTGGCCCTGACAGGATCCAGCTAATCCATTTTGATTTCAGTTTCCATAATCATTGCATTATAGGAGTTGATCATCTTCATCTCAAACTAGCACATTCTTTTACCTTACATGACCATATCCCTATCTCCTTAAATTTAATCTTCTTTAACTTCTTGACAAAATTTATCATATAATCTTTGAGCAGTATTTCTCTGTTCATCGAGGAATTAAAGCACTTACCAAAGCTATTCCATTTTTTGTTGGGACTTTGCGACTGGAACAGATTTTTCTTCAGGTTGATGCTGAGATGGATCGCTTTGACTTTCTTGCTTTGAAAATTACTTTTCTGAATTTCCTTTCAGGTCCATTTTTTTTTTATTACTCTTTCTTCTTTTGGAGCGTGGCCCTGACAGGATCCAGCTAATCCATTTTGATTTCAGTTTCCATAATCATTGCATTATAGGAGTTGATCATCTTCATCTCAAACTAGCACATTCTTTTACCTTACATGACCATATCCCTATCTCCTTAAATTTAATCTTCTTTAACTTCTTGACAAAATTTATCATATAATCTTTGAGCAGTATTTCTCTGTTCATCGAGGAATTAAAGCACTTACCAAAGCTATTCCATTTTTTGTTGGGACTTTGTGACTGGAACAGATTTTTCTTCAGGTTGATGCTGAGATGGATCGCTTTGACTTTCTTGTTTAGGAAATTACTTTTCTGAATTTTCTTTCAGGTCCATTTTTTTTGAATACTCTTTCTTCTTTTGGAGCGTATCCCTGACATGATCCAGCTAATCCAATTTGATTTCAGTTTCCATAATATATGAATTATATAACTGAATCCTCTTCATCTCACACTTACACATTTTCTTACCTTACTTGATGATGGTTCCATCTTCCAAAGCTTCATCTTCTTTTACTTCTTGACAAAATTTATCATATAATCTTTGAACATTATTTCTCTGTTCATCGAGGTGTTAAAGCCCTTTCCAAAGCTATTTCAATTTTTGTTGGGACTTTGTGACTGGAACAGATTTTTCTTAAGGCTGATGCTGATATGGATTGCTTTGGCCTTCTTAGTTTGGAAGTTATTTTTCTGACATTTAAATGATTACACATTAAATGAGTGACGGGCAAAATTTAATCAAATCAGCAAATCTATTCAATTTTTTTTTTCCTTCATTTAGGTTCAAACTGTTCTTAAATTAAAGGACTACAAGTATTTACTCTTTTTCATGGGTCTAAAGTCTTTGTAGGTTTTCTGTTTGATACAATTATAACTTTTCATTCCTTTGACTGTTTCAACAAGTATTCATAAGTTGATTTTCCCTCTAGTTTTGATAAGCAATGTTGTTTTTGCTCAATTTGATTTAGTTATGCTGAAAACTCTTAAATTTTCCGCATGTACTTTGCTTTAACTATTCACATAGCCTAGCTGTCTAGTTCTGCAACTACTGAGCAAAGAAGGTAACTTGGAGGAGAGAGTGGAGAGAATCTTGACTATTAGCAGGAACATCAAATGATAAGAGTGAGCATATTTTCATGTTCCAATACTGTTTATATTAACAGAATTATACAAATCATATAACATGATGAACTTTGACAACTATTTATCTCTGCACACTTCATATTTTTTTTTTCTGACTTCTTCAATCAGGAGCGAGGTGCTGGTATATCCCATTTCTTGTAATTACTAATTTGTTCTTCATATTTCTTCGCCTTCAAATCCAACTCTGATGAGAACGTGTAAATTGTACTTTTCTTATGTCAATTAAATTACTAGTTTGAGGATGCATTGATTTTAATTTTCTAGTATCATAGTTGCTAAATACCACATATTTTTTTTGTCTTTACAATAAATTGAAACCATTCTATATCTAAAGTCAAATATTCAGATGTAATTTGAGAGGTTTAATCATGATTTATTCTTCCTTTTCTTTCCGATGGGCTTCCAGGTCAATTTTTATTACTCTTTCTTCTTTTGGAGCGTGGCCCTGACAGGATCCAGCTAATCCATTTTGATTTCAGTTTCCATAATCATTGCATTATAGGAGTTGATCATCTTCATCTCAAACTAGCACATTCTTTTACCTTACATGACCATATCCCTATCTCCTTAAATTTAATCTTCTTTAACTTCTTGACAAAATTTATCATATAATCTTTGAGCAGTATTTCTCTGTTCATCGAGGAATTAAAGCACTTACCAAAGCTATTCCATTTTTTGTTGGGACTTTGCGACTGGAACAGATTTTTCTTCAGGTTGATGCTGAGATGGATCGCTTTGACTTTCTTGCTTTGAAAATTACTTTTCTGAATTTCCTTTCAGGTCCATTTTTTTTTATTACTCTTTCTTCTTTTGGAGCGTGGCCCTGACAGGATCCAGCTAATCCATTTTGATTTCAGTTTCCATAATCATTGCATTATAGGAGTTGATCATCTTCATCTCAAACTAGCACATTCTTTTACCTTACATGACCATATCCCTATCTCCTTAAATTTAATCTTCTTTAACTTCTTGACAAAATTTATCATATAATCTTTGAGCAGTATTTCTCTGTTCATCGAGGAATTAAAGCACTTACCAAAGCTATTCCATTTTTTGTTAGGACTTTGTGACTGGAACAGATTTTTTTTCAGATGAATCGTTTTAGCGGGACTTTGTGACTGGAACAGTTTTTTTTTCAGCTGGATCGATTTTGCGGGACTTTGTGACTAGAATAGATTTTTCTTAAGATTGATGCTGAGATGGATCTCTTTGACTTTCTTGCTTTGAAAATTACTTTTCTGAATTTCCTTTCAGGTCCATTTTTTTTTATTACTCTTTCTTCTTTTGGAGCGTGGCCCTGACAGGATCCAGCTAATCCATTTTGATTTCAGTTTCCATAATCATTGCATTATAGGAGTTGATCATCTTCATCTCAAACTAGCACATTCTTTTACCTTACATGACCATATCCCTATCTCCTTAAATTTAATCTTCTTTAACTTCTTGACAAAATTTATCATATAATCTTTGAGCAGTATTTCTCTGTTCATCGAGGAATTAAAGCACTTACCAAAGCTATTCCATTTTTTGTTGGGACTTTGTGACTGGAACAGATTTTTCTTCAGGTTGATGCTGAGATGGATCGCTTTGACTTTCTTGTTTAGGAAATTACTTTTCTGAATTTTCTTTCAGGTCCATTTTTTTTGAATACTCTTTCTTCTTTTGGAGCGTATCCCTGACATGATCCAGCTAATCCAATTTGATTTCAGTTTCCATAATATATGAATTATATAACTGAATCCTCTTCATCTCACACTTACACATTTTCTTACCTTACTTGATGATGGTTCCATCTTCCAAAGCTTCATCTTCTTTTACTTCTTGACAAAATTTATCATATAATCTTTGAACATTATTTCTCTGTTCATCGAGGTGTTAAAGCCCTTTCCAAAGCTATTTCAATTTTTGTTGGGACTTTGTGACTGGAACAGATTTTTCTTAAGGCTGATGCTGATATGGATTGCTTTGGCTTTCTTGCTTTGAACACAAGTTTTTGAACATTTCAATAATTGATTATGCTAAATGTTTAACTGGAAAATAGTAGTTAAAATTAACAAATATATTTCAACTTCTTTTTCCTATCAATTGGTTCAAATAAAAGGACTTTCAAAATATATGCAAGACGAAAGTTTTATTCCTATCCTAATTCTTGAAGGTTCTTGGCAAGTAAAATCCATAAGAGCAATTGAAAGATTATGATCAATAGTATGCATTGACAATCGACTAAGAATTTGTTCTTATTTTGACTTGTCTTCTCTCTTTTTTCTCAATGTTTGCATAGTCAATTTGTTCATCATTACAATATTGATATGAATTACTAGATGTTTAAGAAGATAGGTCGGGGCAGAAGGATTTATAAAACTGCTGGCAACTCCATAATGCCTATACTAGACATTTCAGTTGACTTTAGGTAAGATTTTCTACTAATGATGACAAATTTGGATCATTGACTACTTTGATACCAATAATTTCATCTATGGTCCTTTGCTCACCCTTGGAAAGTTTAAAGCTACAATATTTGATAGTTTGATCTATTTGATCAATCTTTTACTTGTAAATTTTGTCAGTAATACTATCAGCATCCTTCATTAAATCCTATGAATAGAGTATAACATACTCCCATAATTTAACGGCAAACTATTAGTTTATTCTGTGCTTAGTTCCATTTTTGTGATTCAAACTTCCATAGCCCTTCCAATAGTGCTTGATAGGCTTCAGCTTCTAACTGAGTTCTTTTCTAGGTTTTCTCAGTACAGATAGATTTAAGTTTAGTACTCCATTAATAGGCTCTTTTGAGTTTTTTCACTGCAAAAAATTTTGTTCGAGGATTCTATGTTTATGAGGTTTCAGGTACTTATTTGTGATTTGGTGAAATTTAGCCTCATATGTAAAGGCTCAATATTTCTCTGCATTAAACAGAATAATTTGTAAGATTTTAGGGTTATTTTTTTGATCTTACATGATGTTTTTCTTGAAGAATTTGTTTTTTAGTCCATATTTATATCCTATACTCTTTCTTAGTTTAAGTATTTTCCTGCTGCAATAGTTCCTATACAGTAGATAATCCCCTCCTCTAATTCCATAATTGTGCTGTGCTGTTTTAATCAGGAGAAAGACTGTTATACTGATTGTATTTACTGCCAAAGGATTCAGTGTCTTCCGGGATGTCTTCTTACATTAAAAATATAATCATCGTGGACCCATATAAATGAAAATATGATATTTATTCAAACTATCAAGAAACTTGCTTGTCCATCATTTTTTTCAGTCGAGTTGCTACTTCAGGATCAATTTGCAACATTGCCTTCATCTTTTTCTTATCAGAACTATCTTCCTATTCTTCAGAAAAAACATCTTCATAGTATCTTTTCCTTCTTCAATTCCTTCAAGATTCTGGTCAGTTTCGATTTTAATCAATCCTTGACTCTTTTCTGTGTTGATATCAACATCAAATTCCATCAATTCATCAGTAAAAATTACTCCATGAGCATTTCTTTTAATCCATGGAGCATCTGGTCTAGCTTATGTTGAAGTCATATTTAGCTCCTCTATAATTTTAGGCTAGAGTTCGAATTTGATTTATGGTGCACTAACTGTAGGGAGACAGAAACATCGACAAATTTAAGTTTTTTGGTAAAGGATATTTCAGGAAAAATTGAACAGAGACGATTCATAACTGGAAATGGTGTTAGATCCATCTCTTCTTCAACATGAAGTTCATTATTGAATAGGAATGCAAAATTTTAATATTTAAGCAAAACCTAAGATGCACCTTCTTTTCCACTCATCAAATCTGCTAGAGCTATATTATACTAAATTTCATCAGCAGTATAAATCTTGTTTTCAAAGCAATCTTCAGACCAACCTTCATTTTCCTGAGAAGGGTCATGACGAATACTAATAAGTTCCTTATTTAGAGATTTAAAGGTTTTAGATTTCAGGAATAATTTAGATGCTTCTTCATATTATTCCAGATACATATTATTCCAGATAAAACTTATAAATTCCTTTATAGCACAACATATCTGCTTTAGTGAATATATGTCTATTTTGGATCTTATCACCCTCAAGTAGGGAAATTTGCTTCAAGGCTTCTATGAAATTTTATTTTTCACCTTTACTGGCCTATTTCAATGAAATTAAGCAGCAGTGGTCGACCTTAATTACATCATCTCCTAACTCCATCAGTTGCTACATGTCTTTTAAGCACAAGTTAAGCTATTTTACCATTAGTTGGCATTTCATCCTTTCAAAGAGAATTTATTTATTTCGTTCAATTGATGGAGTGTAGTTATAGGCCTTAATGGCATCTTCATGAGCTCCAATCGTAAACAATAAGCGACCAGCAATGGAATGAATTTAAGAATCTAATGGTTTCAGACTGATATAGGTTTGTAGATCCTGGAAAGCTTTCTTTTTCTAATCAAAAATCAAGTAGCATTTAGCTCTGTTAAGATAGGTTTACAGGATTTCCTTTTCTGGCAAGACTTAATCTACATCAATATTTCCTGATTTTTCCTTTTTCTTGAGGCTCTTCATTAATTAGATCGTATTTTTGAAGCTATTCAAAGCTTAATCCTCTGAATTAATTAAACCCTTTAAATAGAAGTGCTTGATAACATGATCATCTGATTTATCAATAACTTTTTCAATGTACTAGAGGACTTACTTATTGTTTCTCAATGTGTAATGTAAACAAGCACACAAATAGTAACAGTTGTAGTTTTACTCTTTTTCTAAAGCTGCTCTTAGACATTAGAGATTTTGTTGAAACAACCCCTGATCTTTTTTCTTTGCCGATCGATTATATTCACAAATGACGGTTAGTCTTCATAAATTAGTGGATCTGGAAAATTAGATCTTAATTTATGAGATTACTCAAACTTCTCTTTGGCCTAAGAAAAATAATTCCCTCTAAGAGACAGTAGTTGTACTAGCGAGCTGATTCTTGCTTATAGCCATGATTGACATAGGCTTTGAGGTCATTGAGGGAGTTAATGAATTTATACAGGCAGAAATGCCATAAGACCGAAACATGAAAGTCAAGGGTCTTATTTGTTCACTTATGTGCTATTTCTTCATTAGGTAGTTCATATTCTCAATGCCCTTCTTGAACTTCTTCTTCATGATGAAGGTAGATCCCTCAGCGAATATTCTTAGTTTCTCAAGAACCTTCATATCCACCTCCAAAGAGTTGGCCCTTTCATATTATAACTGGCACCATAGAAATCACCTATTTCGATCTTTAACTTCGAAATTTCATACAGGGCTTTGGTGTTAGCTTTTCTGGAACTATTGTACTTGATTGCCTGTTTATAAGATAAAATAGCATCATTATAATTTTACCCTTAGAGTAGGCCAAGCCCTTCTATAGCATCATAATTTTAATTTTTAATTTTTAACTTATAAGATAGAAACAATTTTCCTATCAATCAATTAAAGAGGTTTAAACTTAAAGATCCTTCTCTTCGATGAAACCTTTTGTAAGAATCACTTAACTGACGAATCCTTTGCTGTAGTTCCTAGATTGTAATGTTCAAATGGGAAATTCTCGATTTTTCAAAGGCAGCCATGGTTTTTTGATCTGCAGCTTATTAAAACTTTTCCTAGGCCACATATTGCTTGACTGCCGTCTTGTGCATTTTTTCTTTTATTCTAGCATTATCCCGCCGTCTTTATAGACCATCAAGTTTATTGCTCAATTCAGCTGCTTCCTTTTTGTTGGCAAAGACCTGTTTCATTGAAACAGCCACTTCTTCTTCTTGTCCAAATCTCACCCTAAATAGTCTTTAGAAGGACTCTCTTTACTCTTCCAAGGAGGATGACATTTAAATAAATAATTTATTATGCTAAATTAGTTTAACTGGAAAATAGTAATTAAATCAACAAATATATTTCAACTACTTTTTACCTTAAAGAATTTTTTAAAATACACAATCAAATTAAAAAATGGACACAAGTTCTAATTTTTTCTAGTTAAGATTGATTATTAGCATGAGCAAATTAAACTAGAAAATGTCGAAGATCTTGGTAATTGAAAAGATCAAACCACTATTCCTAACAATCTAAAGCAAAGTACAAAAGTATTTGAAGGCAATGTAATCCATTAAATATATTACAAACATAAGCACTTTTCATGATCCAAATAGTGAAGAGAAAAAAACTATTTCGTTAAAAAGGAAAAAAATAATGAATATAAATAATACAGGGATAAAAACATGAGGATAAACCCAATAGAGGAGATCATTAGAAAAATTATAGTGGTTATCAAGGAAAAAACTATAGTTAGAGAGGTGGATATAAGCATCACCCAAAGAAATATTAAAGTAAGGAAGAGGATCCTGATTATCGGTGAATAACAGTCATTTATAGAAAAGCAGATTAGTGGGAGGGGTTAATAACCTTCAAAAACTATTATGTGTATAAATTAAAATTTGAAATG
>CASCJZ010000501.1:0-15341 GCA_949152475.1 Terebella lapidaria
TCTCTGATCAAAAGGAATAATTTCTGGTTATTTATTTTGCCTTGGTTCTTATTTTAATTGTTTAGACTCTAATGGTTTCTGAATTATTTCCTTCTGTGGTTATTAATTGTCTTCAGATGAAGATTTTGCTTCATTTTCTTCATCATCATCACTCTAAATAGCTGCCCATCTGCTTTCTTGCTTATTCTTTTCATCTTTAGGCTGTTTTTGTTCTGGTAATTCACTCATGGTGAATATAATCTTTTGTGAATTAATTTAAATTCTAAGAATTTAATATATAATTTTTATCAATTTTATAATTAAGAAGCTTATTGAACCATATTGCAATTATCAAAAATCATCTTAAGCTGTTTTTTCTCTATACTTAGTCAATCTATTCTAAACAAGCTGCTTTGACTTTTTGGCTCAAGGTTAGATATTATGTCATGTACTTTTTGTGGATTTTATGGATGAAAAACAAGAGTTAATCCATGATCCTGAATATATTTTTATATAGTAGTTCCTAAATAGTTTCCATTTCCCGTTTGAAAACCAAAACAAAATGGTTCAATCATAATGCTAATGCCCATAGGAAATACAAGGCTCAAGACCCGAGTTATCCACGAAGAGTTCTATTTCAACTGCCTCAACTGCCTCAATATTTTTCAATAGGAATAACCTTATCATATATGTTCAGAGGGTAGTAGTTGTAGGATGGTAACATTATGCTTGGTAATCACTATGAATGAATCTTAATAGACAATCTAGGACTTATAGTTTACTGCCCCATAAGACTACTATGAAAGCTATTTCATGAAGCTGAGGAATAAACAGAATAGAATGATATAGATTATTGAAGACATATTAAATAATTGATTATTACTTGTCTTAAAATAATAGTCTATTCAGTAAATTCATTGAATATCTAAGTTAGACTGATTTTATAGGAATAACAATAGAGATGCTTGAGACCTTTATAGTTGATCATCTAAAAGAGAGCAAGTTTATTTATCTGAGATTGATTATAACCCCAAAAGGGAAAATAATACTAGTAAAATATAGTTTAAGGTATAAATTAAGGCTACTTTTGAATTAACAGTAGAATGTATTTCTACTGCTAACTAGTCACAGCTAGACAGTTAAATGTTTAATTTGTACTTGCTTTAATGAAATAATTTTTAATTATAATACAGAAAATTTAGTACAACTCCTGAGATCAGTCTTAAATACACCAAGCTAAATTAGTTATTCATAGTCTGTCAAGACCTAATTTTTTTGTGATTAATTGTACTCGGAGTCCAAAAATTATTATAAAACTTTCTTTAAAAAAAAACAAAGAAAATGCTGCCAATACCAGAGCAAAGCAAGATTGAATCATTTAAATAAATTGTGGATAACTTTATAATCCATAACAATAAAGTGAAAGTCAACTAAAATTTCAGGTAAATAAAACTTCTCTGATTCTAAAATAAAAAAGAAAATAAATTCGTCGTTTAAGAGTAGAAATAACCAAAAATTGACACAAAAATATTAAATACTGACGGGTACAAGTATGGGGGCCCTTAGAAGTCGGGGCGATCAAATAGGAACCAGAGATACTGAGGCCTACATGATCTTTAAAAACTTCAAAGTCAATCAATCAATTAAATACTGAAAAGGAAATACACTGCTACAAGAAGTAAGAATCA
The DNA here is from genome assembly GCA_949152475.1 of Terebella lapidaria. NCBI lineage: Eukaryota > Metazoa > Annelida > Polychaeta > Terebellida > Terebellidae > Terebella > Terebella lapidaria. The sequence continues at coordinate 1,668 of CASCJZ010000501.1, forward strand.
AAGTATCTGCAGTGAGAGGCAAGGAACAAAAAAAAATCAAAAAGTGAGCATGAATGATGAAGGTTAAACCCAATCAAAAATATCAATCTTAAAACAATATTAATAATGTATAATATAAGAAATTAGAATAAGGCTAGACCCATTAAGAAGACGCCGAAGGCGCCTTAGTAAGAATAAACAATCAATTAAAAAAGCAGACAATGTTTAATTGAAGGCTAGTCTATAAATAATAGAGAACTTTTTAAAAATTTTCTGAAATATGTCTTAAATAATTTTTTGAGTTTTTTTGAATATGCGAATATGAATCATAAAAATATTTAATTGTCAATTTTGGTTTCAGTGATAATAACCTGAACAACCTGAACAGAGAAACTTTAGAAGAAGGGATTAGTTAAGTTAAATTTTCAGTTAAATAAGGCTTTGAGTGAAGAATAATTATGTGAATTATAAATAAACTATCATTTCCCTTAAATAAATGAAGAGAAAGACCTTCATTCAATAGAGGTAAATATAATACAGCTGCTCAATTCTTTCAACTTAATTCCCTCAAATGACTCCATGATAAATTAACTTGTATTTTATGTTGTTTTCAGAGTATAAATTTTATGTTTCATCATTATAACTACATTGATCCCCGAGAAGCATCAAATTTCTCTAAGACTGGCAACACCTGATCACTCTTGATTTGCCCTAAAGACCATAAAGTCCATAAATGCATGGTTAGATTAATTCTGGGTTCTAAATCATTTTTTTTTCCTAAATAAATGGCAAACTAGTGTAGCAGTTGTGTAATAGCTTGAGGGTAAATAATTTCAACTCTCTTTCTATATTAATAAACAAAATTATTCCACTCTATGAAAAACTTTTTGTCATTTTCATTAACATCTGAGAACTAACGAATTCTGATTTTTTCTAATTCCCTTTCAATCTCACCAATTTCGTCTTAACTATCCTCATCTTCACTTTGAGGATTAACCTTCCTAAATATGTCAGTTGAATGAAAATAAGTTCTCTCAACCAATTTAATTTCCTTTTTAACGATTTTTGATATGATTTTTTATAACACAGTACTCGCTCTTAATTTTAGTCCCCCTACTAAGTAATACCCTTCTCCAATAGCTTTGTTTGATATGGGTTTGCTTAAGGTTAAGGATCTTTATGAATATTAATTAGTTTCTCTGTGAATAACTAAGGTCTCACTTGCTACTTCATACTTCTTAACTAGAAAGCAATTGACTTTATTGGCATCATGTTACATTTCAAGGTGCAATATGAGAATCAGTACATTTTCAAATACTTTATTACAGACAGCACAGCTCATAGAACGTTTCTCTTTAGCATGTGATTTACTTGGCTGGTAGGAAACAGTTTGAATTTTGTTGAGCAGTGCTAATTTCTTGTGCCATTCTTGGTGTTCAACTATTGCAGGCAGAATAGCTTTGAACATCATGCGGTAGAGATACTTTCCTTTCTTTTCCTTGTTCATTAAATCTAAATTATGCAAAAAATTATAGTCCTAAATTTTAGTTCAAAACTAATTAATGGCACAATCAAGAAAAAATGGTTGGTATATTCCAACAGTGAACTTGTAAAATGCCATCATTGTCATTTATCATATTCTTTAAGATAGAATAATCGAATGGAATATCACTCATTTTTACTGAGACTACCAGATCCATTCTTCAAAGAAAGCAAGAACACCCAACAGCAGTGACCTATTACCTTTTAGCAGGTAGCAACCCAAAGGAGCAAGAATCACTGGAAAAAAAACAAGAGGATCAGCTACCTAATGAAGCAGAAGATGACAAATAGGAGTCAGGTTATGTGCCTCTGCAACTTGACTGAACAATAAATAGTTGACATTTAGTTAAATACAAATATAAAATATTCTAACAAGTCAGAAGTAAAGGAAATAGTCTCAGCTTCAGGCAAGATTCAACACTTAGCTCAATGATAAGTCCATGATTAAAATAGGAATTTTGAACATACAAGCCAGTTCGTGAGTAGATAATTAGTACAATGTAGAAGTCATAAGAGAAACCGCAATCAAACTATTCTAACCAATCAAGTGCTTTTGAATTTATTCAGTTATTGGTTAATTTCCTCAAGGTACAAATTGAACAAGGGTTAGGTACAAAATGTTTTCAGATTATTCAACTAATAAATAGTCAATATTAATGATTTGTTTACTACTAATTAAAACTTGAGTTGTAAAACTTTATTTCTTTTAGTTAATCCATTAGTCTTTATTGGTTGATATTTCGACAGTGAACTTATAAAATACAATCTACTATCACATATCATATTATGAATGACATTATTATTGTATTTAAATGGAATAATAATCATCCATGGCAGACAAAAAGCAACCTAAGAAGCACAGGATCATTAGGAGATCTAACAAAGAAATCGCAAAAGACCATATTTGTACTACTGGATGTGGAAAAGCTTATGGTTCCTATGCTGCCCTTTATACTCATATCAAAAACAAACATGGTGATATTAAACCTCCAGAAATGAAAACTACTAAACATAAACTGGGTAAAAAAGGTAGACCTCACACTAAAGAACATTAAAATCTAATGAAAACTGAAGAAGTTCAGACTTCCTGTAGAATATGTAATGAAGTGGAATGTGATTGCTTAATGAAAAGTAGCATTGAAGATCAAGAAAAAGTTCTAAGAATCATGGCAGAAGATGATTTTATTAATTTTGTTAATCAAGTTGGTAGTATGTTCAAGTAGTCAGAAAACCTTTGGGTAAGAGATGTAGAAGATGAAAATACTTATTACTCTGAGAAAAACATTGAAGAGCTACAAACTGAATTTAATACACAATTTCAGTTCAATGTTAATCTTCCTTAAAAAATCAGATAATACTTAGCCTTATCCTCCCGTTTTTGGAATCCAAACAATATTAACTAACTATATGATGGAATATTCATATTAAGGAATTTTTAAGCTCTGGAAAATGCTGAAGAATTCATTAGGATAAATAAGAAAGACTTTCCGAAACTACTGTCAGGTCTTGAACAAGATAGAAAAGAGTTTATCAATTTTGCATTGTTAATAAGAAACCTTTGATAAGAAATAAACATCAAATTATTGTCTTTAATGACTATGGATAAACATATTTGACTAATGGCTGAGGTATCATTCTAAGACTTATTGGTTGGGTAGAAGGCGGGTAGTTTTCATTTTTCTGATTAAAAGTTTGCCTAAGTTGATTAGGGGTCATTAAATTCCTAGAACTATTGACTTTTTGTGTTTCTAGTCTTGATTGAGAACTGCTATATGAATCAGTCATATTGATAAATTTTTGCCAGGCTTGTTTTTCTTTGCTTTTTTGAGTTGAAGACAGTTTATTTAAATCTAGTTTAATTTATTAAAGTTCTGTTTTAGGAAAAATTTTGGTGTTTCGTTTTACATTACATGATTGATTATTGTATTTGTTGGTACTTTTGATTAATGGCTATTTAGGGATTAGTTTCTGTTCAATCATGGTAGTTCTAAACTTTTTTTCCTTGTCATAAGGATGCTTTTCCAATTTTTTATGTTAATTTTCGGATTATTTTATTTGTTCAGATCTTTGTAATTGATTAACAGCTTTTCCTTCATTAAGAGATTACTAAATAAGTTTTTTAAGCATTTCTTCATTGATTTTATATGTCTTTAGGGTTGGATCTGATTGAGGAATCTGAGAATAGTGTTCTATAAGTGTTTTAATGGATCCTTTTTTGATTTTATTAAGAATTTGATCAATATTAGCTTGTATACTTTTACCAGTTTAAGCTGATTTCCTACTACTTTGAATAAATTCTAAGTGGGAGTCAATTTTATTAATTAATTATTTTCTAAATTCTACCAATGATGGAGACAAACCTCTTGAATATTGTTATTTTTCTTTAGAATTTGTTAATTATGCAATGGCTCTATTTTTAGCTGCCTGATAATTAGTGATTTAATGGTTTGAATACTCATTTCTATGGATTGAATAACAGATCCTACATAAAGGTAGGGTACAATGGTCTATATAGTCATGATAGTTACTGTTCAGACAGAAATAAATGATTTTTTACTGTGGATGATAATAGCAATTAGGAGTTAGTCCTTTTGATAAAGTTTGTACTTATTCAGACATTTCTGGGAATTATACTAATAAAAAATATTACATACATACATACAATCAAACAAACAAAGTGATACACCTTGTACCTAAGTTTAATAAAAAATATTATTAGTGATAATTAGTTATCCCCCCAGTCTTATAATTCGGGCCTTATTTTATCCATCTTCCTAGAAATTCGATTTTTGCTTGATAAGAAACTCTGAGGATATTTATTTGTTGTTAGGTGAAAGGACAAGAATCTCTCAATCGCCTTTGCTCTTTACTAATGATATTTCTTTAGTCGGTTTTAGAGCCTATTTAATCTTTGGTCTAATTCGAAGAACCTCTGTTTGAAGGTTTACCTGTATCTGAAACTTATTACCCTGAGATTTTCATCGGGTATTGTCGTATATGGTGATAAACTTGCCCTTTAAGCATTTAAATGGTTGGAATTGGTTCTTGCTCCTATGTCTGGCATTCAAATTTTTTAAGGATATTTTAGATACTATAGAATATATACCAGATTCTAAAAATTGAAATTGACAAAAGAATAATGCTTCCGCTTATTCTGCACAGATAATCAAAAATACTGCTACATAGACTCTGATAGCATTCTCAGTCAAGGAAATCCATCTAGTTTTAACATACGATAAATTTAGAAGCAATGAATATGATTGATTCACATAGAAATTATGATATCTAGGTCTACTCTGATTGGTAAGCATATGTTTGAAGAAATGAATAAAAGAGGGTTAGCATGATGGATTTGCAGAATTGACATATTGAATCCTTCAATCAATCATTAAATTTCTGCTTCAGGTGATGAAATTTCCAATCATTACTTATCTTCTTTGAAGGCTTGTACTATTGGGTATTATTCAACATAATTAAGAGATTTAGACTTTTCTTTGGACTGGTCTTTTTTCTCTTGAGAGCTGTAAAATATCCATTTAAATTGAGGAAATAGAAATCCATAGATTTAACCTTAAAGTTTTCAGTGTTGAAAGTATAAATAAGATAATTGTTGTTTGATGTTCATTGTTTTCTTTAAAATAATAGACTTGGTAGTCTAAGTCCTAATGAATTATTATCCATTCAATTATTTAATCTTAAAAAAGCAATTTTGATAATTGATATTATGGTAATCATCTTCCATATGGTCTTTTATAATTATTATCTTCCTCTTCCTAATCATCTTCATCCATCTTATCTTTATTAAGACAAGTACATAGTTTTTTCCCACAATGTTTACAAATTTTTTCATATTGATCAAGTAATTTAGATTCAGGAGTCTCACGGGGTTCATCATCATTTTCATTATATACTTTGATTGGTTGAGTCAATAAATAAGCAGAAGTATATTCAGGAGGTTTCTATTTGGTTTGCTTAGCAATTTACCAAAGTGGTGTACGAGCATCCTCAAATTTTTCTAAATTTTCATTTAATGATTTTATCATATGTTGAACAGGAGTAAAAGCTACCAATTAATTTCCACCTTTATTGGGTCCTTGACTAGGATATTATGGTTTGGCAGAAAGAATGTGATTTTTTCTAATTTCATGAAAATCTTTTTTAGGATTATTAGTAGGTCTCTGCTTATAAATTGGAAGTGAATGTGGGTTATAAACAGGATGAGAATAATCAAAATTAGGATCTTTATCAATTCTAGGCTGTTTATTAATACATTGGAGAGCACCCTTAATACTTAACTTTTAATCAAAGAATATACGAGCTTAAGGTTATGATGTTCCTACAACTATTTGATTTAAAGCAGGACTCCAGCTTAATCCATTTACAGATACCTTTCCCATATTGATAGTTTTCAGTTTATCAAATGATACTGAATCAAAAAAATGAATGTAAGACTATTTTTAATCATGTTGTAATCCAATAGATGTTCCAACCACTAATATATTCTTATTGGGACTCCAACACATCTTACTACCTGGAAAGTTATTAGGTAAAGAACTATAATGAATATAAGGTTATGTAAACTTTCTTAAATCCCATATCTTTACTGTACCATCAGTATTTCTAGTAGCAATTTTTTGACTACTTTCATAAGATAAAATACAAGTATATTCTTATCCTTTTCTATGAGCATCTCTCATTATTAATTCAGGACGATGAAAATTATACTTAGTACTGAATCCCTGAAGAGATCCATCTAAACAACCACCAAAAACCATTTTTCCATCAGATGTATAACTAACACCAGTAACACCAGTCATTGAATTTTTATTATCACGACATTTTAATAGAATTTTATGAGCTAATTCTTTTTAAATTCCTTATAGTTTTTGTTCAAGATCCCATAAACGAATACTTCCATCACCAGATCCAGTAACAAATAAATTTTCTTCTAATGGGTGAAATTGTCCATCATAGATAGTATTTATATGTCCTTTAGTTTTATTTAATTATTTTAAATACATATAACCTTTTACTGTAAAAAGTGACTTTGCTCCATCTTTATCTAACATAGCTACCTGTTTTCCTCCACATATAACCATTAAATGTGTTCCTGTTCTATTATAATGAACATTTCTAATTAAATTCCCAGTAAATGGTTGTACAATTCGAAAACTATTCATATTCTTATTCATCCCATGAAAATCCCAAAGTCTTACATGGTAATCCAATCCTCCAGTAGCCATTCTATAACCTTTAGGGTCTACTTAACAACAAGTAACTGATTTTTGATGTCCTCTCAGGATAGCAAATGAATCTGCTGGGATTCCTTGTTAATAGAAGGATTTTTCTTAAGTATTACTAACTTCCTCAGTTTGAAGAGGTTTTTGTTGATTGAATTATTCCTATTAAGAATCTGTATTCTCTTGATAGATAATTTTTTCAGGTCCTATCATTTAAAAGAGATTATAATAATTATATGAAATACTCTTATCTTAATTGTTACAGAGTATGAATTTATTGAATTAATTTAATACAAAAATAATAAGCATTTTTTAATTATTTCAAACAATAAGCATGAGTGAATAGCATCAACAATCTCCCTAACCAATGGAAGAAGATGAAAAACAAGACTAAAACAATTAAGTTAGCAACTAAATGGAAGAGTAAGATCAACAATTGAGAAGTGTTGCTAATGAAAGTCATCAAGAGTAAAGGAAATCTCCTCATGTATAATAATAAGAGTAGAAATTACCTTAATAACCTGATTTAGGCTTAGAAATAATTATAAAGAAGAAATCTAATCGATTGGAATCATATGTTAACAGTCTAGAACTCAAAATTAGTACTCTAATGAAAAAATACAAACAATAACAAATTGATTTGAATAAAGAAATTGGAAAAAACTCATTACTTCAAAATGAAGTATAAAATCTCTAATAGACTAACACTACTTATTTGAATACAGTTTAGGATCTCCAATTTCAGCTACAATCAGTTACTAAGGATAAATAGTTCTATAAAGATCAATGTGATAAATTAACTGAGGAAATTCAATAATTTAAAAAAATTGGAGATATAAGAAAACTTAAATCTACAATTAGTGATCTAATAGCTCTAACTACAACCCAAACTAAAGAATTAGAGCTTCTTAGACAATAAAGTTCTGCAATGGTTGATGAGAAAGATGTTGTTGATAGAGATAAACTCAATCAATTTGAACAATTACAAGAACAAAACAGTCAACTTTAAGTCAAGTTAGAGTAAGTCCTAAAACAACATACTGTCTAAATCAATTAATATGCTATAAAATAAGCTAAATGGCAATAGATGCATCATCATCATGAAAACTAACTCAATAATCTACATCAACAAATTGAATAAATTCAAAAGAAAAGTTAATCTCAAGAACAAATATGGAAGGATAAATATCATCAACTTCAACATCACTATCTAAATAAAGATGAAACTATAGGTGATAATTTAATTCTATCTCCGAAGGAGGAAACATAAGTTCTCATGAGATAATATCTCAAACTAGAACAGTAACATGACAATCTCAAATAAAGCTATACTGAACTCAAGGAAAAATACTTCAATTTATCAAGTGATATGAAAACAAATGCAAGTAGGACTATTAGTAGGAAGGAATATGATTAACTCTGGAAAAAACATCAAAATGTAGAAAATGTCTTGAAAATGCTTTAAAAGATATCAGAACACTCAAAGGAGATTCTAATAGAGAAGTCTAAACGGAAGTCAGAGAAAAAATGGGAATATAAGAAGATAACCTTATTAATTTCCAAGTAACACTTTAAAAACATCAACAGAATTATTTAGAGCTTGCAAAACAATATGAGAATTATAGAGAAAACTCAACAATTAAAGAACTTTAGACAAAAATAGTAGCCAAAAATTTTAAAATATCTAAAATGGAAGATGAAATTAATTAACTTAATAGATTTACTACCATTTATGAGAAAGAAATTGAATTTAAAAATAATTTACTATAAAATGTCCAAAAAGCAGCCAAAAAAGATCAAGAATCACTCTTAAAAGGTAGGAAGGAAATTGAAAAATTAAAACAAATGACAGTAGAAGCAGAAAAAAATAAAACAAGAGCATTTATGTTTGAACAATAAAATATGGTACTAATGAAGAAAATAGCTTATACTATAGAAGAACTAGAAAAATGGAAAATCATCTATAATTAACTCAAAAATCAATATAATCAAATGTTAGAATGGAAATAACATCAATAAAATATACAGTCTGAAGCAGTAGTCATTCAAAAACCTGAAATAATATCAACAGAACCATAAAAATAAAAAAATCCTAAGGAAAAGAGAAAAATTACCACCACTGAAGATTCAATACAAACATAGGAAATTAGTGAATTTCATTATAAGGAAATTATTGATGTATTAAAAATTCTGAAAAATTTTCCTAAAAAAATTGATCAAATCATAGGTAAAGTTTAAGAAGAAAAATCAAAAATTGAAGAAAATAAAAGTAAATTTGATAAATTACAAGAAAAACTTAATCTAAGATTTAGAGAAGTTAAGAATAAGGAGAATCTAAACTAAGAATGGAGAAAGAAAGCTAAAGAAGATCTAGTTAAGGAATTTTAAGATATTAGAGATTTAATTGAGAACGATAGCTTATTAAATACAATCCGTACTGCTCGATCACTCATTGAAGAGTTCTAAAAGGAAGAAAATTAATAGATGTAAGCTGAATAAGAACCTGAAGTAGGTAAGGAGTGAGATTTCAGATGATTGTAACAATAATGAATTCATTTCCTAAGCATCATTTCAAGCATAGCATTAACATTGAACTGACCCTTATATTTTTCAGCCACATAATCCATTATTTAATCAATTTATTATCCACTCAATGGTTCTCCTGCAACTTGATTAGCCCTAAATAGCTAATCTCTATCAAGATGTCCATCATTTTTACGATCTACAATCCTAAAAGCTTCAATATACTCCTTTTGACTCCTATTAGATATTATTTTTCTTTATTACAAGTAAAATGTACGGTGCTACCAACTCTAAGAATTATTAAAATTCTATAAAACCATTTCCATCTTCATCCATTTGATTGATTAATATTTCTAATTATTCTTCTGGTAGAGTTTGTCCCAATGATTTAAGAATCTGATCAAATTCCTACATTATAAATTTATTTACCCTAATAGATATAGAACCTGAGGAATCTTGATCAAATATTTGGAATGTTTTCTCTACTTCTTTGATTTCCTCTTTCCGGAGGTACTTAGCTGTCAAATTATTTTCTATACTCATGATTTTCTATATTTAAATGTAATCTAATAAATTTATAAGATCATGGGAGTACTTATCATCTTAATCTTCTCTTTTTAATTGCTGTATAAAATTTCTGAACACAGCTTGAAGGAGTACTAATTGGTTTTCTATCATTGAGATTGAATAATTTATCTTTAGTCTTATTAAAATCAGGTGAATTAATTAACTGCATATATCCTAGTTTACTTTTAGGATGTAATTTTTTAAATGCTAATTAATTTCGTACCTATTCCATCCCATCAGCTGATATACGATTTAAATTCAATCCTCTAACCATTTTATCAAATTTAGTTGTCATTAATTTTTCAAATTCTTTCACATTAGGTCTATTTTCCATACTTTTATATCTTTCATACTTTTCAGGTGTCATTTCTAATATTTTCTGTTTTTTTCTTTCCTATTACTGTAACTTAGCTTCCCTCTTTCTTAAGGCTTTAGTAAGATTATTATATTCTAAATTTAGAACATTCACTAAAATATACTCTGATTCTGAGATTTTAACATAATGGAATTATCCTTTAGTAATTCGAATGTTGTGCTCGTAGTTGAGAAACAAGTTAATTTTTTCATTACAAAAGTTTAAATATTCATATTCTCCTAGATTATTGATTAGTTCATCTTCATTATTACATCCTAATAAGCTCTATGTTGCTAACTTAATTAGTTCTATATCAGAATCATGTAAGTATGGTATTCGTATTGGCATTAAATTTTAAGTATCTATTTTCTTTTGTAGATATTATAAATTGTCAAAGAAAGGATCTTTTTTGGTTTTGGTACAGATTAAGTATAAATCAGTATCTGAGAGCATCATAAAATCACTTGTTCCTCTCTTATACTTGTGGCTTGAAAAAGAAGCTATATTATGTGACAATGTATTCCCACTACTAGCATTAGCCTTAAAGAATTTAAAGACATCTATTAGTTTGATTCTGGGTTGATCATTCTGCCTTAATCCTCTAATATATCCATTATTTGAATATACTACATCATAGGGTTGTCTCTAATGAAAAATACATATGTTTGGAATCTTGATATTGATTGGGTTCTTATTTCCTTTGTTTCGAAGGTGAAGTAACAGGAAAATAAAATCATTAGAGACATTAATGTCAAAATTAGTCTAATTTATCTATCTGTTATTAGTTCTAATCGTTTATTCCTTACGTTTAAGAACCCGGTAAGCAAATTCTTCAGGTACTTCTATTTATAAGTGCTCATTGAAGAAATTTTCTTATGTTTTATACTTTCTTTGAATTTTTAGTTTTTTTATGTTATGTTAAGTATTCATGAAACAATAAATTTACAAAATTTATCAAATCAACCTAAACCAAAATATGATGTAATTTTACTCACTGATTTACCTCTTTTTTCTGTTTTTCTAGAATGGTTTCCTTATTCTATCTGCTTGTTTATTTTAGTATAAGCACTTTCTAGTTCATTAGTTAGCTATTCAACAACTTTGAGATGCTTCTTGGTTATAGTATCAGAGTGTCTCTCATACTAAAGTATCTTTTATTGCTGTTTTGTTAGAGTATCTTTCAATGTTGCTATTTCTTATTCATATTGCTACTGTTAGTGGGGTTTTATTTATTTGTTGATGCATATTTGAAGTTCATCTTGTTTTATTTATTCTTCATTATCATGTTATAATGCTTCTAGCTTTTCTCTTTATCCTTTCATTTTTCTAATTTCTCCCTCAAGCTCTTTCTTTAATGCTTCTAACTCAATTGTTTTCTTTGCTTCTTCCTATTATTCAGTCTGTTGCTAGATACTTATTTTTTAAGGCTACTCCTTCTTAGCTTCATAATATATATCAATATTGCTTCTGTTCTCTTAGGCTAGCTATATTTGTTCTGTGAGTTCTTTGATATATGATTATTGAGTTGCTATTTCTTCATATTTTTCAACTAATTATACCTCTAATTCCTTAAGTTTTACTTCTAAACTATTCATTTCCTTTTCAAGTATCCTTTTAACTTGTATTTCAGTTTCCCATTTTTCTTGATATTATTAACATTTTTCCTTATATTACTTAAGTTGTTTTTATTGTTGATTAAGTTCTACTTCTAATTTTCTATTGGTTTCCCAAAGATGATTCTATCTCTTTTCACTTTCATCAATTTAGTTATACAATTGTTATATCTTTTAACTCCAGTTGTGATTGATTTAGTCTTAAATTGCTTTATTTTGGACTAATGTTCGACTAGTTCCCGATAATTATATTATTTTTTCATTTAATTATTCATTGTTCTTTACAATTGTTTTGAATGATTCAGATATAACATTATACATTTCCTCTTCATTGGATGGTCTAGATCCAAATGTACTTTAGAACCATATTTCAAGGCATCCTAATGGATTTTTAGTCTTTGATTGTTGGAAACTACCTGATTTATGCCTTTATTGTCTAAGTTGAATCCTTGATAAGAGTTTTTAAGCTTGTTTATTCTTAATCTCAATTTATTTGCTATATTTATCTTCAATGTCCATATTTTATAATATCATAATTTAGATATATAAATTCATCATAACCCATAATCAAGAAAAATTCGACGCCATAAATCAAATGTTAATGGAATAGGTTCTTCATAATTACCATTTTTCAAAGTATAACTAAACTTTTCTTTTAATTCTTCTGGTGTTTCAATTTGAAATTTAAAGGCTTCTAAAAATGGTTTTATTTCAGAGAAGTTAAGACTACTTTGATTACCATAGTAGTATTTCCAAAAGTAAAAACTACAAATTTCTGCCGAATGTAATGAATATCCTTCATACCATAGTTTACTTGCAACTACCATTTATTCAAGATAGATATACAGTTAATCCAGGAATAATCTGGTTGGATAGGCATTCAAGTATCCAAAATGAGGATGTACCATTCTCATAAGGATTAAGGGATGGAGAGGAAGAATCATTTTGAAACCCTTAGTATATTCATTCATAAAGAGTAATAACCTGGATAATTTCATTCTTTATTAGTTTCTTTCCTTGGTAATAATGAATGCTTCATACATATTATGTTTATCTTCTTAACTGAGTTTTGATTACTATATTATTGGTTGGTTAATACTTCATCTAATTCAGAATATAGTTGTGAGGTATAAGTTTTCCATAATTCTAGTTATTTAGCTGCTAATTGTTCTTGTGAAGAATTCTCTATTCGATTTTGTTGTAACTATTGAATTAATCTTTAGTGGTGGGAAGAAATATAATTATTAGAATCAAAAGAAAGTTGTCCTTGAAGTTGTAAATTTTGTTGCTTTATTGGTTTTAGGGTAAGATTGAGGAAATCAGCTGGATGTTGATAAACTGGTAATTTAGATACTTTAGCTAAGGTTTAAGCTTTACTTTTAAACAAGAAACTTTTATTCATATTTAAAAAATGAATAAATATCTTAAAAGTCACTATGGTTAATTAGATTTTAATTTAATTAGATTTCAATGAAATAAATTTGATGCTAGTTATAAGTGGACAAAAAAATTGGAAATTATTGAAATTTTAGTGATTCTAATTTTGACTCTAATATTTAAAATATTGTAGATGACATTGAAACAAAAGTTACTCCATGAAAAAGGACCATTCCCTTTCCCTTTTGAAGAAGAAAGAGAGATAATTTTCAATAAACTCCTCTACACTATCACTTCTTATGATCCTAACTTGTGGAGTTCCTATCAATTAAATCCTAAGGTATTGGTTGAGACATACAAAGCTGTCTATGGTCTTGAAACCAAACAACTAGAACAATTACTATATGTATTTATCAATATCATGATGTATAATCGAGGTATAGTTACCTAAACAAGATTTGCTATTTTAGAAGTGTTG
>CASCJZ010000502.1:0-53000 GCA_949152475.1 Terebella lapidaria
TTCAAAGGAAAACTGTTGTTAAACATCGATTCAAACCTTTTTTTAGGCCAGAAATAGACAGTTCAAAGGAAAACTGTTGTTAAACATCGCCTAAAAACCTTTTTTTTAGGCTAGAATTACTGTTGTTAAATATCGCCTCAAACCTTTTTTTAGGCCACAATTAGGCAGTTCAAAGGAAAACTGTTGTTAAACATCGATTAAAACCTTTTTTAGGCCAGAATTGGGCAGTTCAAAGGAAAACTGTTGTTAAACATCGATTCAAACCTTTTTTTAGGCCAGAATTAGGCAGTTTAAAGGAAAACTGTTGTTAAACATCGATTCAAACCTTTTTTTAGGCCAGAAATAGACAGTTCAAAGGAAAACTGTTGTTAAACATCGCCTAAAAACCTTTTTTTAGGCTAGAATTACTGTTGTTAAATATCGCCTCAAACCTTTTTTTAGGCCAGAATTGAGCAGTTCAAAGGAAAACTGTTGTTAAACATCGATTCAAACCTTTTTTTAGGCCAGAATTAGGCAGTTTAAAGGAAAACTGTTGTTAAACATCGATTCAAACCTTTTTTTAGGCCAGAATTAGGCAGTTCAAAGGAAAAGTGTTGTTAAACATCGATTCAAACCTTTTTTTAGGCCAGAATTAGGCAGTTCAAAAGAAAACTGTTGTTAAACATCGATTCAAACCTTTTTTAGGCCAGATTAGGCAGTTCAGAGGAAAACTGTTGGTAAACATCGATTCAAACCTTTTTTTAGGCCAGAGTTAGGCAGTTCAAGGAAAACTGTTGTTAAACATCGATTCAAACCTTTTTTTAGGCCAGAATTAGGCAGTTCAAAGGAAAACTGTTGTTAAACATCGATTCAAACCTTTTTTTAGGCCAGAATTAGGCAGGTTCAAAGGAAAACTGTTGTTAAACATCGATTCAAACCTTTTTTTAGGCCAGAAATAGACAGTTCAAAGGAAAACTGTTGTTAAACATCGCCTAAAAACCTTTTTTTAGGCTAGAATTACTGTTGTTAAATATCGCCTCAAACCTTTTTTTAGGCCACAATTAGGCAGTTCAAAGGAAAACTGTTGTTAAACATCGATTAAAACCTTTTTTAGGCCAGAATTGGGCAGTTCAAAGGAAAACTGTTGTTAAACATCGATTCAAACCTTTTTTTAGGCCAGAATTAGGCAGTTTAAAGGAAAACTGTTGTTAAACATCGATTCAAACCTTTTTTTAGGCCAGAAATACACAGTTCAAAGGAAAACTGTTGTTAAACATCGCCTAAAAACCTTTTTTTAGGCTAGAATTACTGTTGTTAAATATCGCCTCAAACCTTTTTTTAGGCCAGAATTGAGCAGTTCAAAGGAAAACTGTTGTTAAACATCGATTCAAACCTTTTTTTAGGCCAGAATTAGGCAGTTTAAAGGAAAACTGTTGTTAAACATCGATTCAAACCTTTTTTTAGGCCAGAATTAGGCAGTTCAAAGGAAAACTGTTGTTAAACATCGATTCAAACCTTTTTTTAGGCCAGAAATAGACAGTTCAAAGGAAAACTGTTGTTAGACATCGCCTAAAAACCTTTTTTTAGGCTAGAATTACTGTTGTTAAATATCGCCTCAAACCTTTTTTTGGGCCAGAATTAGGCAGTTCAAAGGAAAACTGTTGTTAAACATCGATTCAAACCTTTTTTTAGGCCAGAATTAGGCAGTTCAAAGGAAAACTGTTGTTAAACATCGATTCAAACCTTTTTTAGGCCAGAATTAGGCAGTTCAAAGGAAAACTGTTGTTAAACATCGATTCAAACCTTTTTTTAGACCAGAATTAGGCAGTTCAAAGGAAAACTGTTGTTAAACATCGATTCAAACCTTTTTTTAGGCCAGAATTAGGCAGTTCAAAAGAAAACTGTTGTTAAACATCGATTCAAACCTTTTTTTTGGCCAGAATTAGGCAGTTCAAAGGAAAACTGTTGTTAAACATCGATTCAAACCTTTTTTTAGGCCATAATTACTGTTGTTAAAGGCGACGGACGGTGAAAAAATAATATTCAGGATTTTTTCCTTATATGATAGAGTCGTATGAGTTATAAATGATAGCAACAATATTTTCAATGAATATGCATCCTGTTGCCCTGTGGGCGCTCTGTAGTGGAGACTCCCTTCAAGAAGCTTCCAGCGAATGATGTGACGTCACGATAGGTAAACCTCTGACGTTTCGGTGGCACACGGGTGCACGATCCTAGTCCGACATACAACATTCAAATGCAGATTGCGAAAATTCTGCCGCAGTGACCCCCAATTTTTTTTTCATTTTTTACATGTGTACGATCCACTGGACATGTATACTAAATTTTATACGTTTTTACCGTATGGATTTCTTTCTGGGGCTGTTAATTCAATTTGAAATTAATAATAAGGCGGATTTCGAAGGATAGCTAAACTCTTTCGAAAGTGTTTTGCAACAAATCCAACGCGGTAACCCCCAATTTTTATTCAACAATTTCAATCTACACATATCACTTGATAATCAGACAAATTTTGAGAAAATTCTGATGAGCACATATTTACCTGTGGGTTATAACTCATCACCCCTCTTGAAATATTTTCCGATTAGAGTCCATGTTAGGGCATGGACTGTGCATACTTTCCAGGTTAACAATATATTTCACCATAACAGTGTCATCTATATACTCTCCTGAACATGGTGGCAAATTTTCATATCCTTCTGCCCAAAAATGGGTGTGTCGCAAATATTTAATGAACGCCATCTCATCGCATGAAAATTCTTTGACCTCACCGCAGTGATCATAGCAGCGGCGGAAAACGTACAGGTATCTATACAGCGGTATGGAAAACGTAATGACCTATCGTGACGTCACGATTCTTTTACCTGAAACACACGGCATGGCTGGGGCACTGTGAACAGCATTTTGATCGTGCCAGACGCGCATTATATCGATGGAATTCGTACATTTATTTATTTCGTAGCATATCATATGAACATAAGCAGTATATTTGTGCAAGAAAAATTTTTTACTGTCCGTCGTCTTTAAATATCGCCTCAAACCTTTTTTTAGGCCAGAATTAGGCAGTTCAAAGGAAAACTGTTGCTAAACATCAATTCAAACCTTTTTTTAGGCCAGAATTAGGCAGTTCAAAGGGAAACTGTTGTTAAACATCGCCTAAAAACCTTTTTTTAGGCCAGAATTAGGCAGTTCAAAGGAAAACTGTTGTTAAACATCGATTCAAACCTTTTTTTAGGCCAGAATTAGGCAGTTCAAAGGAAAACTGTTGTTAAACATCGATTCAAACCTTTTTTTAGGCCAGAATTAGGCAGTTCAAAAGAAAACTGTTGTTAAACATCGATTCAAACCTTTTTTTAGGCCAGAATTAGGCAGTTCAAAGGAAAACTGTTGGTAAACATCGATTCAAACCTTTTTTTAGGCCAGAGTTAGGCAGTTCAAAGGAAAACTGTTGTTAAACATCGATTCAAACCCTTTTTTAGGCCAGAATTAGGCAGTTCAAAGGAAAACTGTTGTTAAACATCGATTCAAATCTTTTTTTAGGCCAGAATTAGGCAGTTCAAAGGAAAACTGTTGCTAAACATCGATTCAAACCTTTTTTTAGGCCAGAAATAGACAGTTCAAAGGAAAACTGTTGTTAAACATCGCCTAAAAACCTTTTTTTAGGCTAGAATTACTGTTGTTAAATATCGCCTCAAACCTTTTTTTAGGCCACAATTAGGCAGTTCAAAGGAAAACTGTTGTTAAACATCGATTAAAACCTTTTTTAGGCCAGAATTGGGCAGTTCAAAGGAAAACTGTTGTTAAACATCGATTCAAACCTTTTTTTAGGCCAGAATTAGGCAGTTTAAAGGAAAACTGTTGTTAAACATCGATTCAAACCTTTTTTTAGGCCAGAATTAGGCAGTTCAAAGGAAAACTGTTGTTAAACATCGATTCAAACCTTTTTTTAGGCCAGAAATAGACAGTTCAAAGGAAAACTGTTGTTAAACATCGCCTAAAAACCTTTTTTTAGGCTAGAATTACTGTTGTTAAATATCGCCTCAAACCTTTTTTTAGGCCAGAATTGAGCAGTTCAAAGGAAAACTGTTGTTAAACATCGATTCAAACCTTTTTTTAGGCCAGAATTAGGCAGTTTAAAGGAAAACTGTTGTTAAACATCGATTCAAACCTTTTTTTAGGCCAGAAATAGACAGTTCAAAGGAAAACTGTTGTTAAACATCGATTCAAACCTTTTTTTAGGCCAGAATTAGGCAGTTCAAAGGAAAACTGTTGTTAAACATCGATTCAAACCTTTTTTTAGGCCAGAAATAGACAGTTCAAAGGAAAACTGTTGTTAAACATCGCCTAAAAACCTTTTTTTAGGCTAGAATTACTGTTGTTAAATATCGCCTCAAACCTTTTTTTAGGCCACAATTAGGCAGTTCAAAGGAAAACTGTTGTTAAACATCGATTAAAACCTTTTTTAGGCCAGAATTGGGCAGTTCAAAGGAAAACTGTTGTTAAACATCGATTCAAACCTTTTTTTAGGCCAGAATTAGGCAGTTTAAAGGAAAACTGTTGTTAAACATCGATTCTAACCTTTTTTTAGGCCAGAATTAGGCAGTTCAAAGGAAAACTGTTGTTAAACATCGATTCAAACCTTTTTTTAGGCCAGAAATAGACAGTTCAAAGGAAAACTGTTGTTAAACATCGCCTAAAAACCTTTTTTTAGGCTAGAATTACTGTTGTTAAATATCGCCTCAAACCTTTTTTTAGGCCAGAATTGAGCAGTTCAAAGGAAAACTGTTGTTAAACATCGATTCAAACCTTTTTTTAGGCCAGAATTAGGCAGTTTAAAGGAAAACTGTTGTTAAACATCGATTCAAACCTTTTTTTAGGCCAGAATTAGGCAGTTCAAAGGAAAACTGTTGTTAAACATCGATTCAAACCTTTTTTTAGGCCAGAAATAGACAGTTCAAAGGAAAACTGTTGTTAGACATCGCCTAAAAACCTTTTTTTAGGCTAGAATTACTGTTGTTAAATATCGCCTCAAACCTTTTTTTGGGCCAGAATTAGGCAGTTCAAAGGAAAACTGTTGTTAAACATCGATTCAAACCTTTTTTTAGGCCAGAATTAGGCAGTTCAAAGGAAAACTGTTGTTAAACATCGATTCAAACCTTTTTTAGGCCAGAATTAGGCAGTTCAAAGGAAAACTGTTGTTAAACATCGATTCAAACCTTTTTTTAGACCAGAATTAGGCAGTTCAAAGGAAAACTGTTGTTAAACATCGATTCAAACCTTTTTTTAGGCCAGAATTAGGCAGTTCAAAGGAAAACTGTTGTTAAACATCGATTCAAACCTTTTTTTAGGCCAGAATTGAGCAGTTCAAAGGAAAACTGTTGTTAAACATCGATTCAAACCTTTTTTGAGGCCAGAAATAGGCAGTTCAAAGGAAAACTGTTGTTAAACATCCATTCAAACCTTTTTTTAGGCCAGAAATAGGCAGTTCAAAGGAAAACTGTTGTTAAACATCGATTCAAACCTTTTTTTAGGCCAGAAATAGACAGTTCAAAGGAAAACTGTTGTTAAACATCGCCTAAAAACCTTTTTTTAGGCTAGAATTACTGTTGTTAAATATCGCCTCAAACCTTTTTTTAGGCCACAATTAGGCAGTTCAAAGGAAAACTGTTGTTAAACATCGATTAAAACCTTTTTTAGGCCAGAATTGGGCAGTTCAAAGGAAAACTGTTGTTAAACATCGATTCAAACCTTTTTTTAGGCCAGAATTAGGCAGTTTAAAGGAAAACTGTTGTTAAACATCGATTCAAACCTTTTTTTAGGCCAGAATTAGGCAGTTCAAAGGAAAACTGTTGTTAAACATCGATTCAAACCTTTTTTTAGGCCAGAATTGGGCAGTTCAAAGGAAAACTGTTGTTAAACATCGATTCAAACCTTTTTTTAGGCCAGAATTAGGCAGTTCAAAGGAAAACTGTTGTTAGACATCGCCTAAAAACCTTTTTTTAGGCTAGAATTACTGTTGTTAAATATCGCCTCAAACCTTTTTTTGGGCCAGAATTAGGCAGTTCAAAGGAAAACTGTTGTTAAACATCGATTCAAACCTTTTTTTAGGCCAGAATTAGGCAGTTCAAAGGAAAACTGTTGTTAAACATCGATTCAAACCTTTTTTTAGGCCAGAAATAGACAGTTCAAAGGAAAACTGTTGTTAAACATCGCCTAAAAACCTTTTTTTAGGCTAGAATTACTGTTGTTAAATATCGCCTCAAACCTTTTTTTAGGCCACAATTAGGCAGTTCAAAGGAAAACTGTTGTTAAACATCGATTAAAACCTTTTTTAGGCCAGAATTGGGCAGTTCAAAGGAAAACTGTTGTTAAACATCGATTCAAACCTTTTTTTAGGCCAGAATTAGGCAGTTTAAAGGAAAACTGTTGTTAAACATCGATTCAAACCTTTTTTTAGGCCAGAATTGAGCAGTTCAAAGGAAAACTGTTGTTAAACATCGATTCAAACCTTTTTTGAGGCCAGAAATAGGCAGTTCAAAGGAAAACTGTTGTTAAACATCCATTCAAACCTTTTTTTAGGCCAGAAATAGGCAGTTCAAAGGAAAACTGTTGTTAAACATCGATTCAAACCTTTTTTTAGGCCAGAAATAGACAGTTCAAAGGAAAACTGTTGTTAAACATCGCCTAAAAACCTTTTTTTAGGCTAGAATTACTGTTGTTAAATATCGCCTCAAACCTTTTTTTAGGCCACAATTAGGCAGTTCAAAGGAAAACTGTTGTTAAACATCGATTAAAACCTTTTTTAGGCCAGAATTGGGCAGTTCAAAGGAAAACTGTTGTTAAACATCGATTCAAACCTTTTTTTAGGCCAGAATTAGGCAGTTTAAAGGAAAACTGTTGTTAAACATCGATTCAAACCTTTTTTTAGGCCAGAATTAGGCAGTTCAAAGGAAAACTGTTGTTAAACATCGATTCAAACCTTTTTTTAGGCCAGAATTGGGCAGTTCAAAGGAAAACTGTTGTTAAACATCGATTCAAACCTTTTTTTAGGCCAGAATTAGGCAGTTCAAAGGAAAACTGTTGTTAGACATCGCCTAAAAACCTTTTTTTAGGTTAGAATTACTGTTGTTAAATATCGCCTCAAACCTTTTTTTGGGCCAGAATTAGGCAGTTCAAAGGAAAACTGTTGTTAAACATCGATTCAAACCTTTTTTTAGGCCAGAATTAGGCAGTTCAAAGGAAAACTGTTGTTAAACATCGATTCAAACCTTTTTTTAGGCCAGAAATAGACAGTTCAAAGGAAAACTGTTGTTAAACATCGCCTAAAAACCTTTTTTTAGGCTAGAATTACTGTTGTTAAATATCGCCTCAAACCTTTTTTTAGGCCACAATTAGGCAGTTCAAAGGAAAACTGTTGTTAAACATCGATTAAAACCTTTTTTAGGCCAGAATTGGGCAGTTCAAAGGAAAACTGTTGTTAAACATCGATTCAAACCTTTTTTTAGGCCAGAATTAGGCAGTTTAAAGGAAAACTGTTGTTAAACATCGATTCAAACCTTTTTTTAGGCCAGAATTAGGCAGTTCAAAGGAAAACTGTTGTTAAACATCGATTCAAACCTTTTTTTAGGCCAGAAATAGACAGTTCAAAGGAAAACTGTTGTTAAACATCGCCTAAAAACCTTTTTTTAGGCTAGAATTACTGTTGTTAAATATCGCCTCAAACCTTTTTTTAGGCCAGAATTGAACAGTTCAAAGGAAAACTGTTGTTAAACATCGATTCAAACCTTTTTTTAGGCCAGAATTAGGCAGTTTAAAGGAAAACTGTTGTTAAACATCGATTCAAACCTTTTTTTAGGCCAGAATTAGGCAGTTCAAAGGAAAACTGTTGTTAAACATCGATTCAAACCTTTTTTTAGGCCAGAAATAGACAGTTCAAAGGAAAACTGTTGTTAGACATCGCCTAAAAACCTTTTTTTAGGCTAGAATTACTGTTGTTAAATATCGCCTCAAACCTTTTTTTGGGCCAGAATTAGGCAGTTCAAAGGAAAACTGTTGTTAAACATCGATTCAAACCTTTTTTTAGGCCAGAATTAGGCAGTTCAAAGGAAAACTGTTGTTAAACATCGATTCAAACCTTTTTTAGGCCAGAATTGAGCAGTTCAAAGGAAAACTGTTGTTAAACATCGATTCAAACCTTTTTTGAGGCCAGAAATAGGCAGTTCAAAGGAAAACTGTTGTTAAACATCCATTCAAACCTTTTTTTAGGCCAGAAATAGGCAGTTCAAAGGAAAACTGTTGTTAAACATCGATTCAAACCTTTTTTTAGGCCAGAAATAGACAGTTCAAAGGAAAACTGTTGTTAAACATCGCCTAAAAACCTTTTTTTAGGCTAGAATTACTGTTGTTAAATATCGCCTCAAACCTTTTTTTAGGCCACAATTAGGCAGTTCAAAGGAAAACTGTTGTTAAACATCGATTAAAACCTTTTTTAGGCCAGAATTGGGCAGTTCAAAGGAAAACTGTTGTTAAACATCGATTCAAACCTTTTTTTAGGCCAGAATTAGGCAGTTTAAAGGAAAACTGTTGTTAAACATCGATTCAAACCTTTTTTTAGGCCAGAATTAGGCAGTTCAAAGGAAAACTGTTGTTAAACATCGATTCAAACCTTTTTTTAGGCCAGAATTGGGCAGTTCAAAGGAAAACTGTTGTTAAACATCGATTCAAACCTTTTTTTAGGCCAGAATTAGGCAGTTCAAAGGAAAACTGTTGTTAGACATCGCCTAAAAACCTTTTTTTAGGCTAGAATTACTGTTGTTAAATATCGCCTCAAACCTTTTTTTGGGCCAGAATTAGGCAGTTCAAAGGAAAACTGTTGTTAAACATCGATTCAAACCTTTTTTTAGGCCAGAATTAGGCAGTTCAAAGGAAAACTGTTGTTAAACATCGATTCAAACCTTTTTTTAGGCCAGAAATAGACAGTTCAAAGGAAAACTGTTGTTAAACATCGCCTAAAAACCTTTTTTTAGGCTAGAATTACTGTTGTTAAATATCGCCTCAAACCTTTTTTTAGGCCACAATTAGGCAGTTCAAAGGAAAACTGTTGTTAAACATCGATTAAAACCTTTTTTAGGCCAGAATTGGGCAGTTCAAAGGAAAACTGTTGTTAAACATCGATTCAAACCTTTTTTTAGGCCAGAATTAGGCAGTTTAAAGGAAAACTGTTGTTAAACATCGATTCAAACCTTTTTTTAGGCCAGAATTAGGCAGTTCAAAGGAAAACTGTTGTTAAACATCGATTCAAACCTTTTTTTAGGCCAGAAATAGACAGTTCAAAGGAAAACTGTTGTTAAACATCGCCTAAAAACCTTTTTTTAGGCTAGAATTACTGTTGTTAAATATCGCCTCAAACCTTTTTTTAGGCCAGAATTGAACAGTTCAAAGGAAAACTGTTGTTAAACATCGATTCAAACCTTTTTTTAGGCCAGAATTAGGCAGTTTAAAGGAAAACTGTTGTTAAACATCGATTCAAACCTTTTTTTAGGCCAGAATTAGGCAGTTCAAAGGAAAACTGTTGTTAAACATCGATTCAAACCTTTTTTTAGGCCAGAAATAGACAGTTCAAAGGAAAACTGTTGTTAGACATCGCCTAAAAACCTTTTTTTAGGCTAGAATTACTGTTGTTAAATATCGCCTCAAACCTTTTTTTGGGCCAGAATTAGGCAGTTCAAAGGAAAAACTGTTGTTAAACATCGATTCAAACCTTTTTTTAGGCCAGAATTAGGCAGTTCAAAGGAAAACTGTTGTTAAACATCGATTCAAACCTTTTTTAGGCCAGAATTAGGCAGTTCAAAGGAAAACTGTTGTTAAACATCGATTCAAACCTTTTTTTAGACCAGAATTAGGCAGTTCAAAGGAAAACTGTTGTTAAACATCGATTCAAACCTTTTTTTAGGCCAGAATTAGGCAGTTCAAAGGAAAACTGTTGTTAAACATCGATTCAAACCTTTTTTTAGGCCAGAATTGAGCAGTTCAAAGGAAAACTGTTGTTAAACATCGATTCAAACCTTTTTTGAGGCCAGAAATAGGCAGTTCAAAGGAAAACTGTTGTTAAACATCCATTCAAACCTTTTTTTAGGCCAGAAATAGGCAGTTCAAAGGAAAACTGTTGTTAAACATCGATTCAAACCTTTTTTTAGGCCAGAAATAGACAGTTCAAAGGAAAACTGTTGTTAAACATCGCCTAAAAACCTTTTTTTAGGCTAGAATTACTGTTGTTAAATATCGCCTCAAACCTTTTTTTAGGCCACAATTAGGCAGTTCAAAGGAAAACTGTTGTTAAACATCGATTAAAACCTTTTTTAGGCCAGAATTGGGCAGTTCAAAGGAAAACTGTTGTTAAACATCGATTCAAACCTTTTTTTAGGCCAGAATTAGGCAGTTTAAAGGAAAACTGTTGTTAAACATCGATTCAAACCTTTTTTTAGGCCAGAATTAGGCAGTTCAAAGGAAAACTGTTGTTAAACATCGATTCAAACCTTTTTTTAGGCCAGAAATAGACAGTTCAAAGGAAAACTGTTGTTAAACATCGCCTAAAAACCTTTTTTTAGGCTAGAATTACTGTTGTTAAATATCGCCTCAAACCTTTTTTTAGGCCACAATTAGGCAGTTCAAAGGAAAACTGTTGTTAAACATCGATTAAAACCTTTTTTAGGCCAGAATTGGGCAGTTCAAAGGAAAACTGTTGTTAAACATCGATTCAAACCTTTTTTTAGGCCAGAATTAGGCAGTTTAAAGGAAAACTGTTGTTAAACATCGATTCAAACCTTTTTTTAGGCCAGAATTAGGCAGTTCAAAGGAAAACTGTTGTTAAACATCGATTCAAACCTTTTTTTAGGCCAGAAATAGACAGTTCAAAGGAAAACTGTTGTTAAACATCGCCTAAAAACCTTTTTTTAGGCTAGAATTACTGTTGTTAAATATCGCCTCAAACCTTTTTTTAGGCCAGAATTGAGCAGTTCAAAGGAAAACTGTTGTTAAACATCGATTCAAACCTTTTTTTAGGCCAGAATTAGGCAGTTCAAAGGAAAACTGTTGTTAAACATCGCCTAAAAACCTTTTTTTAGGCCAGAATTACTGTTGTTAAATATCGCCTCAAACCTTTTTTTAGGCCAGAGTTAGGCAGTTCAATCGAAAACTGTTGTTAAACATCGATTCAAACCTTTTTTCAGGCCAGAATTAGGCAGTTCAAAGGAAAACTGTTGTTAAACGTCGATTCAAACCTTTTTTTAGGCCAGAATTAGACAGTTCAAAGGAAAAGTGTTGTTAAACATCGATTCAAACCTTTTTTTAGGCCAGAATTAGGCAGTTCAAAGGAAAAGTGTTGTTAAACATCGATTCAAACCTTTTTTTAGGCCAGAATTAGGCAGTTCAAAAGAAAACTGTTGTTAAACATCGATTCAAACCTTTTTTAGGCCAGATTAGGCAGTTCAGAGGAAAACTGTTGGTAAACATCGATTCAAACCTTTTTTTAGGCCAGAGTTAGGCAGTTCAAAGGAAAACTGTTGTTAAACATCGATTCAAACCTTTTTTTAGGCCAGAATTAGGCAGTTCAAAGGAAAACTGTTGTTAAACATCGATTCAAACCTTTTTTTAGGCCAGAATTAGGCAGTTCAAAGGAAAACTGTTGTTAAACATCGATTCAAACCTTTTTTTAGGCCAGAAATAGACAGTTCAAAGGAAAACTGTTGTTAAACATCGCCTAAAAACCTTTTTTTAGGCTAGAATTACTGTTGTTAAATATCGCCTCAAACCTTTTTTTAGGCCACAATTAGGCAGTTCAAAGGAAAACTGTTGTTAAACATCGATTAAAACCTTTTTTAGGCCAGAATTGGGCAGTTCAAAGGAAAACTGTTGTTAAACATCGATTCAAACCTTTTTTTAGGCCAGAATTAGGCAGTTTAAAGGAAAACTGTTGTTAAACATCGATTCAAACCTTTTTTTAGGCCAGAAATAGACAGTTCAAAGGAAAACTGTTGTTAAACATCGCCTAAAAACCTTTTTTTAGGCTAGAATTACTGTTGTTAAATATCGCCTCAAACCTTTTTTTAGGCCAGAATTGAGCAGTTCAAAGGAAAACTGTTGTTAAACATCGATTCAAACCTTTTTTTAGGCCAGAATTAGGCAGTTTAAAGGAAAACTGTTGTTAAACATCGATTCAAACCTTTTTTTAGGCCAGAATTAGGCAGTTCAAAGGAAAAGTGTTGTTAAACATCGATTCAAACCTTTTTTTAGGCCAGAATTAGGCAGTTCAAAAGAAAACTGTTGTTAAACATCGATTCAAACCTTTTTTAGGCCAGATTAGGCAGTTCAGAGGAAAACTGTTGGTAAACATCGATTCAAACCTTTTTTTAGGCCAGAGTTAGGCAGTTCAAAGGAAAACTGTTGTTAAACATCGATTCAAACCTTTTTTTAGGCCAGAATTAGGCAGTTCAAAGGAAAACTGTTGTTAAACATCGATTCAAACCTTTTTTTAGGCCAGAATTAGGCAGTTCAAAGGAAAACTGTTGTTAAACATCGATTCAAACCTTTTTTTAGGCCAGAAATAGACAGTTCAAAGGAAAACTGTTGTTAAACATCGCCTAAAAACCTTTTTTTAGGCTAGAATTACTGTTGTTAAATATCGCCTCAAACCTTTTTTTAGGCCACAATTAGGCAGTTCAAAGGAAAACTGTTGTTAAACATCGATTAAAACCTTTTTTAGGCCAGAATTGGGCAGTTCAAAGGAAAACTGTTGTTAAACATCGATTCAAACCTTTTTTTAGGCCAGAATTAGGCAGTTTAAAGGAAAACTGTTGTTAAACATCGATTCAAACCTTTTTTTAGGCCAGAAATACACAGTTCAAAGGAAAACTGTTGTTAAACATCGCCTAAAAACCTTTTTTTAGGCTAGAATTACTGTTGTTAAATATCGCCTCAAACCTTTTTTTAGGCCAGAATTGAGCAGTTCAAAGGAAAACTGTTGTTAAACATCGATTCAAACCTTTTTTTAGGCCAGAATTAGGCAGTTTAAAGGAAAACTGTTGTTAAACATCGATTCAAACCTTTTTTTAGGCCAGAATTAGGCAGTTCAAAGGAAAACTGTTGTTAAACATCGATTCAAACCTTTTTTTAGGCCAGAAATAGACAGTTCAAAGGAAAACTGTTGTTAGACATCGCCTAAAAACCTTTTTTTAGGCTAGAATTACTGTTGTTAAATATCGCCTCAAACCTTTTTTTGGGCCAGAATTAGGCAGTTCAAAGGAAAACTGTTGTTAAACATCGATTCAAACCTTTTTTTAGGCCAGAATTAGGCAGTTCAAAGGAAAACTGTTGTTAAACATCGATTCAAACCTTTTTTAGGCCAGAATTAGGCAGTTCAAAGGAAAACTGTTGTTAAACATCGATTCAAACCTTTTTTTAGACCAGAATTAGGCAGTTCAAAGGAAAACTGTTGTTAAACATCGATTCAAACCTTTTTTTAGGCCAGAATTAGGCAGTTCAAAGGAAAACTGTTGTTAAACATCGATTCAAACCTTTTTTTAGGCCAGAATTGGGCAGTTCAAAGGAAAACTGTTGTTAAACATCGATTCAAACCTTTTTTGAGGCCAGAAATAGGCAGTTCAAAGGAAAACTGTTGTTAAACATCCATTCAAACCTTTTTTTAGGCCAGAAATAGGCAGTTCAAAGGAAAACTGTTGTTAAACATCGATTCAAACCTTTTTTTAGGCCAGAAATAGACAGTTCAAAGGAAAACTGTTGTTAAACATCGCCTAAAAACCTTTTTTTAGGCTAGAATTACTGTTGTTAAATATCGCCTCAAACCTTTTTTTAGGCCACAATTAGGCAGTTCAAAGGAAAACTGTTGTTAAACATCGATTCAAACCTTTTTTTAGGCCAGAATTAGGCAGTTCAAAGGAAAACTGTTGTTAAACATCGATTCAAACCTTTTTTTAGGCCAGAAATAGACAGTTCAAAGGAAAACTGTTGTTAAACATCGCCTAAAAACCTTTTTTTAGGCTAGAATTACTGTTGTTAAATATCGCCTCAAACCTTTTTTTAGGCCACAATTAGGCAGTTCAAAGGAAAACTGTTGTTAAACATCGATTAAAACCTTTTTTAGGCCAGAATTGGGCAGTTCAAAGGAAAACTGTTGTTAAACATCGATTCAAACCTTTTTTTAGGCCAGAATTAGGCAGTTTAAAGGAAAACTGTTGTTAAACATCGATTCAAACCTTTTTTTAGGCCAGAATTAGGCAGTTCAAAGGAAAACTGTTGTTAAACATCGATTCAAACCTTTTTTTAGGCCAGAAATAGACAGTTCAAAGGAAAACTGTTGTTAAACATCGCCTAAAAACCTTTTTTTAGGCTAGAATTACTGTTGTTAAATATCGCCTCAAACCTTTTTTTAGGCCAGAATTGAGCAGTTCAAAGGAAAACTGTTGTTAAACATCGATTCAAACCTTTTTTTAGGCCAGAATTAGGCAGTTCAAAGGAAAACTGTTGTTAAACATCGCCTAAAAACCTTTTTTTAGGCCAGAATTACTGTTGTTAAATATCGCCTCAAACCTTTTTTTAGGCCAGAGTTAGGCAGTTCAATCGAAAACTGTTGTTAAACATCGATTCAAACCTTTTTTCAGGCCAGAATTAGGCAGTTCAAAGGAAAACTGTTGTTAAACGTCGATTCAAACCTTTTTTTAGGCCAGAATTAGACAGTTCAAAGGAAAAGTGTTGTTAAACATCGATTCAAACCTTTTTTTAGGCCAGAATTAGGCAGTTCAAAGGAAAAGTGTTGTTAAACATCGATTCAAACCTTTTTTTAGGCCAGAATTAGGCAGTTCAAAAGAAAACTGTTGTTAAACATCGATTCAAACCTTTTTTAGGCCAGATTAGGCAGTTCAGAGGAAAACTGTTGGTAAACATCGATTCAAACCTTTTTTTAGGCCAGAGTTAGGCAGTTCAAAGGAAAACTGTTGTTAAACATCGATTCAAACCTTTTTTTAGGCCAGAATTAGGCAGTTCAAAGGAAAACTGTTGTTAAACATCGATTCAAATCTTTTTTTAGGCCAGAATTAGGCAGTTCAAAGGAAAACTGTTGTTAAACATCGCCTAAAAACCTTTTTTTAGGCCAGAATTACTGTTGTTAAATATCGCCTCAAACCTTTTTTTAGGCCAGAGTTAGGCAGTTCAAAGGAAAACTGTTGTTAAACATCGATTCAAACCTTTTTTCAGGCCAGAATAAGGCAGTTCAAAGGAAAACTGTTGTTAAACGTCGATTCAAACCTTTTTTTAGGCCAGAATTAGGCAGTTCAAAGGAAAAGTGTTGTTAAACATCGATTCAAACCTTTTTTTAGGCCAGAATTAGGCAGTTCAAAAGAAAACTGTTGTTAAACATC
Source organism: Terebella lapidaria (assembly GCA_949152475.1). Lineage (NCBI taxonomy): Eukaryota > Metazoa > Annelida > Polychaeta > Terebellida > Terebellidae > Terebella > Terebella lapidaria. Next base: position 15,432 of record CASCJZ010000502.1, read on the forward strand.
GATTCAAACCTTTTTTAGGCCAGAATTAGGCAGTTCAAAGGAAAACTGTTGTTAAACATCGATTCAAACCTTTTTTTAGGCCAGAATTAGGCAGTTCAAAAGAAAACTGTTGTTAAACATCGATTCAAACCTTTTTTTTGGCCAGAATTAGGCAGTTCAAAGGAAAACTGTTGTTAAACATCGATTCAAACCTTTTTTTAGGCCATAATTACTGTTGTTAAAGGCGACGGACGGTGAAAAAATAATATTCAGGATTTTTTCCTTATATGATAGAGTCGTATGAGTTATAAATGATAGCAACAATATTTTCAATGAATATGCATCCTGTTGCCCTGTGGGCGCTCTGTAGTGGAGACTCCCTTCAAGAAGCTTCCAGCGAATGATGTGACGTCACGATAGGTAAACCTCTGACGTTTCGGTGGCACACGGGTGCACGATCCTAGTCCGACATACAACATTCAAATGCAGATTGCGAAAATTCTGCCGCAGTGACCCCCAATTTTTTTTTCATTTTTTACATGTGTACGATCCACTGGACATGTATACTAAATTTTATACGTTTTTACCGTATGGATTTCTTTCTGGGGCTGTTAATTCAATTTGAAATTAATAATAAGGCGGATTTCGAAGGATAGCTAAACTCTTTCGAAAGTGTTTTGCAACAAATCCAACGCGGTAACCCCCAATTTTTATTCAACAATTTCAATCTACACATATCACTTGATAATCAGACAAATTTTGAGAAAATTCTGATGAGCACATATTTACCTGTGGGTTATAACTCATCACCCCTCTTGAAATATTTTCCGATTAGAGTCCATGTTAGGGCATGGACTGTGCATACTTTCCAGGTTAACAATATATTTCACCATAACAGTGTCATCTATATACTCTCCTGAACATGGTGGCAAATTTTCATATCCTTCTGCCCAAAAATGGGTGTGTCGCAAATATTTAATGAACGCCATCTCATCGCATGAAAATTCTTTGACCTCACCGCAGTGATCATAGCAGCGGCGGAAAACGTACAGGTATCTATACAGCGGTATGGAAAACGTAATGACCTATCGTGACGTCACGATTCTTTTACCTGAAACACACGGCATGGCTGGGGCACTGTGAACAGCATTTTGATCGTGCCAGACGCGCATTATATCGATGGAATTCGTACATTTATTTATTTCGTAGCATATCATATGAACATAAGCAGTATATTTGTGCAAGAAAAATTTTTTACTGTCCGTCGTCTTTAAATATCGCCTCAAACCTTTTTTTAGGCCAGAATTAGGCAGTTCAAAGGAAAACTGTTGCTAAACATCAATTCAAACCTTTTTTTAGGCCAGAATTAGGCAGTTCAAAGGGAAACTGTTGTTAAACATCGCCTAAAAACCTTTTTTTAGGCCAGAATTAGGCAGTTCAAAGGAAAACTGTTGTTAAACATCGATTCAAACCTTTTTTTAGGCCAGAATTAGGCAGTTCAAAGGAAAACTGTTGTTAAACATCGATTCAAACCTTTTTTTAGGCCAGAATTAGGCAGTTCAAAAGAAAACTGTTGTTAAACATCGATTCAAACCTTTTTTTAGGCCAGAATTAGGCAGTTCAAAGGAAAACTGTTGGTAAACATCGATTCAAACCTTTTTTTAGGCCAGAGTTAGGCAGTTCAAAGGAAAACTGTTGTTAAACATCGATTCAAACCCTTTTTTAGGCCAGAATTAGGCAGTTCAAAGGAAAACTGTTGTTAAACATCGATTCAAATCTTTTTTTAGGCCAGAATTAGGCAGTTCAAAGGAAAACTGTTGTTAAACATCGCCTAAAAACCTTTTTTTAGGCCAGAATTACTGTTGTTAAATATCGCCTCAAACCTTTTTTTAGGCCAGAATTAGGCAGTTCAAAGGAAAACTGTTGTTAAACATCGATTCAAACATTTTTTCAGGCCAGAATTAGGCAGTTCAAAGGAAAACTGTTGTTAAACATCGATTCAAACCTTTTTTTAGGCCAGAATTAGGCAGTTCAAAGGGAAACTGTTGTTAAACATCGCCTAAGAACCTTTTTTTAGGCCAGAATTACTGTTGTTAAATATCGCCTCAAACCTTTTTTTAGGCCAGAATTAGGCAGTTCAAAGGAAAACTGTTGTTCAACTTCGATTCAAACCTTTTTTTAGTCCAGAATTAGGCAGTTAAAAGGAAAACTGTTGTTAAACATCGATTGTTGTTAAACATCGATTCAAATGTTTTTTTAGGCCAAAATTAGGAAGTTCAAAGGAAAACTGTTGTTAAACATCGATTCAAACCTTTTTTTAGGCCAAAATTAGGAAGTTCAAAGGAAAACTGTTGTTAAACATCGATTCAAACCTTTTTTTAGGCCAGAATTAGGCAGTTCAAAGGAAAACTGTTGTTAAACATCGCCTAAAAACCTTTTTTTAGGCCAGAATTACTGTTGTTAAATATCGCCTCAAACCTTTTTTTAGGCCAGAATTAGGCAGTTCAAAGGAAAACTGTTGTTAAACATCGATTCAAACCTTTTTTTTTAGGCCAGAATTAGGCAGTTCAAAGGAAAACTGTTGTTAAACATCGATTCAAACCTTTTTTTAGGCCAGAATTACTGTTGTTAAATATCGCCTCAAACCTTTTTTAGGCCAGAATTAGGCAGTTCAAAGGAAAACTGTTGTTAAACATCGATTCAAACCTTTTTTAGGCCAGAATTAGGCAGTTCAAAGGAAAACTGTTGTTAAACATCGATTCAAACCTTTTTTTAGGCCAGAATTAGGCAGTTCAAAGGAAAACTGTTGTTAAACATCGCCTAAAAAACTTTTTTTAGGCTAGAATTACTGTTGTTAAATATCGCCTCAAACCTTTTTTTAGGCCAGAATTAGGCAGTTCAAAGGAAAACTGTTGTTAAACATCGATTCAAACCTTTTTTTAGGCCAGAAATAGGCAGTTGAAAGGAAAACTGTTGTTAAACATCGAATCAAACCTTTTTTTAGGCCAGAATTAGGCAGTTCAAAGGAAAACTGTTGTTAAACATCGATTCAAACCTTTTTTTAGGCCAGAATTAGGCAGTTCAAAGGAAAACTGTTGTTAAACATCGCCTAAAAACCTTTTTTTAGGCCAGAATTACTGTTGTTAAATATCGCCTCAAACCTTTTTTTAGGCCAGAATTAGGCAGTTCAAAGGAAAACTGTCGTTAAACATCGCCTAAAAACCTTTTTTTAGGCCAGAATTACTGTTGTTAAATATCGCCTCAAACCTTTTTTTAGGCCAGAATTAGGCAGTTCAAAAGAAAACTGTTGTTAAACATCGATTCAAACCTTTTTTAGGCCAGAAATAGGCAGTTCAAAGGAAAACTGTTGGTAAACATCGATTCAAACCTTTTTTTAGGCCAGAGTTAGGCAGTTCAAAGGAAAACTGTTGTTAAACATCGATTCAAACCTTTTTTTAGGCCAAAATTAGGAAGTTCAAAGGAAAACTGTTGTTAAACATCGATTCAAACCTTTTTTTAGGCCAGAATTAGGCAGTTCAAAGGAAAACTGTTGTTAAACATCGCCTAAAAACCTTTTTTTAGGCCAGAATTACTGTTGTTAAATATCGCCTCAAACCTTTTTTTAGGCCAGAATTAGGCAGTTCAAAGGAAAACTGTTGTTAAACATCGATTCAAACCTTTTTTTTAGGCCAGAATTAGGCAGTTCAAAGGAAAACTGTTGTTAAACATCGATTCAAACCTTTTTTTAGGCCATAATTACTGTTGTTAAATATCGCCTCAAACCTTTTTTTAGGCCAGAATTAGGCAGTTCAAAGGAAAACTGTTGTTAAACATCGATTCAAACCTTTTTTTAGGCCAGAATTAGGCAGTTCAAAGGAAAACTGTTGTTAAACATCGATTCAAACCTTTTTTTAGGCCAGAATTACGCCGTTCAAAGGAAAACTGTTGTTAAACATTGATTCAAACCTTTTTTCAGGCCAGAATTAGGCAAATCAAAAAGAAAATGTTGTTAAACATCGCCTCAAACTTTTTTTTAGGCCAGAATTAGGCAGTTCAAAGGAAAACTGTTGTTAAACATCGATTCAAACCTTTTTTTAGGCCAGAATTAGGCAGTTCAAAGGAAAACTGTTGTTAAACATCGATTCAAACCTTTTTTTAGGCCAGAATTAGGCAGTTCAAAGGGAAACTGTTGTTAAACATCGCCTAAAAACCTTTTTTTAGGTCAGAATTAGGCAGTTCAAAAGAAAACTGTTGTTAAACATCGATTCAAACCTTTTTTTAGGCCAGAATTAGGCAGTTCAAAGGAAAACTGTTGTTAAACATCGATTCAAATCTTTTTTTAGGCCAGAATTAGGCAGTTCAAAGGAAAACTGTTGCTAAACATCGATTCAAACCTTTCTTTAGGCCAGAAATAGGCAGTTCAAAGGGAAACTGTTGTTAAACATCGATTCAAATCTTTTTTTAGGCCAGAATTAGGCAGTTCAAAGGAAAACTGTTGCTAAACATCGATTCAAACCTTTCTTTAGGCCAGAAATAGGCAGTTCAAAGGGAAACTGTTGTTAAACATCGCCTAAAAACCTTTTTTTAGGCCAGAATTAGGCAGTTCAAAGGAAAACTGTTGTTAAACATCAATTCAAACCTTTTTTTAGGCCAGAATTAGGCAGTTCAGAGGAAAACTGTTGTTAAACGTCGAATCAAACCTTTTTTTTAGGCCAGAATTAGGCAGTTGAAAGGGAAAGTGTTGTTAAACATCGATTCAAACCTTTTTTAGGCCAGAATTAGGCAGTTCAAAGGAAAACTGTTGTTAAACATCGATTCAAACCTTTTTTAGGCCAGAATTAGGCAGTTCAAAGGAAAACTGTTGTTAAACATCGATTCAAACCTTTTTTTAGGCCAGAATTAGGCAGTTCAAAGGAAAACTGTTGTTAAACATCGATTCAAACCTTTTTTTAGGCCAGAATTAGGCAGTTCAAAGGAGAACTGTTGTTAAACATCGCCTAAAAACCTTTTTTTAGGCCAGAATTACTGTTGTTAAATATCGCCTCAAACCTTTTTTTAGGCCAGAATTAGGCAGTTCAAAGGAAAACTGTTGTTAAACATCGATTCAAACCTTTTTTCAGGCCAGAATTAGGCAGTTCAAAGGAAAACTGTTGTTAAACATCGCCTAAAAACCTTTTTTTAGGCCGGAATTACTGTTGTTAAATATCGCCTCAAACCTTTTTTTAGGCCAGAATTAGGCAGTTCAAAAGAAAACTGTTGTAAAACATCGATTCAAACCTTTTTTCAGGCCAGAATTAGGCAGTTCAAAGGAAAACTGTTGTTAAACATCGATTCAAACCTTTTTTTAGGCCAGAATTAGGCAGTTCAAAGGAAAAGTGTTGTTAAAAATCGATTCAAACCTTTTTTTAGGCCAGAATTAGGCAGTTCAAAAGAAAACTGTTGTTAAACATCGATTCAAACCTTTTTTAGGCCAGAATTAGGCAGTTCAAAGGAAAACTGTTGGTAAACATCGATTCAAACCTTTTTTTAGGCCAGAGTTAGGCAGTTCAAAGGAAAACTGTTGTTAAACATCGATTCAAACCTTTTTTTAGGCCAGAATTAGGCAGTTCAAAAGAAAACTGTTGTTAAACATCGATTCAAACCTTTTTTTTGGCCAGAATTAGGCAGTTCAAAGGAAAACTGTTGTTAAACATCGATTCAAACCTTTTTTTAGGCCATAATTACTGTTGTTAAATATCGCCTCAAACCTTTTTTTAGGCCAGAATTAGGCAGTTCAAAGGAAAACTGTTGCTAAACATCAATTCAAACCTTTTTTTAGGCCAGAATTAGGCAGTTCAAAGGGAAACTGTTGTTAAACGTCGCCTAAAAACCTTTTTTTAGGCCAGAATTAGGCAGTTCAAAGGAAAACTGTTGTTAAACATCGATTCAAACCTTTTTTTAGGCCAGAATTAGGCAGTTCAAAGGAAAACTGTTGTTAAACATCGATTCAAACCTTTTTTTAGGCCAGAATTAGGCAGTTCAAAAGAAAACTGTTGTTAAACATCGATTCAAACCTTTTTTTAGGCCAGAATTAGGCAGTTCAAAGGAAAACTGTTGGTAAACATCCATTCAAACCTTTTTTTAGGCCAGAGTTAGGCAGTTCAAAGGAAAACTGTTGTTAAACATCGATTCAAACCTTTTTTTAGGCCAGAATTAGGCAGTTCAAAGGAAAACTGTTGTTAAACATCGATTCAAACCTTTTTTTCGGCCAGAATTAGGCAGTTCAAAAGAAAACTGTTGTTAAACATCGATTCAAACCTTTTTTAGGCCAGAATTAGGCAGTTCAAAGGGAAACTGTTGTTAAACATCGCCTAAAAACATTTTTTTAGGCCAGAATTACTGTTGTTAAATATCGCCTCAAACCTTTTTTTAGGCCAGAATTAGGCAGTTCAAAGTAAAACTGTTGTTAAACATCGATTCAAACCTTTTTTTAGGCCAGAATTAGGCAGTTCAAAGGAAAACTGTTGTTAAACATCGATTCAAACCTTTTTTTAGGCCAGAATTACGCCGCTCAAAGGAAAACTGTTGTTAAACATTGATTCAAACTTTTTTTTAGGCCAGAATTAGGCAGTTCAAAGGAAAACTGTTGTTAAACATTGATTCAAACCTTTTTTTAGGCCAGAATTGGGCAGTTCAAAGGGAAACTGTTGTTAAACATCGCCTGAAAACCTTTTTTCAGGCCAGAATTAGGCAGTTCAAATGAAAACTGTTGTTAAACATCGCTTCATACCTTTTTTTAGGCCAGAATTAGGCAAATCAAAGGAAAACTGTTGTTAAACATCGCTTCATACCTTTTTTGAGGCCAGAAGTAGGCAAATGAAAGGGAAACTGTTGTTAACCATCGCCTCAAACCTTTTTTGAGGCGAGAATTAGGCAGTTCAAAGGAAAACTGTTGTTAAACATGGAATCGAACCTTTTTTTAGGCCAGAATTAGGCAAATCAAAAGAAAACTGTTGTTAAACATCGCCTGAAAACCTTTTTTTAGGCCCGAATTAGGCAAATCAAAGGAAAACTGTTGTTAAACATCGCCTCAAACCTTTTTTCATGTCAGAATTAGGCAGTTGAAAGGAAAACTGTTGTTAAACGTCGATTCAAACCTTTTTTTAGGCCAGAATTAGGCAGTTCAAAGGAAAACTGTTGGTAAACATCCATTCAAACCTTTTTTTAGGCCAGAGTTAGGCAGTTCAAAGGAAAACTGTTGTTAAACATCGATTCAAACCTTTTTTTAGGCCAGAATTAGGCAGTTCAAAGGAAAACTGTTGTTAAACATCGATTCAAATCTTTTTTTAGGCCAGAATTAGGCAGTTCAAAGGAAAACTGTTGTTAAACATCGCCTAAAAACCTTTTTTTAGGCCAGAATTACTGTTGTTAAATATCGCCTCAAACCTTTTTTTAGGCCAGAGTTAGGCAGTTCAAAGGAAAACTGTTGTTAAACATCGATTCAAACCTTTTTTCAGGCCAGAATTAGGCAGTTCAAAGGAAAACTGTTGTTAAACATCGATTCAAACCTTTTTTTAGGCCAGAATTAGGCAGTTCAAAGGAAAAGTGTTGTTAAACATCGATTCAAACCTTTTTTTAGGCCAGAATTAGGCAGTTCAAAAGAAAACTGTTGTTAAACATCGATTCAAACCTTTTTTAGGCCAGATTAGGCAGTTCAAAGGAAAACTGTTGTTAAACATCGATTCAAACCTTTTTTTAGGCCAGAATTAGGCAGTTCAAAGGGAAACTGTTGTTAAACATCGCCTAAGAACCTTTTTTTAGGCCAGAATTACTGTTGTTAAATATCGCCTCAAACCTTTTTTTAGGCCAGAATTAGGCAGTTCAAAGGAAAACTGTTGTTCAACTTCGATTCAAACCTTTTTTTAGTCCAGAATTAGGCAGTTAAAAGGAAAACTGTTGTTAAACATCGATTGTTGTTAAACATCGATTCAAATGTTTTTTTAGGCCAAAATTAGGAAGTTCAAAGGAAAACTGTTGTTAAACATCGATTCAAACCTTTTTTTAGGCCAAAATTAGGAAGTTCAAAGGAAAACTGTTGTTAAACATCGATTCAAACCTTTTTTTAGGCCAGAATTAGGCAGTTCAAAGGAAAACTGTTGTTAAACATCGCCTAAAAACCTTTTTTTAGGCCAGAATTACTGTTGTTAAATATCGCCTCAAACCTTTTTTTAGGCCAGAATTAGGCAGTTCAAAGGAAAACTGTTGTTAAACATCGATTCAAACCTTTTTTTTTAGGCCAGAATTAGGCAGTTCAAAGGAAAACTGTTGTTAAACATCGATTCAAACCTTTTTTTAGGCCAGAATTACTGTTGTTAAATATCGCCTCAAACCTTTTTTAGGCCAGAATTAGGCAGTTCAAAGGAAAACTGTTGTTAAACATCGATTCAAACCTTTTTTAGGCCAGAATTAGGCAGTTCAAAGGAAAACTGTTGTTAAACATCGATTCAAACCTTTTTTTAGGCCAGAATTAGGCAGTTCAAAGGAAAACTGTTGTTAAACATCGCCTAAAAAACTTTTTTTAGGCTAGAATTACTGTTGTTAAATATCGCCTCAAACCTTTTTTTAGGCCAGAATTAGGCAGTTCAAAGGAAAACTGTTGTTAAACATCGATTCAAACCTTTTTTTAGGCCAGAAATAGGCAGTTGAAAGGAAAACTGTTGTTAAACATCGAATCAAACCTTTTTTTAGGCCAGAATTAGGCAGTTCAAAGGAAAACTGTTGTTAAACATCGATTCAAACCTTTTTTTAGGCCAGAATTAGGCAGTTCAAAGGAAAACTGTTGTTAAACATCGCCTAAAAACCTTTTTTTAGGCCAGAATTACTGTTGTTAAATATCGCCTCAAACCTTTTTTTAGGCCAGAATTAGGCAGTTCAAAGGAAAACTGTCGTTAAACATCGCCTAAAAACCTTTTTTTAGGCCAGAATTACTGTTGTTAAATATCGCCTCAAACCTTTTTTTAGGCCAGAATTAGGCAGTTCAAAAGAAAACTGTTGTTAAACATCGATTCAAACCTTTTTTAGGCCAGAATTAGGCAGTTCAAAGGAAAACTGTTGGTAAACATCGATTCAAACCTTTTTTTAGGCCAGAGTTAGGCAGTTCAAAGGAAAACTGTTGTTAAACATCGATTCAAACCTTTTTTTAGGCCAAAATTAGGAAGTTCAAAGGAAAACTGTTGTTAAACATCGATTCAAACCTTTTTTTAGGCCAGAATTAGGCAGTTCAAAGGAAAACTGTTGTTAAACATCGATTCAAACCTTTTTTTAGGCCAGAATTACTGTTGTTAAATATCGCCTCAAACCTTTTTTTAGGCCAGAATTAGGCAGTTCAAAGGAAAACTGTTGTTAAACATCGATTCAAACCTTTTTTTTAGGCCAGAATTAGGCAGTTCAAAGGAAAACTGTTGTTAAACATCGATTCAAACCTTTTTTTAGGCCATAATTACTGTTGTTAAATATCGCCTCAAACCTTTTTTTAGGCCAGAATTAGGCAGTTCAAAGGAAAACTGTTGTTAAACATCGATTCAAACCTTTTTTTAGGCCAGAATTAGGCAGTTCAAAGGAAAACTGTTGTTAAACATCGATTCAAACCTTTTTTTAGGCCAGAATTACGCCGTTCAAAGGAAAACTGTTGTTAAACATTGATTCAAACCTTTTTTCAGGCCAGAATTAGGCAAATCAAAAAGAAAATGTTGTTAAACATCGCCTCAAACTTTTTTTTAGGCCAGAATTAGGCAGTTCAAAGGAAAACTGTTGTTAAACATCGATTCAAACCTTTTTTTAGGCCAGAATTAGGCAGTTCAAAGGAAAACTGTTGTTAAACATCGATTCAAACCTTTTTTTAGGCCAGAATTAGGCAGTTCAAAGGGAAACTGTTGTTAAACATCGCCTAAAAACCTTTTTTTAGGTCAGAATTAGGCAGTTCAAAAGAAAACTGTTGTTAAACATCGATTCAAACCTTTTTTTAGGCCAGAATTAGGCAGTTCAAAGGAAAACTGTTGTTAAACATCGATTCAAATCTTTTTTTAGGCCAGAATTAGCCAGTTCAAAGGAAAACTGTTGCTAAACATCGATTCAAACCTTTCTTTAGGCCAGAAATAGGCAGTTCAAAGGGAAACTGTTGTTAAACATCGATTCAAATCTTTTTTTAGGCCAGAATTAGGCAGTTCAAAGGAAAACTGTTGCTAAACATCGATTCAAACCTTTCTTTAGGCCAGAAATAGGCAGTTCAAAGGGAAACTGTTGTTAAACATCGCCTAAAAACCTTTTTTTAGGCCAGAATTAGGCAGTTCAAAGGAAAATTGTTGTTAAACATCGATTCAAACCTTTTTTTTTAGGCCAGAATTAGGCAGTTCAAAGGAAAACTGTTGTTAAACATCGATTCAAAACTTTTTTTAGGCCAGAATTAGGCAGTTCAAAGGAAAACTGTTGTTAAACATCGATTCAAACCTTTTTTTAGGCCAGAAATAGGCAGTTCAAAGGGAAACTGTTGTTAAACATCGCCTATAAACCTTTTTTTAGGCCAGAATTACTGTTGTTAAATATCGCCTCAAACCTTTTTTTAGGCCAGAATTACTGTTGTTAAATATCGCCTCAAACCTTTTTTTAGGCCAGAATTAGGCAGTTCAAAGGAAAACTGTTGTTAAATATCGCCTCAAACCTTTTTTTAGGCCAGAATTACTGTTGTTAAATATCGCCTCAAACCTTTTTTTAGGCCAGAATTAGGCAGTTCAAAGGAAAACTGTTGTTAAATATCGCCTCAAACCTTTTTTTAGGCCAGAATTAGGCAGTTCAAAGGAAAACTGTTGTTAAATATCGCCTCAAACCTTTTTTTAGGCCAGAATTAGGCAGTTCAAAGGAAAACTGTTGTTAAACATCGATTCAAACCTTTTTTTAGGCCAGAATTAGGCAGTTCAAAGGGAAACTGTTGTTAAACATCGCCTAAAAACCTTTTTTTAGGCCAGAATTAGGCAGTTCAAAGGAAAACTGTTGTTAAACATCGATTCAAACCTTTTTTTAGGCCAGAATTAGGCAGTTCAAAGGAAAACTGTTGTTAAACATCGATTCAAACCTTTTTTTAGGCCAGAATTAGGCAGTTCAAAGGAAAACTGTTGTTAAACATCGATTCAAACCTTTTTTTAGGCCAGAATTACGCAGTTCAAAGGAAAACTGTTCTTAAACATCGCCTCACATCACAACACTGAAGATCTAGGGCCGCGGCAACGTACCCGATATGTACACATTCTTGGCTGCGATGTGAATCACAGTGAGGTGCCGACCCGGGAGCGACGCCGAGAAACCCACAGTGGTTCGCAAGGACAGGTGCCAATGAAAGGTTCGGCGCCCCCGCGATTTAAGAGGTATACCCCATTACTGATGTGTCACCGAATGTCTTATTAACCTCTCCGCACGCTCGCTCTATAATTGTGGTGTCACTACTAATGTAGCCACCACGTCATAACGCTCCAGTGCTTTCCATTTTCGGAGAGACATCGTCCCCGAGGTCAGCTATATCTCACTGCCCAGTCGCATCACAACACTGAAGGTCTAGGGCCGCGGCAACCTACCCGATATGTGCACATTTTTGGTGGCGATGTGAATCACAGTGAGGTACCGACCCTGGAGCGACGCCGAGAAACATACCGTGGTTCGAAAGGTCAGGCGCCAATGTAAGGTTCGGCGCCTCCACGATTTAAGAGGTATACCCCATTACTGAAGTGTCACCGAATGTCTTATTAACCTCTCCGCACGCTCGCTCTATAATTGTGGTGTCACTACTAATGTAGCCACCACGTCATAACGCTAGAGTGCTTTCCATTTTCCGAGAGACCTCGTCCCAGGGGGCAGCTATATCTCACTGCTTAGTCACATCCCAACACTGAAGGTCTAGGGCCGCGGCAACGTACCCGATATGTACACATTCTTGGCTGCGATGTGAATCACAGTGAGAGACCGACCTTATTAACCTGTCCGCACGTTCGCTCTATAATTGTGGTGTCACTACTTATGTAGCCACCACGTCATAACGCTCCAGTGCTTTCCCCTTTCGGAGATACCTCGTCTTCGAGGTCAGCTGTATCCCACTGCCCAGTCACATCACAACAGTGAAGGTCTGAGGCCGCCGCAACGTACCCGATATGTACACATTCTTGGCTGCGATGTGAATCACAGTGAGGGGCCGACCCGGGAGCGACGCCGAGAAACAAACAGTGGTTCGAAAGGACAGGCGCCAATGTAAGGTTCGGCGCCTTCACGATTTAAGAGGTATACCCCATTACTGAAGTGTCACCGAATGTCTTATTAACCTGTCCGCACGCTCGCTCTATAATTGTGGTGTCACTACTAATGTAGCCATCACGTCATAACGTTCCAGTGCTTTCCCTTTTCGGAGAGACCTCGTCCCCGAGGTCAGCTATATCTCACTGCCCAGTCACATCACAACACTGAAGGTCTAGGGCCGCGGCAACGTACCTGATATGTACACATTCTTGGCTGCGATGTGAATCACAGTGAGGGGCCGACCTTATTAACCTGTCCGCACGTTCGCTTTATAATTGTGGTGTCACTACTGATGTAGCCACCACGTCATAACGCCCTTTTCGGAGAGACCTCGTCCCGAGGTCAGCTATATCACACTGCCCAGTCACATCACAACACTGAAGGTCTAAGGATGCCGCAACGTACCCGCAACGTACCCGATATGTACGCATTCTTGAGGAATCACAGTGAGGGGCCGACCTTATTAACCTGTCCGCACGTTCGCTCTATAATTGTGGTGTCACTACTTATGTAGCCACCACGTCATAACGCTCCAGTGCTTTCCCCTTTCGGAGAGACCTCGTCCCCGAGGTCAGCTATATCTCACTGCCCAGTCACATCACAACACTGAAGGTCTAGGGCCGCCGCAACGTACCCGATACGTACACATTCTTGGCTGCGATGTGAATCACAGTGAGGGGCCGACCTTATTAACCTGTCCGGACGCTCGCTCTATAATTGTGGTGTCACTACTTATGTAGCCACCACGTCATAACGCTCCAGTGCTTTCCCTTTTCGGAGAGACCTCGTCCCCGAGGTCAGCTGTATCTCACTGCCCAGTCACATCGCAACACTGAAGGTCTAGGGCCGCCGCAACGTACCCGATATGTACACATTCTTGGCTGCGATGTGAATCACAGTGAGGGGCCGACCCGGGATCGACGCCGAGAAACATACCATGGTTCGAAAGGTCAGGCGCCAATGTAAGGTTCGGCGCCCTCACGATTTAAGAAGTATACCCCATTACTGAAGTGTCACCGAATCTCTTATTAACCTGTCTGCACGTTCGCTCTATAATTGTGGTGTCACTACTTATGTAGCCACCACGTCATAACGCTCCAGTGCTTTCCCCTTTCGGAGAGACCTCGTCCCCGAGGTCAGCTATATCTCACTGCCCAGTCACATCACAACACTGAAGGTCTAGGGGCGCGGCAACGTACCCGATATGTACACATTCTTGGCTGCGATGTGAATCACAGTGAGGGGCCGACCTTATTAACCTGTCCGGACGCTCGCTCTATAATTGTGGTGTCACTATTTATGTAGCCACCACGTCATAACGCTCAAGTGCTTTCCCTTTTCGGAGAGACCTCGTCCCCGAGGTCAGCTGTATCTCACTGCCCAGTCACATCGCAACACTGAAGGTCTAGGGCCGCCGCAACGTACCCGATATGTACACATTCTTGGCTGGGATGTGAATCACAGTGAGGGGCCGACCCGGGATCGACGCCGAGAAATATACCATGGTTCGAAAGGTCAGGCGCCAATGTAAGGTTCGGCGCCCCCACGATTTAAGAGGTATACCCCATTACTGAAGTGTCACCGAATCTCTTATTAACCTGTCCGCACGTTCGCTCTATAATTGTGGTGTCACTACTAATGTAGCCACCACGTCATAACGCTCAAGTGCTTTCCCTTTTCGGAGAGACCTCGTCCTCGATTTCAGCTATATCTCACTGCCCAGTCACATCACAACACTGAAGGTCTAGGGCCGCGGCAACGTACCCGATATGTACACATCCTTGGCTGCGATGTGAATCACAGTGAGGGGCTGACCTTATTAACCTGTCTGCACGTTCGCTCTATAATTGTGGTGTCACTACTTATGTAGCCACCACGTCATAACGCTCCAGTGCTTTCCCCTTTCGGAGAGACCTCGTCTTCGAGGTCAGCTGTATCCCACTGCCCAGTCACATCACTACAGTGAAGGTCTAGGGCCGCCGCAACGTACCCGATATGTACACATTCTTGGCTGGGATGTGAATCACAGTGAGGGGCCGACCCGAGAGCGACGCCGAGAAACCCACAGTGGTTCGAAAGGTCAGGCCCCAATGTAAGGTTCGGCGCCCCCACGATTTAAGAAGTATACCCCATTACTGAAGTGTCACCGAATCTCTTATTAACCTGTCCGCACGTTCGCTCTATAATTGTGGTGTCACTACTAATGTAGCCACCACGTCATAACGCTCCAGTGCTTTCCCTTTTCGGAGAGACCTCGTCCTCGAGGTCAGCTATATCTCACTGCCCAGTCACATCACAACACTGAAGGTCTAGGGCCGCGGCGGACACGGCCGTACATTCTTGGCTGCGATGTGAATCACAGTGAGGGGCCGACCTTATTAACCTGTCCGCACGTTCGCTCTATAATTGTGGTGTCACTACTTATGTAGCCACCACGTCATAACGCTCCAGTGCTTTCCCCTTTCGGAGAGACCTCGTTTCGAGGTCAGCTGTATCCCACTGCCCAGTCACATCACAACAGTGAAGGTCTAAGGCCGCCGCAACGTACACGATATGTACACATTCTTGGCTGCGATGTGAATCACAGTGAGGGGCCGACCCGGGAGCGACGCCGAGAAACCCACAGTGGTTCGAAAGGTCAGGCGCCAATGTAGTTTTCGGCGCCCCCACGATTTAAGAGGTATACCCGATTACTGAAGTGTCACCGAATGTCTTATTAACCTGTCTGCACGTTCTCTCTATAATTGTGGTGTCACTACTAATGTAGCCAACACGTCATAACGCTCAAGTGTTTTCCCCTTTCGGAGAGACCTCGTCCTCGAGGTCAGCTATATCTCACTGCCCAGTCACATCACAACATTGAAGGTCTAGGGCCGCCGCTACGTACCTGATATGTACACATTCTTGGCTGCGATGTGAATCACAGTGAGGGGCCGACCTTATTAACCTGTCCGCACGTTCGCTCTATAATTGTGGTGTCACTACTTATGTAGCCACCACGTCATAACGCTCCAGTGCTTTCCCCTTTCGGAGAGACCTCGTCCCCAAGGTCAGCTATATCCCACTGCACAGTCACATCACAACACTGAAGGTCTAGGGCCGCGGCAACGTACCCGATATGTACACATTCTTGGCTGCGATGTGAATCACAGTGAGGGGCCGACCCGGGAGTGATGCCGCCCACAGTGGTTCGAAAGGTCAGGCGCCAATGTAAGGTTCGGCGACCCCACGATTTAAGAGGTATACCCCATTACTGAAGTGTCACCGAATCTCTTATTAACCTGTCCGCACGTTCGCTCTATAATTGTGGTGTCACTACTAATGTAGCCACCACGTCATAACGCTCAAGTGCTTTCCCTTTTCGGAGAGACCTCGTCCTCGAGGTCAACTATATCTCACTGCCCAGTCACATCACAACACTGAAGGTCTAGGGCCGCGGCAACGTACCCGATATGTACACATTCTTGGCTGCGATGTGAATCACAGTGAGGGGCCGACCTTATTAACCTGTCCGGACGCTCGCTCTATAATTGTGGTGTCACTACTTATGTAGCCACCACGTCATAACGCTCCAGTGCTTTCCCTTTTCGGAGAGACCTCGTCCCCGAGGTCAGCTGTATCTCACTGCCCAGTCACATCGCAACACTGAAGGTCTAGGGCCGCCGCAACGTACCCGATATGTACACATTCTTGGCTGCGATGTGAATCACAGTGAGGGGCCGACCCGGGATCGACGCCGAGAAATATACCATGGTTCGAAAGGTCAGGCGCCAATGTAAGGTTCGGCGCCCCCACGATTTAAGAGGTATACCCCATTACTGAAGTGTCACCGAATCTCTTATTAACCTGTCCGCACGTTCGCTCTATAATTGTGGTGTCACTACTAATGTAGCCACCACGTCATAACGCTCAAGTGCTTTCCCTTTTGGGAGAGACCTCGTCCTCGATTTCAGCTATATCTCACTGCCCAGTCACATCACAACACTGAAGGTCTAGGGCCGCGGCAACGTACCCGATATGTACACATCCTTGGCTGCGATGTGAATCACAGTGAGGGGCTGACCTTATTAACCTGTCCGCACGTTCGCTCTATAATTGTGGTGTCACTACTTATGTAGCCACCACGTCATAACGCTCCAGTGCTTTCCCCTTTCGGAGAGACCTCGTCTTCGAGGTCAGCTGTATCCCACTGCCCAGTCACATCACAACAGTGAAGGTCTAGGGCCGCCGCAACGTACCCGATATGTACACATTCTTGGCTGCGATGTGAATCACAGTGAGGGGCCGACCCGGGAGCGACGCCGAGAAACCCACAGTGGTTCGAAAGGTCAGGCGCCAATGTAAGGTTCGGCGCCCCCACGATTTAAGAAGTATACCCCATTACTGAAGTGTCACCGAATCTCTTATTAACCTGTCTGCACGTTCGCTCTATAATTGTGGTGTCACTACTTATGTAGCCACCACGTCATAACGCTCCAGTGCTTTCCCCTTTCGGAGAGACCTCGTCCCCGAGGTCAGCTATATCTCACTGCCCAGTCACATCACAACACTGAAGGTCTAGGGGCGCGGCAACGTACCCGATATGTACACATTCTTGGCTGCGATGTGAATCACAGTGAGGGGCCGACCTTATTAACCTGTCCGGACGCTCGCTCTATAATTGTGGTGTCACTACTTATGTAGCCACCACGTCATAACGCTCCAGTGCTTTCCCTTTTCGGAGAGACCTCGTCCCCGAGGTCAGCTGTATCTCACTGCCCAGTCACATCGCAACACTGAAGGTCTAGGGCCGCCGCAACGTACCCGATATGTACACATTCTTGGCTGCGATGTGAATCACAGTGAGGGGCCGACCCGGGATCGACGCCGAGAAAGGTCAGGCGCCAATGTAAGGTTCGGCGCCCCCACGATTTAAGAGGTATACCCCATTACTGAAGTGTCACCGAATCTCTTATTAACCTGTCCGCACGTTCGCTCTATAATTGTGGTGTCACTACTAATGTAGCCACCACGTCATAACGCTCAAGTGCTTTCCCTTTTCGGAGAGACCTCGTCCTCGATTTCAGCTATATCTCACTGCCCAGTCACATCACAACACTGAAGGTCTAGGGCGCGGCAACGTACCCGATATGTACACATCCTTGGCTGCGATGTGAATCACAGTGAGGGGCTGACCTTATTAACCTGTCCGCACGTTCGCTCTATAATTGTGGTGTCACTACTTATGTAGCCACCACGTCATAACGCTCCAGTGCTTTCCCCTTTCGGAGAGACCTCGTCTTCGAGGTCAGCTGTATCCCACTGCCCAGTCACATCACAACAGTGAAGGTCTAGGGCCGGCGCAACGTACCCGATATGTACACATTCTTGGCTGGGATGTGAATCACAGTGAGGGGCCGACCCGAGAGCGACGCCGAGAAACCCACAGTGGTTCGAAAGGTCAGGCCCCAATGTAAGGTTCGGCGCCCCCACGATTTAAGAAGTATACCCCATTACTGAAGTGTCACCGAATCTCTTATTAACCTGTCCGCACGTTCGCTCTATAATTGTGGTGTCACTACTTATGTAGCCACCACGTCATAACGCTCCAGTGCTTTCCCCTTTCGGAGAGACCTCGTTTCGAGGTCAGCTGTATCCCACTGCCCAGTCACATCACAACAGTGAAGGTCTAAGGCCGCCGCAACGTACACGATATGTACACATTCTTGGCTGCGATGTGAATCACAGTGAGGGGCCGACCCGGGAGCGACGCCGAGAAACCCACAGTGGTTCGAAAGGTCAGGCGCCAATGTAGTTTTCGGCGCCCCCACGATTTAAGAGGTATACCCGATTACTGAAGTGTCACCAAATGTCTTATTAACCTGTCTGCACGTTCTCTCTATAATTGTGGTGTCACTACTAATGTAGCCAACACGTCATAACGCTCAAGTGTTTTCCCCTTTCGGAGAGACCTCGTCCTCGAGGTCAGCTATATCTCACTGCCCAGTCACATCACAACATTGAAGGTCTAGGGCCGCCGCTACGTACCTGATATGTACACATCCTTGGCTGCGATGTGAATCACAGTGAGGGGCTGACCTTATTAACCTGTCCGCACGTTCGCTTTATAATTGTGGTGTCACTACTTATGTAACCACCACGTCATAACGCTCCAGTGCTTTCCCCTTTCGGAGAGACCTCGTCTTCGAGGTCAGCTGTATCCCACTGCCCAGTCACATCACAACAGTGAAGGTCTAGGGCCGCCGCAACGTACCCGATATGTACACATTCTTGGCTGCGATGTGAATCACAGTGAGGGGCCGACCCGGGAGCGACGCCGAAAAACCCACAGTGGTTCGAAAGGTCAGGCGCCAATGTAAGGTTCGGCGCCCCCACGATTTAAGAAGTATACCCCATTACTGAAGTGTCACCGAATCTCTTATTAACCTGTCTGCACGTTCGCTCTATAATTGTGGTGTCACTACTTATGTAGCCACCACGTCATAACGCTCCAGTGCTTTCCCCTTTCGGAGAGACCTCGTCCCCGAGGTCAGCTATATCTCACTGCCCAGTCACATCACAACAGTGAAAGTCTAGGGGCGCGGCAACGTACCCGATATGTACACATTCTTGGCTGCGATGTGAATCACAGTGAGGGGCCGACCTTATTAACCTGTCCGGACGCTCGCTCTATAATTGTGGTGTCACTACTAATGTAGCCACCACGTCATAATGCTCCAGTGCTTTCCCTTTTCGGAGAGACCTCGTGCCCGAGGTCAGCTATATCTCACTGCCCAGTCACATCACAGCACTGAAGGTCTAGGACCGCCGCAACTTACCCGATATGTACACATTCTTGGCTGCGATGTGAATCACAGTGAGGGGCCGACCTTATTAACCTGTCCGCACGTTCGCTCTATAATTGTGGTGTCACTACTTATGTAGCCACCACGTCATAACGCTCCAGTGCTTTCCCTTTTCGGAGAGACCTCGTCCCCGAGGTCAGCTGTATCTCACTGCCCAGTCACATCGCAACACTGAAGGTCTAGGGCCGCCGCAACGTACCCGATATGTACACATTCTTGGCTGCGATGTGAATCACAGTGAGGGGCCGACCCGGGATCGACGCCGAGAAACATACCATGGTTCGAAAGGTCAGGCGCCAATGTAAGGTTCGGCGCCCCCACGATTTAAGAGGTATACCCCATTACTGAAGTGTCACCGAATCTCTTATTAACCTGTCCGCACGTTCGCTCTATAATTGTGGTGTCACTACTAATGTAGCCACCACGTCATAACGCTCCAGTGCTTTCCTTTTTCGGAGAGACCTCGTCCTCGAGGTCAGCTATATCTCACTGCCCAGTCACATCACAACACTGAAGGTCTAGGGCCGCGGCGGACACGGCCGTACATTCTTGGCTGCGATGTGAATCACAGTGAGGGGCCGACCTTATTAATCTGTCCGCACGTTCGCTCTATAATTGTGGTGTCACTACTTATGTAGCCACCACGTCATAACGCTCCAGTGCTTTCCCCTTTCGGAGAGACCTCGTTTCGAGGTCAGCTGTATCCCACTGCCCAGTCACATCACAACAGCGAAGGTCTAAGGCCGCCGCAACGTACACGATATGTACACATTCTTGGCTGCGATGTGAATCACAGTGAGGGGCCGACCCGGGAGCGACGCCGAGAAACCCACAGTGGTTCGAAAGGTCAGGTGCCAATGTAGTTTTCGGCGCCCCCACGATTTAAGAGGTATACCCGATTACTGAAGTGTCACCGAATGTCTTATTAACCTGTCTGCACGTTCTCTCTATAATTGTGGTGTCACTACTAATGTAGCCAACACGTCATAACGCTCAAGTGTTTTCCCCTTTCGGAGAGACCTCGAATCTCTTATTAACCTGTCCGCACGTTCGCTCTATAATTGTGGTGTCACTACTAATGTAGCCACCACGTCATAACGCTCCAGTGCTTTCCCTTTTCGGAGAGACCTCGTCCTCGAGGTCAGCTATATCTCACTGCCCAGTCACATCACAACACTGAAGGTCTAGGGCCGCGGCGGACACGGCCGTACATTCTTGGCTGCGATGTGAATCACAGTGAGGGGCCGACCTTATTAACCTGTCTGCACGTTCGCTCTATAATTGTGGTGTCACTACTTATGTAGCCACCACGTCATAACGCTCCAGTGCTTTCCCCTTTCGGAGAGACCTCGTTTCGAGGTCATCTGTATCCCACTGCCCAGTCACATCACAACAGTGAAGGTCTAAGGCCGCCGCAACGTACACGATATGTACACATTCTTGGCTGCGATGTGAATCACAGTGAGGGGCCGACCCGGGAGCGACGCCGAGAAACCCACAGTGGTTCGAAAGGTCAGGCGCCAATGTAGTTTTCGGCGCCCCCACGATTTAAGAGGTATACCCGATTACTGAAGTGTCACCAAATGTCTTATTAACCTGTCTGCACGTTCTCTCTATAATTGTGGTGTCACTACTAATGTAGCCAACACGTCATAACGCTCAAGTGTTTTCCCCTTTCGGAGAGACCTCGTCCTCGAGGTCAGCTATATCTCACTGCCCAGTCACATCACAACATTGAAGGTCTAGGGCCGCCGCTACGTACCTGATATGTACACATCCTTGGCTGCGATGTAAATCACAGTGAGGGGCTGACCTTATTAACCTGTCCGCACGTTCGCTTTATAATTGTGGTGTCACTACTTATGTAGCCACCACGTCATAACGCTCCAGTGCTTTCCCCTTTCGGAGAGACCTCGTCTTCGAGGTCAGCTGTATCCCACTGCCCAGTCACATCACAACAGTGAAGGTCTAGGGCCGCCGCAACGTACCCGATATGTACACATTCTTGGCTGCGATGTGAATCACAGTGAGGGGCCGACCCGGGAGCGACGCCGAAAAACCCACAGTGGTTCGAAAGGTCAGGCGCCAATGTAAGGTTCGGCGCCCCCACGATTTAAGAAGTATACCCCATTACTGAAGTGTCACCGAATCTCTTATTAACC
This sequence comes from Terebella lapidaria, assembly GCA_949152475.1. Taxonomy (NCBI): domain Eukaryota; kingdom Metazoa; phylum Annelida; class Polychaeta; order Terebellida; family Terebellidae; genus Terebella; species Terebella lapidaria. The sequence continues at coordinate 36,733 of CASCJZ010000502.1, forward strand.
TGTCTGCACGTTCGCTCTATAATTGTGGTGTCACTACTTATGTAGCCACCACGTCATAACGCTCCAGTGCTTTCCCTTTTCGGAGAGACCTCGTCCCCGAGGTCAGCTGTATCTCACTGCCCAGTCACATCGCAACACTGAAGGTCTAGGGCCGCCGCAACGTACCCGATATGTACACATTCTTGGCTGCGATGTGAATCACAGTGAGGGGCCGACCTGGGATCGACGCCGAGAAATATACCATGGTTCGAAAGGTCAGGCGCCAATGTAAGGTTCGGCGCCCCCACGATTTAAGAGGTATACCCCATTACTGAAGTGTCACCGAATCTCTTATTAACCTGTCCGCACGTTCGCTCTATAATTGTGGTGTCACTACTAATGTAGCCACCACGTCATAATGCTCCAGTGCTTTCCCTTTTCGGAGAGACCTCGTGCCCGAGGTCAGCTATATCTCACTGCCCAGTCACATCACAGCACTGAAGGTCTAGGACCGCCGCAACTTACCCGATATGTACACATTCTTGGCTGCGATGTGAATCACAGTGAGGGGCCGACCTTATTAACCTGTCCGCACGTTCGCTCTATAATTGTGGTGTCACTACTTATGTAGCCACCACGTCATAACGCTCCAGTGCTTTCCCTTTTCGGAGAGACCTCGTCCCCGAGGTCAGCTGTATCTCACTGCCCAGTCACATCGCAACACTGAAGGTCTAGGGCCGCCGCAACGTACCCGATATGTACACATTCTTGGCTGCGATGTGAATCACAGTGAGGGGCCGACCCGGGATCGACGCCGAGAAACATACCATGGTTCGAAAGGTCAGGCGCCAATGTAAGGTTCGGCGCCCCTACGATTTAAGAGGTATACCCCATTACTGAAGTGTCACCGAATCTCTTATTAACCTGTCCGCACGTTCGCTCTATAATTGTGGTGTCACTACTAATGTAGCCACCACGTCATAACGCTCAAGTGCTTTCCCTTTTCGGAGAGACCTCGTCCTCGATTTCAGCTATATCTCACTGCCCAGTCACATCACAACACTGAAGGTCTAGGGCGCCGCAACGTACCCGATATGTACACATCCTTGGCTGTGATGTGAATCACAGTGAGGGGCTGACCTTATTAACCTGTCCGCACGTTCGCTCTATAATTGTGGTGTCACTACTTATGTAGCCACCACGTCATAACGCTCCAGTGCTTTCCCCTTTCGGAGAGACCTCGTCTTCGAGGTCAGCTGTATCCCACTGCCCAGTCACATCACAACAGTGAAGGTCTAGGGCCGCCGCAACGTACCCGATATGTACACATTCTTGGCTGGGATGTGAATCACAGTGAGGGGCCGACCCGAGAGCGACGCCGAGAAACCCACAGTGGTTCGAAAGGTCAGGCCCCAATGTAAGGTTCGGCGCCCCCACGATTTAAGAAGTATACCCCATTACTGAAGTGTCACCGAATCTCTTATTAACCTGTCCGCACGTTCGCTCTATAATTGTGGTGTCACTACTAATGTAGCCACCACGTCATAACGCTCCAGTGCTTTCCCTTTTCGGAGAGACCTCGTCCTCGAGGTCAGCTATATCTCACTGCCCAGTCACATCACAACACTGAAGGTCTAGGGCCGCGGCGGACACGGCCGTACATTCTTGGCTGCGATGTGAATCACAGGGAGGGGCCGACCTTATTAACCTGTCTGCACGTTCGCTCTATAATTGTGGTGTCACTACTTATGTAGCCACCACGTCATAACGCTCCAGTGCTTTCCCCTTTCGGAGAGACCTCGTTTCGAGGTCAGCTGTATCCCACTGCCCAGTCACATCACAACAGTGAAGGTCTAAGGCCGCCGCAACGTACACGATATGTACACATTCTTGGCTGCGATGTGAATCATAGTGAGGGGCCGAACCGGGAGCGACGCCGAGAAACCCACAGTGGTTCGAAAGGTCAGGCGCCAATGTAGTTTTCGGCGCCCCCACGATTTAAGAGGTATACCCGATTACTGAAGTGTCACCAAATGTCTTATTAACCTGTCTGCACGTTCTCTCTATAATTGTGGTGTCACTACTAATGTAGCCAACACGTCATAACGCTCAAGTGTTTTCCCCTTTCGGAGAGACCTCGTCCTCGAGGTCAGCTATATCTCACTGCCCAGTCACATCACAACATTGAAGGTCTAGGGCCGCCGCTACGTACCTGATATGTACACATCCTTGGCTGCGATGTGAATCACAGTGAGGGGCTGACCTTATTAACCTGTCCGCACGTTCGCTTTATAATTGTGGTGTCACTACTTATGTAGCCACCACGTCATAACGCTCCAGTGCTTTCCCCTTTCGGAGAGACCTCGTCTTCGAGGTCAGCTGTATCCCACTGCCCAGTCACATCACAACAGTGAAGGTCTAGGGCCGCCGCAACGTACCCGATATGTACACATTCTTGGCTGCGATGTGAATCACAGTGAGGGGCCGACCCGGGAGCGACGCCGAAAAACCCACAGTGGTTCGAAAGGTCAGGCGCCAATGTAAGGTTCGGCGCCCCCACGATTTAAGAAGTATACCCCATTACTGAAGTGTCACCGAATCTCTTATTAACCTGTCTGCACGTTCGCTCTATAATTGTGGTGTCACTACTTATGTAGCCACCACGTCATAACGCTCCAGTGCTTTCCCCTTTCGGAGAGACCTCGTCCCCGAGGTCAGCTATATCTCACTGCCCAGTCACATCACAACACTGAAGGTCTAGGGGCGCGGCAACGTACCCGATATGTACACATTCTTGGCTGCGATGTGAATCACAGTGAGGGGCCGACCTTATTAACCTGTCCGGACGCTCGCTCTATAATTGTGGTGTCACTACTAATGTAGCCACCACGTCATAATGCTCCAGTGCTTTCCCTTTTCGGAGAGACCTCGTGCCCAAGGTCAGCTATATCTCACTGCCCAGTCACATCACAGCACTGAAGGTCTAGGACCGCCGCAACTTACCCGATATGTACACATTCTTGGCTGCGATGTGAATCACAGTGAGGGGCCGACCTTATTAACCTGTCCGCACGTTCGCTCTATAATTGTGGTGTCACTACTTATGTAGCCACCACGTCATAACGCTCCAGTGCTTTCCCTTTTCGGAGAGACCTCGTCCCCGAGGTCAGCTGTATCTCACTGCCCAGTCACATCGCAACACTGAAGGTCTAGGGCCGCCGCAACGTACCCGATATGTACACATTCTTGGCTGCGATGTGAATCACAGTGAGGGGCCGACCCGGGATCGACGCCGAGAAATATACCATGGTTCGAAAGGTCAGGCGCCAATGTAAGGTTCGGCGCCCCCACGATTTAAGAGGTATACCCCATTACTGAAGTGTCACCGAATCTCTTATTAACCTGTCCGCACGTTCGCTCTATAATTGTGGTGTCACTACTAATGTAGCCACCACGTCATAATGCTCCAGTGCTTTCCCTTTTCGGAGAGACCTCGTGCCCGAGGTCAGCTATATCTCACTGCCCAGTCACATCACAGCACTGAAGGTCTAGGACCGCCGCAACTTACCCGATATGTACACATTCTTGGCTGCGATGTGAATCACAGTGAGGGGCCGACCTTATTAACCTGTCCGCACGTTCGCTCTATAATTGTGGTGTCACTACTTATGTAGCCACCACGTCATAACGCTCCAGTGCTTTCCCCTTTCGGAGAGACCTCGTTTCGAGGTCAGCTGTATCCCACTGCCCAGTCACATCACAACAGTGAAGGTCTAAAGCCGCCGCAACGTACACGATATGTACACATTCTTGGCTGCGATGTGAATCACAGTGAGGGGCCGACCCGGGAGCGACGCCGAGAAACCCACAGTGGTTCGAAAGGTCAGGCGCCAATGTAGTTTTCGGCTCCCCCACGATTTAAGAGGTATACCCGATTACTGAAGTGTCACCGAATGTCTTATTAACCTGTCTGCACGTTCTCTCTATAATTGTGGTGTCACTACTAATGTAGCCAACACGTCATAACGCTCAAGTGTTTTCCCCTTTCGGAGAGACCTCGAATCTCTTATTAACCTGTCCGCACGTTCGCTCTATAATTGTGGTGTCACTACTAATGTAGCCACCACGTCATAACGCTCCAGTGCTTTCCCTTTTCGGAGAGACCTCGTCCTCGAGGTCAGCTATATCTCACTGCCCAGTCACATCACAACACTGAAGGTCTAGGGCCGCGGCGGACACGGCCGTACATTCTTGGCTGCGATGTGAATCACAGTGAGGGGCCGACCTTATTAACCTGTCCGCACGTTCGCTCTATAATTGTGGTGTCACTACTTATGTAGCCACCACGTCATAACGCTCCAGTGCTTTCCCCTTTCGGAGAGACCTCGTTTCGAGGTCAGCTGTATCCCACTGCCCAGTCACATCACAACAGTGAAGGTCTAGGGCCGCCGCTACGTACCTGATATGTACACATCCTTGGCTGCGATGTGAATCACAGTGAGGGGCTGACCTTATTAACCTGTCCGCACGTTCGCTTTATAATTGTGGTGTCACTACTTATGTAGCCACCACGTCATAACGCTCCAGTGCTTTCCCCTTTCGGAGAGACCTCGTCTTCGAGGTCAGCTGTATCCCACTGCCCAGTCACATCACAACAGTGAAGGTCTAGGGCCGCCGCAACGTACCCGATATGTACACATTCTTGGCTGCGATGTGAATCACAGTGAGGGGCCGACCCGGGAGCGACGCCGAAAAACCCACAGTGGTTCGAAAGGTCAGGCGCCAATGTAAGGTTCGGCGCCCCCACGATTTAAGAAGTATACCCCATTACTGAAGTGTCACCGAATCTCTTATTAACCTGTCTGCACGTTCGCTCTATAATTGTGGTGTCACTACTTATGTAGCCACCACGTCATAACGCTCCAGTGCTTTCCCTTTTCGGAGAGACCTCGTCCCCGAGGTCAGCTGTATCTCACTGCCCAGTCACATCGCAACACTGAAGGTCTAGGGCCGCCGCAACGTACCCGATATGTACACATTCTTGGCTGCGATGTGAATCACAGTGAGGGGCCGACCCGGGATCGACGCCGAGAAATATACCATGGTTCGAAAGGTCAGGCGCCAATGTAAGGTTCGGCGCCCCCACGATTTAAGAGGTATACCCCATTACTGAAGTGTCACCGAATCTCTTATTAACCTGTCCGCACGTTCGCTCTATAATTGTGGTGTCACTACTAATGTAGCCACCACGTCATAACGCTCAAGTGCTTTCCCTTTTCGGAGAGACCTCGTCCTCGATTTCAGCTATATCTCACTGCCCAGTCACATCACAACACTGAAGGTCTAGGGCCGCGGCAACGTACCCGATATGTACACATCCTTGGCTGCGATGTGAATCACAATGAGGGGCTGACCTTATTAACCTGTCCGCACGTTCGCTCTATAATTGTGGTGTCACTACTTATGTAGCCACCACGTCATAACGCTCCAGTGCTTTCCCCTTTCGGAGAGACCTCGTCTTCGAGGTCAGCTGTATCCCACTGCCCAGTCACATCACAACAGTGAAGGTCTAGGGCCGCCGCAACGTACCCGATATGTACACATTCTTGGCTGCGATGTGAATCACAGTGAGGGGCCGACCCGGGAGCGACGCCGAGAAACCCACAGTGGTTCGAAAGGTCAGGCGACAATGTAAGGTTCGGCGCCCCCACGATTTAAGAAGTATACCCCATTACTGAAGTGTCACCGAATCTCTTATTAACCTGTCTGCACGTTCGCTCTATAATTGTGGTGTCACTACTTATGTAGCCACCACGTCATAACGCTCCAGTGCTTTCCCCTTTCGGAGAGACCTCGTCCCCGAGGTCAGCTATATCTCACTGCCCAGTCACATCACAACACTGAAGGTCTAGGGGCGCTGCAACGTACCCGATATGTACACATTCTTGGCTGCGATGTGAATCACAGTGAGGGGCCGACCTTATTAACCTGTCCGGACGCTCGCTCTATAATTGTGGTGTCACTACTTATGTAGCCACCACGTCATAACGCTCCAGTGCTTTCCCTTTTCGGAGAGACCTCGTCCCCGAGGTCAGCTGTATCTCACTGCCCAGTCACATCGCAACACTGAAGGTCTAGGGCCGCCGCAACGTACCCGATATGTACACATTCTTGGCTGCGATGTGAATCACAGTGAGGGGCCGACCCGGGATCGACGCCGAGAAACATACCATGGTTCGAAAGGTCAGGCGCCAATGTAAGGTTCGGCGCCCCCACGATTTAAGAGGTATACCCCATTACTGAAGTGTCACCGAATCTCTTATTAACCTGTCCGCACGTTCGCTCTATAATTGTGGTGTCACTACTAATGTAGCCACCACGTCATAACGCTCAAGTGCTTTCCCTTTTCGGAGAGACCTCGTCCTCGATTTCAGCTATATCTCACTGCCCAGTCACATCACAACACTGAAGGTCTAGGGCCGCGGCAACGTACCCGATATGTACACATCCTTGGCTGCGATGTGAATCACAGTGAGGGGCTGACCTTATTAACCTGTCCGCACGTTCGCTCTATAATTGTGGTGTCACTACTTATGTAGCCACCACGTCATAACGCTCCAGTGCTTTCCCCTTTCGGAGAGACCTCGTCTTCGAGGTCAGCTGTATCCCACTGCCCAGTCACATCACAACAGTGAAGGTCTAGGGCCGCCGCAACGTACCCGATATGTACACATTCTTGGCTGAGATGTGAATCACAGTGAGGGGCCGACCCGAGAGCGACGCCGAGAAACCCACAGTGGTTCGAAAGGTCAGGCCCCAATGTAAGGTTCGGCGCCCCCACGATTTAAGAAGTATACCCCATTACTGAAGTGTCACCGAATCTCTTATTAACCTGTCCGCACGTTCGCTCTATAATTGTGGTGTCACTACTAATGTAGCCACCACGTCATAACGCTCCAGTGCTTTCCCTTTTCGGAGAGACCTCGTCCTCGAGGTCAGCTATATCTCACTGCCCAGTCACATCACAACACTGAAGGTCTAGGGCCGCGGCGGACACGGCCGTACATTCTTGGCTGCGATGTGAATCACAGGGAGGGGCCGACCTTATTAACCTGTCTGCACGTTCGCTCTATAATTGTGGTGTCACTACTTATGTAGCCACCACGTCATAACGCTCCAGTGCTTTCCCCTTTCGGAGAGACCTCGTTTCGAGGTCAGCTGTATCCCACTGCCCAGTCACATCACAACAGTGAAGGTCTAAGGCCGCCGCAACGTACACGATATGTACACATTCTTGGCTGCGATGTGAATCACAGTGAGGGGCCGACCCGGGAGCGACGCCGAGAAACCCACAGTGGTTCGAAAGGTCAGGCGCCAATGTAGTTTTCGGCGCCCCCACGATTTAAGAGGTATACCCGATTACTGAAGTGTCACCAAATGTCTTATTAACCTGTCTGCACGTTCTCTCTATAATTGTGGTGTCACTACTAATGTAGCCAACACGTCATAACGCTCAAGTGTTTTCCCCTTTCGGAGAGACCTCGTCCTCGAGGTCAGCTATATCTCACTGCCCAGTCACATCACAACATTGAAGGTCTAGGGCCGCCGCTACGTACCTGATATGTACACATCCTTGGCTGCGATGTGAATCACAGTGAGGGGCTGACCTTATTAACCTGTCCGCACGTTCGCTTTATAATTGTGGTGTCACTACTTATGTAGCCACCACGTCATAACGCTCCAGTGCTTTCCCCTTTCGGAGAGACCTCGTCTTCGAGGTCAGCTGTATCCCACTGCCCAGTCACATCACAACAGTGAAGGTCTAGGGCCGCCGCAACGTACCCGATATGTACACATTCTTGGCTGCGATGTGAATCACAGTGAGGGGCCGACCCGGGATCGACGCCGAAAAACCCACAGTGGTTCGAAAGGTCAGGCGCCAATGTAAGGTTCGGCGCCCCCACGATTTAAGAAGTATACCCCATTACTGAAGTGTCACCGAATCTCTTATTAACCTGTCTGCACGTTCGCTCTATAATTGTGGTGTCACTACTTATGTAGCCACCACGTCATAACGCTCCAGTGCTTTCCCCTTTCGGAGAGACCTCGTCCCCGGGGTCAGCTATATCTCACTGCCCAGTCACATCACAACACTGAAGGTCTAGGGGCGCGGCAACGTACCCGATATGTACACATTCGTGGCTGCGATGTGAATCACAGTGAGGGGCTGACCTTATTAACCTGTCCGCACGTTCGCTCTATAATTGTGGTGTCACTACTTATGTAGCCACCACGTCATAACGCTTCAGTGCTTTCCCCTTTCGGAGAGACCTCGTCTTCGAGGTCAGCTGTATCCCACTGCCCAGTCACATCACAAAACTGAAGGTCTAGGGGCGCGGCAACGTACCCGATATGTACACATTCTTGGCTGCGATGTGAATCACAATGAGGGGCCGACCTTATTAACCTGTCCGGACGCTCGCTCTATAATTGTGGTGTCACTACTAATGTAGCCACAACGTCATAATGCTCCAGTGCTTTCCCTTTTCGGAGAGACCTCGTGCCCGAGGTCAGCTATATCTCACTGCCCAGTCACATCACAGCACTGAAGGTCTAGGACCGCCGCAACTTACCCGATATGTACACATTCTTGGCTGCGATGTGAATCACAGTGAGGGGCCGACCTTATTAACCTGTCCGCACGTTCGCTCTATAATTGTGGTGTCACTACTTATGTAGCCACCACGTCATAACGCTCCAGTGCTTTCCCTTTTCGGAGAGACCTCGTCCCCGAGGTCAGCTGTATCTCACTGCCCAGTCACATCGCAACACTGAAGGTCTAGGGCCGCCGCAACGTACCCGATATGTACACATTCTTGGCTGCGATGTGAATCACAGTGAGGGGCCGACCCGGGATCGACGCCGAGAAACATACCATGGTTCGAAAGGTCAGGCGCCAATGTAAGGTTCGGCGCCCCCACGATTTAAGAGGTATACCCCATTACTGAAGTGTCACCGAATCTCTTATTAACCTGTCCGCACGTTCGCTCTATAATTGTGGTGTCACTACTAATGTAGCCACCACGTCATAACGCTCCAGTGCTTTCCCTTTTCGGAGAGACCTCGTCCTCGAGGTCAGCTATATCTCACTGCCCAGTCACATCACAACACTGAAGGTCTAGGGCCGCGGCGGACACGGCCGTACATTCTTGGCTGCGATGTGAATCACAGTGAGGGGCCGACCTTATTAACCTGTCCGCACGTTCGCTCTATAATTGTGGTGTCACTACTTATGTAGCCACCACGTCATAACGCTCCAGTGCTTTCCCCTTTCGGAGAGACCTCGTTTCGAGGTCAGCTGTATCCCACTGCCCAGTCACATCACAACAGTGAAGGTCTAAGGCCGCCGCAACGTACACGATATGTACACATTCTTGGCTGCGATGTGAATCACAGTGAGGGGCCGACCCGGGAGCGACGCCGAGAAACCCACAGTGGTTCGAAAGGTCAGGCGCCAATGTAGTTTTCGGCGCCCCCACGATTTAAGAGGTATACCCGATTACTGAAGTGTCACCGAATGTCTTATTAACCTGTCTGCACGTTCTCTCTATAATTGTGGTGTCACTACTAATGTAGCCAACACGTCATAACGCTCAAGTGTTTTCCCCTTTCGGAGAGACCTCGAATCTCTTATTAACCTGTCCGCACGTTCGCTCTATAATTGTGGTGTCACTACTAATGTAGCCACCACGTCATAACGCTCCAGTGCTTTCCCTTTTCGGAGAGACCTCGTCCTCGAGGTCAGCTATATCTCACTGCCCAGTCACATCACAACACTGAAGGTCTAGGGCCGCGGCGGACACGGCCGTACATTCTTGGCTGCGATGTGAATCACAGTGAGGGGCCGACCTTATTAACCTGTCCGCACGTTCGCTCTATAATTGTGGTGTCACTACTTATGTAGCCACCACGTCATAACGCTCCAGTGCTTTCCCCTTTCGGAGAGACCTCGTTTCGAGGTCAGCTGTATCCCACTGCCCAGTCACATCACAACAGTGAAGGTCTAAGGCCGCCGCAACGTACACGATATGTACACATTCTTGGCTGCGATGTGAATCACAGTGAGGGGCCGACCCGGGAGCGACGCCGAGAAACCCACAGTGGTTCGAAAGGTCAGGCGCCAATGTAGTTTTCGGCGCCCCCACGATTTAAGAGGTATACCCGATTACTGAAGTGTCACCAAATGTCTTATTAACCTGTCTGCACGTTCTCTCTATAATTGTGGTGTCACTACTAATGTAGCCAACACGTCATAACGCTCAAGTGTTTTCCCCTTTCGGAGAGACCTCGTCCTCGAGGTCAGCTATATCTCACTGCCCAGTCACATCACAACATTGAAGGTCTAGGGCCGCCGCTACGTACCTGATATGTACACATCCTTGGCTGCGATGTGAATCACAGTGAGGGGCCGACCTTATTAACCTGTCCGCACGTTCGCTTTATAATTGTGGTGTCACTACTAATGTAGCCACCACGTCATAATGCTCCAGTGCTTTCCCCTTTCGGAGAGACCTCGTGCCCGAGGTCAGCTATATCTCACTGCCCAGTCACATCACAGCACTGAAGGTCTAGGACCGCCGCAACTTACCCGATATGTACACATTCTTGGCTGCGATGTGAATCACAGTGAGGGGCCGACCTTATTAACCTGTCCGCACGTTAGCTCTATAATTGTGGTGTCACTACTTATGTAGCCACCACGTCATAACGCTCCAGTGCTTTCCCTTTTCGAGGAGACCTCGTCCCCGAGGTCAGCTGTATCTCACTGCCCAGTCACATCGCAACACTGAAGGTCTAGGGCCGCCGCAACGTACCCGATATGTACACATTCTTGGCTGCGATGTGAATCACAGTGAAAGGCCGACCCGGGATCGACGCCGAGAAACATACCATGGTTCGAAAGGTCAGGCGCCAATGTAAGGTTCGGCGCCCCCACGATTTAAGAGGTATACCCCATTACTGAAGTGTCACCGAATCTCTTATTAACCTGTCCGCACGTTCGCTCTATAATTGTGGTGTCACTACTAATGTAGCCACCACGTCATAACGCTCAAGTGCTTTCCCTTTTCGGAGAGACCTCGTCCTCGATTTCAGCTATATCTCACTGCCCAGTCACATCACAACACTGAAGGTCTAGGGCCGCGGCAACGTACCCGATATGTACACATCCTTGGCTGCGATGTGAATCACAGTGAGGGGCTGACCTTATTAACCTGTCCGCACGTTCGCTCTATAATTGTGGTGTCACTACTTATGTAGCCACCACGTCATAACGCTCCAGTTCTTTCCCCTTTCGGAGAGACCTCGTCTTCGAGGTCAGCTGTATCCCACTGCCCAGTCACATCACAACAGTGAAGGTCTATGGCCGCCGCAACGTATCCGATATGTACACATTCTAGGCCGGGATGTGAATCACAGTGAGGGGCCGACTTGAAAGCGACGCCGAGAAACCCACAGTGGTTCGAAAGGTCAGGCCCCAATGTAAGGTTCGGCGCCCCCACGATTTAAGAAGTATACCCCATTACTGAAGTGTCACCGAATCTCTTATTAACCTGTCCGCACGTTCGCTCTATAATTGTGGTGTCACTACTAATGTAGCCACCACGTCATAACGCTCCAGTGCTTTCCCTTTTCGGAGAGACCTCGTCCTCGAGGTCAGCTATATCTCACTGCCCAGTCACATCACAACACTGAAGGTCTAGGGCCGCGGCGGACACGGCCGTACATTCTTGGCTGCGATGTGAATCACAGTGAGGGGCCGACCTTATTAACCTGTCCGCACGTTCGCTCTATAATTGTGGTGTCACTACTTATGTAGCCACCACGTCATAACGCTCCAGTGCTTTCCCCTTTCGGAGAGACCTCGTTTCGAGGTCAGCTGTATCCCACTGCCCAGTCACATCACAACAGTGAAGGTCTAAGGCCGCCGCAACGTACACGATATGTACACATTCTTGGCTGCGATGTGAATCACAGTGAGGGGCCGACCCGGGAACGACGCCGAGAAACCCACAGTGGTTCGAAAGGTCAGGCGCCAATGTAGTTTTCGGCGCCCCTACGATTTAAGAGGTATACCCGATTACTGAAGTGTCACCGAATGTCTTATTAACCTGTCTGCACGTTCTCTCTATAATTGTGGTGTCACTACTAATGTAGCCAACACGTCATAACGCTCAAGTGTTTTCCCCTTTCGGAGAGACCTCGTCCTCGAGGTCAGCTATATCTCACTGCCCAGTCACATCACAACATTGAAGGTCTAGGGCCGCCGCTACGTACCTGATATGTACACATTCTTGGCTGCGATGTGAATCACAGTGAGGGGCCGACCTTATTAACCTGTCCGCACGTTCGCTCTATAATTGTGGTGTCACTACTTATGTAGCCACCACGTCATAACGCTCCAGTGCTTTCCCCTTTCGGAGAGACCTCGTCCCCAAGGTCAGCTATATCCCACTGCCCAGTCACATCACAACACTGAAGGTCTAGGGCCGCCGCAACGTACCCGATATGTACACATTCTTGGCTGCGATGTGAATCACAGTGAGGGGCCGACCTTATTAACCTGTCCGCACGTTCGCTCTATAATTGTGGTGTCACTACTTATGTAGCCACCACGTCATAACGCTCCAGTGCTTTCCCCTTTTGGAGATACCTCGTCTTCGAGATCAGCTGTATCCCACTGCCCAGTCACATCACAACAGTGAAGGTCTAAGGCCGCCGCAACGTACCCGATATGTACACATTCTTGGCTGCGATGTGAATCACAGTGAGGGGCCGACCCGGGAGCGACGCCGAGAAACCCACAGTGGTTCGAAAGGTCAGGCGCCAATGTAAGGTTTGGCGACCCCACGATTTAAGAGGTATACCCCATTACTGAAGTGTCACTGAATGTTTTATTAACCTGTCCGCACGCTCGCTCTATAATTGTGGTGTCACTACTAATGTAGCCACCACGTCATAACGTTCCAGTGCTTTCCCTTTTCGGAGAGACCTCGTCCCCGAGGTCAGCTATATCTCACTGCCCAGTCACATCACAACACTGAAGGTCTAGGGCCGCGGCAACGTACCCGATATGTACACATTCTTGGCTGCGATGTGAATCACAGTGAGGGGCCGACCCGGGAGTGATGCCGAGAAACCCACAGTGGTTCGAAAGGTCAGGCGCCAATGTAAAATTCGGCGACCCCACGATTTAAGAGGTATACCCCATTACTGAAGTGTCACCGAATCTCTTATTAACCTGTCCGCACGTTCGCTCTATAATTGTGGTGTCACTACTAATGTAGCCACCACGTCATAACGCTCAAGTGCTTTCCCTTTTCGGAGAGACCTCGTCCTCGAGGTCAACTATATCTCACTGCCCAGTCACATCACAACACTGAAGGTCTAGGGCCGCGGCAACGTACCCGATATGTACACATTCTTGGCTGCGATGTGTATCACAGTGAGGGGCCGACCTTATTAACCTGTCCGCACGTTCGCTCTATAATTGTGGTGTCACTACTTATGTAGCCACCACGTCATAACGCTCCAGTGCTTTCCCCTTTCAGAGAGACCTCGTCTTCGAGGTCAGCTGTATCCCACTGTCCAGTCACATCACAACAGTGAAGGTCTAAGGCCGCCGCAACGTACCAGATATGTACACATTCTTGGCTGCGATGTGAATCACAGTGAGGGGCCGACCCGGGAGCGACGCCGAGAAACCCACAGTGGTTCGAAAGGTCAGGCGCCAATGTAAGGTTCGGCGCCTTCAAGATTTAAGAAGTATACCCCATTACTGAAGTGTCACCGAATCTCTTATTAACCTGTTTGCACGTTCCTTCTATAATTGTGGTGTCACTACTTATGTAGCCACCACGTCATAACGCTCCAGTGCTTTCCCCTTTCGGAGAGACCTCGTCCCCGAGGTCAGCTATATCTCACGGCCCAGTCACATCACAACACTGAAGGTCTAGGGGCGCGGCAACGTACCCGATATGTACACATTCTTGGCTGCGATGTGAATGACAGTGAGGGGCCGACCTTATTAACCTGTCCGCACGTTCGCTCTATAATTGTGGTGTCACTACTTATGTAGCCACCACGTCATAACGCTCCAGCGCTTTCCCCTTTCGGAAAGACCTCGTCCCCGAGGTCAGCTATATCTCACTGCCCAGTCACATCACAACACTGAAGGTCTAGGGGCGCGGCAACGTACCCGATATGTACACATTCTTGGCTGCGATGTGAATCACAGTGAGGGGCCGACCTTATTAACCTGTCCGGACGCTCGCTCTATAATTGTGGTGTCACTACTAATGTAGCCACCACGTCATAATGCTCCAGTGCTTTCCCTTTTCGGAGAGACCTTGTGCCCGAGGTCAGCTATATCTCACTGCCCAGTCACATCACAGCACTGAAGGTCTAGGACCGCCGCAACTTACCCGATATGTACACATTCTTGGCTGGATGTGAATCACAGTGAGGGGCCGACCTTATTAACCTGTCCGCACGTTCGCTCTATAATTGTGGTGTCACTACTTATGTAGCCACCACGTCATAACGCTCCAGTGCTTTCCCCTTTCGGAGATACCTCGTCTTCGAGGTCAGCTGTATCCCACTGCCCAGTCACATCACAACAGTGAAGATCTAGGGCCGCGGCAACGTACCCGATGTGTACACATTTTTGGCTGCGCTGTGAATCACAGTGAGGGGCCGACCCGGGAGCGACGCCGAGAAACCCACAGTGGTTCGAAAGGTCAGGCGCCAATGTAAGGTTCGGCGACCCCACGATTCAAGAGGTATACCCCATTACTGAAGTGTCACCGAATGTCTTCTTATCATGTCCGCACATTCGCTCTATAATTGAGGTGTCACTACTGATGTAGCCAACACGTCATAACGCTCAAATGTTTTCCCCTTTTGGAGAAACCTCGTCCCCGAGGTCAGCTATATCTCACTGCCCAGTCACATCACAACACTGAAGGTCTAGGGCCGCGGCAACGTACCCGATATGTGCACATTTTTGGTTGCGATGTGAATCACAGTGAGGTGCCGACCCTGGAGCGACGCCGAGAAACATACCGTGGTTCGAAAGGTCAGGCGCCAATGTAAGGTTCGGCGTCTCCACGATTTAAGAGGTATACCCCATTACTGAAGTGTCACCGAATGTCTTATTAACCTCTCCGCACGCTCGCTCTATAATTGTGGTGTCACTACTAATGTAGCCACCACGTCATAACGCTCCAGTGCTTTCCCTTTTCGGAGAGACCTCGTCCCCGAGGTCATCTATATCTCACTGCCCAGTCACATCACAACACTGAAGATCTAGGGCCGCGGCAACGTACCCGATATGTACACATTTTTGGCTGCGCTGTGAATCACAGTGAGGTGCCGACCCGGGAGCGACGCCGAGAAACCCACATTGGTTCGAAAGGACAGGCGCCAATGTAAGGTTCGGCGCCCCCACGATTTAAGAAGTATACCCCGTTACTGATGTGTCACCGAATGTCTTATTAACCTCTCCGCACGCTCGCTCTATAATTGTGGTGTCACTACTAATGTAGCCACCACGTCATAACGCTCCAGTGCTTTCCATTTTCGGAGAGACCTCGTCCCAGAGGTCAGCTATATCTCACTGCTTAGTCACATCCCAACACTGAAGGTCTAGGGCCGCCGCAACGTACCCGATATGTACACATTCTTGGCTGCGATGTGAATCACAGTGAGGGACCGACCTTATTAGCCTGTCCGCACGTTCGCTCTATAATTGTGGTGTCACTACTTATGTAGCCAGCACGTCATATCGCTCCAGTGCTTTCCCCTTTCGGCGATACCTCGTCTTCGAGGTCAGCTGTATCCCACTGCCCAGTCACATCACAACAGTGAAGGTCTAAGGCCGCCGCAACGTACCCGATATGTACACATTCTTGGCTGCGATGTGAATCACAGTGAGGGGCCGGCCCGGGACCGACGCCGAGAGGTATTTAAGAGGTATACCCCATTACTGAAGTGTCACCGAATGTCTTATTAACCTGTCCGCACGCTCGCTCTATAATTGTGGTGTCACTACTAATGTAGCCACCACGTCATAACGTTCCAGTGCTTTCCCTTTCCGGAGAGACCTCGTCCCCGAGGTCAGCTATATCTCACTGCCCAGTCACATCACAACACTGAAGGTCTAGGGCCGCGGCAACGTACCCGATATGTACACATTCTTGGCTGCGATGTGAATCACAGTGAGGGGCCGA
>CASCJZ010000503.1:0-26400 GCA_949152475.1 Terebella lapidaria
CAAAATCTTTATTAATTTATTACCTATTGTCAATTTTCCTTTATTAATTGACTCCATACTTAAAAACAATTAATTTTCTGGATTCTTTTATTTTATCAGGAATATTGAATTTTTATTTTAAAAACTTCAGGTAATTATTAGGCATTATCAATAATTTTGGTCAAAGAGAAAATTATTCATTGTTATTAAGAGAATTTACCTTGAATAGCAATTACCATTTAATCATTAATTGGCAGTTCTATAGTAATTAGGATTTGTTGAAAGATTTATTATTCAAAAAAGAGGAACCATGGAATAGGTAGTTTTTCGGGAAAATGATATTGAAGAAGAAGAAGATTGGGTCGAACATAAAAGTATAACCAATATTTATAGCTAGAGAGTTAATCTACATCTGCCAGGAACATTCCTAGCCTTCTTAGCAAGCAAGAGCTCGAATCAGAATTCCAATTCAGGAAATAGCATCAAGAATATATCAACTATAGAAGGGCCCAGAAAAATTAACATAGAATGCAAATTATGAAAGATTTTGGTGAGAGCTCATCGGAAGATGATGATGAAGATGATTTTTATCAAATCTAGATCATCAGAGCAAGTATAAAAAAGGATGTAATCAGGGAAAATTTCTAGGAGTAGTTTCAAAAAAGAGGAAGAAGTGATATTTAACTCACTAACTCACCAACAGGAAAAGTATACAGTTTACCTCAGGAATAAAAAGACTAATCAGTGGAGAGAAGAAAGTCTAACTTTTTCAGCTAATCATATGATTTTACCTAACAACTCCTACCTATTCAAAGAGATCAATAAAATCAAAGCCTATGCTGAGACTACTATTAATTATCACTCCAAGATTAAAATCAACTTTAAGAATCATGATGAAATCATTCTTGGAGCACACACTCAAATGATGTGTGCAGATGTGCCAGTTCATTATTATATATTTACTAAAATCATTACTGAAAAGCTAAAGGCCAATGGGTGTTAAGTATGTGAAACGATTACTCCCCCCATACCAAATGTTCCATAAATTATGACAGTTAATAGTCAGATTCATGGCAGAATATTTAAAAAGTCACAACTGCTTGGTAAATGGGAAGAAAGATTTGTAGTTATCAATAAGGATGGGATTTTTTCATATAAAAAGTTCAATGAAAAACACAGCATGCATATTGGTAATTATGCAATTAAGGAAATGTGGACTCGTTTTGAAGTTGAAAATAAGATACTAATTATTAAGGTTGATTATAATTCAACCAAGACAGAGTTTGGAATTCCCCTGACCAATTTCCTCTCTGTCAAAGTGGCTAACAATTGGCTCTATCATTTCTATAGTAAGACAATTAAGATACTTTGATAATAATTTAATAGTGTTTATTCATAATGCTAAATAGTAATGCTAATATAGACTTCATAAGGAATGCAACAGTATAAATTTAAACTTTTTTTATACCCTCGACAATAATTATTTTCTAATCCAAATGTCTCATTTAGAAGAACTCTTGGAGAAGTTAACATCACCTATTCATGTGAACAGATACTTAAGACTCATAAGAGAACTAGATAGAAAGGTAGAAATACTACAGAAAGAACTCATTCCACAACAAGAACAATTTCTAAAATAAGCTAAGAAAAATATTGGGTCTAATTCCCATTTGCTATCCTAATATGAGGAGATTGTCAGGAAGTAGAAATAAATATATAGTTATTCGAAGGAAAAAAAGTTAATAGCTGATCAACTTTTATTCTAAATTTCAAAGAATTTAGCACTATTTAAAACACACAAAAAATCCTAAGCTAAATAAAGAAAAGAAGAAACAATTCACCTCTCTAAAATGAAAAAGAATAAAAATTAAAGGAACAAACTATTATCTGGAGATTAGTACCTGTATGAACATGAAATTGATGAACGTAAATACTGCTATTGTGGGTAAGTATCTTCTGGTACGATGGTCCAATGTGAGAACAATTTTTGCGAGAGAGAATGGTTCCATAGAGAGTGTATTCATGACTTATACCTCCCTGATAAATGGTACTGTCGTGATTGCTAGAAATTAAGATAAAGGATCAAAAACCCTTTCTTAAGAAGTTACTTATGATGAAAATTAAGAATATCTGTAGTATTTTATCTATGACCAATTTGAATAGACTAATTATCAAAATAACTCATAGATTAAGTAAAAATAACTTCCATTCAACTCCAGGCATCTTAATGATTAATACATAAATAATTAACGTGAAACATGAAAAGGTTAGGAATTTCAGTGAATTACTCAAATCTTAGTCTAATAGCAACTTTTTGATTCCTAAATTTTACCAGTCATACCTATTAGACACTCTGGAAGTCATTAATGATGATTTTGAACTTCTCTTCATTTTAACTTTATAGCATTCAAGTGTTAAATATTAATTCATTGTTTTTTATTACATATCAAGGGTATTGGCTAGCCAATTTATGTGCTCTTGCTCTCATGCTTCCCATTTTTTCATTCATATCATAACTGAATTTATTCTTCAAAGTTATATCATTATGGGTTTCCATAAGATCACTATGCCTCATTTTTGATTGGTGTTCCATTTCTGAACGAGCTTTAATAGCTCTACTTTGCCAGTTTTTTTCTTTTTCATAGAAGGATGACATTGTAGTTCTCCAGCTTGACTTCATAGTTTTATTCTATCATTAATGTACAAGTACCAGAATGTTAATACACTTTTCAGGAATTTCAGCTTTAATTTTATCAACCCTTTTCTTGCACTATGAGGTCTATTATTTCTTTTTCTTTAAAAATTAACTAATTCTCTTTTTTGTTTTACTGTTCTCTTCATCTTTGTGTTCAAAAGCCTTAATTGAACTATTCATATTGTTTCCATAGGTCTGAATACAAGAGTTTTCCTTTTTGTGCAAATTATTGGCCCATTTTTTATTGACTGATTGTTTCTATGAGTAAACAATATACTACCTTATTGTTGTAAAAGGAGATTGATGAGGTCTTATTTGCCTTAATTTAGTGCCTCTTCCCATTTTTTATTAAACTTTAGCTTAATTCTCTTGCAGAGTTTATTGAGAACAATTCATTTTTTCGGTGTTGATTTTTAATTTTTTATAAGGCTAAATTATAGCAAGTTCCAACAGCTACTTGCCGGTGTTGTTCTTTTTCCTTGAAATTTTGTTCTTTTTGATACCATGACAGAAGCTATTTTCTTAGTTAAATAGCCTTTTCATCTTTGGACTATCTGACTCTCTTTTGATTCTCAATGAATCTTTCATAAACCTTGTTTAAATGCTTCTTATATTTGTCTGCCTTTTTGTTCTGAGATTCATGCATGTAATCACAATTTTTTTCCACTTGCTTAATCTTATCCTGTAGATTTAGTTGAATTTAATTTCTTCGTAGTTGATCTGAAGTTTCCAGACTGCGATAGAGATTTTTTTGATATTAGGCCTTCTTAACAGCCATATGAACTGAATCAGCTTTATCTGGAGTAGGATATCATATATACATGCGGTTAGTTCTTTGATGATTGTTTGTTTTTCATGTGATTTTGGTAATTAATAGAATTTGTTGAAGGCTATACTGAAGGAAAAATTTACTTTTAGAGAATTTTTTAGCTTAGGCTACTAACATTCTGGGTTACCTTGGTGAAAGATGATATCTTGGATCCATAATGTTCAATAAATTTATTAATTTGATTCATAAAATTGAACTCATTAAAGGTTTTAAGTCTAGATGAGTATAAATAAAGATCAAAATAGTGCCCGAATTGATGAGAAACCTTGATGATATCAAATACTATCTACGTAAAAGATGTCTATTTAGCCTATATTTATAGAATTTAGATCAAAAATCTGCTAAATCATGGCCAAATTTTTACCTTTTCTATCATTTTAGCAATATTGAGAGGCTAAAATTCCATTGACTATGGGATTTAACTACTCTCTTATTGCTCTGCAAAGTACTGATCAATGTTACTATCAAGAGATTGCATGTCTGAGTCTTAGTCAACTTCATCATATCTACCATACCTTTCCCTTTCGCTTTCATAGTTTTCTTGTTCTTACTAGTTTTAAAATTTATATCTACCTTCATAATAATCATCACCAATGTTTTCACATTTCTCACAACTGCAAAATCGATTACATTTCTGACCATTATGAAAGCATGAACAATATTTTTTTAAGCAATGACTTTTCCGACAAGAACAACAATCTTCTACTCCCATATTTTATGCTTGCCTTTTTTTTCTTGGGAGTTTCTATTTTAGAGAAATGTGTTCTGGTAAAAGCTTGATGTTAGTATACTTTTAGAGAGTATTCTAACAACCCTAGCACCTGCAATCAAGTTTGCAAGCTTTTCCAGTCATAAAACACTTACAATACATCTTACTACATTTGCTATTTTTGCACATACAACCTTTATTAGGATTGAAATAGTTGTTTTTCCATCTAATGCACTATTCACAACAGAGATTCTTGAGACAAAGTTCTTTAAGATTGGTAAAACAGGGACAATGTGAAATTTCACATTCATTTGGGTCACAAATGCATGAATGGTAGGAAGACCTATGGGCACCTGAATTTCTTCCTAATAGTTCCTCTTCTTCCATCTATTCTATAGAATCTTATCGAATGATTACATTATTGATCAGTATTGGATCCTCTTAGTACTGATGACTTTTGTTTTTCCTAAATTTGCATCATTCTTTCATACAAATCTGATTTCCGGTCAGATTAAATACTCATGAGACTACTTTAAACAAAACAGATTACTAAACTAGGCTCTTTCTAGGTTTGAACTCCAAAAAGCTATCTCTATCAAGTGATTTAGATGAGCTCCGGAGATCCTCAAGTGAAATTCTGCTCCTGTGATTGCATTTGTCTGGAGATAGTGGTTCATAGTCTTCTTGTTCTTCTTGCATGGTTTTCCTGAAAAGGTAATATTTTCTTTTTTAAAAATTATTAAGCATTAAATACAAAAGCTCTAACTAAAGGTAGAAGTGCAACCATCTTTTGCTTTCATAAGCTACCAAATTTAAACTCTTCCTCATTCAAAGTATGAATAATCTGTTAGAAAGCATAAATTCTTATGTTGTTTGTTAATCAAAGAATATAATGATTATTGAAAAGCGGTCTTCAAGAGTCAATAGTCTTTAAATACTATCTAATAAAATTACAGTAAATTGATCTTCTTGCTTCAAACTTCTATTGGATCAAATGCTAAAAGTAATGACTTTAATAAAAATTATGATTTCTAAAACATCATCAGTCACTTGAATAGCAATCCTTCTCATTTAATTGGTTTAAATGTAGCTTTATGATAATATAATTCTGTATATTTCAGAAAATAATTCATATTAATATTTTTTTATTAATAAAGGATAATTCAGAGTCACTAACTTCCATGATTAATCTATTATTTGGCTTTATACTTCACCAAGCATCCAGAAAATTTGTTATTTTAGATAATTCTCTTTTTTTTTTAGAAATACTATAGAGATTCCTAGGTTACAACTGTCTGTGCTACAGTATTGCTCTGCTCAATTAGCACTCTTTAGATACATTTGAGGTTAGTTTTTTATACTAAATAAAAAAAATGATAATCAAGAGGGGTCATTGGATTTTGTCTTAATTTGTAAGCTTGTGTCGTTTAGAGGTGTAGTTGGGCCAAATCATTGGATAAAATGATTTCTTCAGGCGAAGCTAATGTTATTGAAGTAAAGAAATTATTGAAGCCGCCAAATACTATAAAACAATACATAAAGAAGAGCATAATCGAGGTAGATTTCTATAAATATCCATTTTTTAAGGACGAGAATTTGTTTTTTTGAAACATTATTTTTTGGGCAACCTCTTGTCTCTATGTTCAGTTATAGTTATATGATTTCAATGGCTGGAATTTTACCTCCAGTTTTAATCTCAGATTTCAATTATTTTTTTTGGGAGCTTCCAGCCATGTAGCCACCAAAATAGAACTAATCAGAGCCTCAGAAACCTGAATAGCATCCCCAATAATCTGCACAAGAGCAAGAACTACCTAAACTTAACATAGAACCTGAGATGGTCTTTGGTATGGTATATTTAATGCTAGTTCCCCTTATTCACTCAGAATTACCTCTACCCAGTATCAATACTGCTCTAAAACCAGAAAAGGAATCACAACTGAAAAGTAAAATCCAAAGAATGCCCAAAAATGGATGTGATAAGCCTAAAAAATACAAAAAAAATAATAATAGATGTCCATTATGCAAGGAACAATGCAAAAAGACTGAGGCCAAATCATGTATAAGTTGCCATAATTTTTTTCATTTAATTTGCTTGGGCTATGAAGAAACCAACATCCCTAAAAAATATATATGTGATAAATGTAAATTTACGACAAAATAATCATCCAATTATCTCTGTAAAAAGCAAAAAAAGCTTGAATTGGATAAAATGGTAGTGAAGAAAACTGAAAAAGAGAAGAAAAAAGAAGCCTATAATAAAAGGCTAGAAGAATTCAATGAAAGATATCCTTATTACAGTCAGGAAGGGAAAATCAAATTTCCTATTGAAGATAAATTAATCTTCATTTATAAAGACATATTTGATATCAATGAAGGTCAACTTATTCTCCCAACAGAACACCCAATCATTCCATCCTAATATTTAGGAGATTTACTTCAAATTGAGAATTTTTTTTCAACATTTGAGGATGAGTTGCCTGAAGAGTTTGACTGGAGAAAATCATACATTTATCATAATATGGTAATCATATTGGCATATATAGAATAAAAATGGATGTGATTAATCATTTATTATCATGTTGGAGTCCCTTATCAACCTCTATTTGAAGGATGTTATGGATAAAAACAAAACAGAAAATGTTAGGACCCTTAATGAAAGTTATTTATATACTCTTCTTACAGCATTAAGAGAAAATTAAGAATTAAATGGCTTTTTCCTCACTCAAATTACTAGTGAGCTTGTTAGATTTTTTACAACTATCCCAAGTCTAAAAAAAGCCTTTGAAGCTTTTGTATTCCCATTAGAATGGAATTTAAGATAAAAAATTTACATACTTTAAACATTAGTTAAAGGGCTAAGTGAAGTAGATGAGTTTCATGATTTGGTAGCTTTGAAATCCGATAAAATTCAAGAATTAACTAAATAGAGGGGTGATCTGAAGGCTAAACTTAAAAAAGATGAGGCTGAGGCCTTAAGTAATAAGGAGAAAATGAAGGAAATAGAGAATAGCAATGAATAAGCTATAATGGTAGAGGATAAAAGTACAACTAAACTCAAAAATAAATAATTAGATAAGAAGAAAAAAAGCTTCCTTAAGTTAAACAATGAAAGGGAAAAAACAGACATAGTGATCAAAGAATTTAGATCTCAAATTGCACAGATTTCAAAGTCTCTTGGCTTTACAACTAGCTAAATCCACTATTTAGGAACAGACAGAAATATGAACTAATACTTTTTCTATATCAGATAACCTCATAGAATCTATATTAACTATAGATAATATATTACTAGTCCTAACACTAAATTCCTAGTTTATGAAGGAAGGGAAAAAATACAAGAGTTGCTGAAATTTTTTATTGGAAAAGGTATTCATGAGAAAAGATTATATGATAATATCTCACATCTTCTGAAGGAAAATATCATCCATAACTTAACCTAATATGATTCTTATTAGGATTATGTACCTGAAGCTAAAGAAGAAGCAACTTCTGAATATGTATTAAAGGATCATCTTGAAATTGCTTCTCGGGATATCTTTAAAATGATTTATGAAATGGAAGATAAATTTTCAGCCTATCTAGTCAGTAGAAATTGCCAATGGGCTTCAGATGAAATTAGGGATGCTGTTCTCAAGTCTCTATATGATATCACATAGATTGATTAGTTAAAGGAATTTATCAAGAACCTACATGAAAATTTCCTATTTGTAGAGACAATCCCAGAGATGACCATTCGTTTAATGGACAATGAAGATGATATGTCAGGAGAAAATGGTCATCGTTTAATTGATGAAACTACTAATAGAAAAAAAGTAGCCGTTAGAATATGGGGCATTAATTCAGATAAGGTTAAGAAATTTTGGAATTAATATTTATTCACTTGTTGTGATTTGGTTGGAATTTGGGTCAGTGTCTATGTACTCAATAAATACATTGAAAGATATATTAAAAGAAAAATTGAGTACCAAATGGAACAAGAAAGAAAAAATTAAAAAACGCAAAAACTCCAATCAAGAAGACTTCTTAGACCTCAAAAAATGGAAAGGTCTAGATCAAGATCAAAAGAAAGAGATTAATTGAAGTATGATATTTCTCCTTCAGAGAAAAAATCATGTAGACCAGTCCGGAAATCAGCCAGACTTACTAATAGAAAAATGCAAATAGTAAAATTTGTTTCATAATCTAGGATTCAGACTATTAATCAGCTAGTGAGGAATCAGATAATAATAATGATGATATTTGTGCAATATGTGGGTAATATGGTGATATGATTTGCTGTGATACTTGTCCTAAAGTATATCATTTAGAATGTGTCAAAATCAAGGAAATACCTGAAGGGAATTGGAATTGCTACTAGTGCCTGGAGAAAATAGCCAATCAGCGACAAACACGAAGCAGAACCAAGAATTACAAATTTTGTTGATTGACATGTTTTTAAGCCCAATATTAACACCCAGAAATTTAATTTTCTAACTTTTAAATCATGATAAAACTTACTCTGAATGGTTTACAGGTAGTTGATGACTCATTTATTAAGATTAATACTGTTCAATTTCTGAACAACTCTTATTTTGAAGTTAAATATATTTTCGACTTATTGTTGTCTTTTTTATCATGCAAGAAGAGTTATCAGTGTTGCTTAATAGTTGATCAACGCATTATAATTATGAAAAGAATATTATAATTGAATATTATACAATGTTGTAAAAGCTGCTGGGAAATCCAAAACACCAATAGGATCATTTATATCATCATTTACCTGTATCTACTTCATATTTGGAAGAACTAGAGAAATTTGGCACCAAAATAAGTAAACAAGTGGAAACTACAAAAAATCCCAAACCTAAATGGGATTAATTTATTCCTAACTAGGATCCTGACAATATTAGGGAAAATCTTATAATGCTGAAACTAAAAGGATTTATTGATCAAAAAGACATTACAGGTAAGTCAACAGAAATCCATAAATTACCCAAACAAGTTCAACAAGGTACTATTATTGAAGGAGACCCATTCGAAGCAATCAAAATTGGGAAACAAAAGAAGTCTGGATCATTTATTGATTATTATCTTTAAAAGGATAAGAACTTAAATTTTACCAGAAGGAAATTCGCTGAAATTCAGAAAAATAAACAAAGAAAGCACAAAGCCATTACCAAAAAACACAAAAAAAGACATCTTTGATTATTGCAACATGTATCAACAGAATCCTTATGAATTACCTACTTATATGTTTGATTGTTAATTTGTTTGAAGTTATTATAGCTAAGACTTAGTGAAGAATGACTAAGAAAAGACCTCAAAAACCCAAACCCATTACAAAGACCTACTCAGTGACCATTAAGTCTCAAGTCAGGTCTCGTCGTATAGCCCGCTTCCGTCGGCAGAGGTTATTAGAAGTTAATAAGACCTTATAAGCTTAACTTAAAAAATTTCGATATTAAAATAGATGCTAGGAGATAGAAAACAAATCAGACACGAACTAAGTTATGAATTCAATGGTTAAGGGAGTAAAAAAAGTTACCTTTGATGAGAGCAACAAATAAGTTTATGAATTTGAAAGGTGGATTGAGCAAAAATAGTCATAATCATAATAAGAAGACAACAAAGAAATTTCTAAAAAATAACAGGCTCTACATGATCAAAAGTACGAAGAGTGGACTGTACAAAAAAATAAAAGAAGAAGAAGACGTTGATTGTAGGTAACAGCTTTCAATGCACTCGTTATCAAACCAAATCATAAGAAAAAATAAATTCTGATGGTAGATCAAAATCTAAGTAAGCTAGATGGTTTCCCGATATTAATTTCTCTTTAGACTTCTTTTGAACGTTTTTCAAGTTCTAAATTGATTGCCTCAATATTCATATTTTCCTTATTGATATTCCTAGCTGACAATAGCATCTTTTTAGTTTTTCTGGTTGGATTTCTCTTGTTAGTAAAAATTCTAGCCTTTTGCTCCTGAATTCGCATATACATAGCAAGGTTGTCCTTGGAGGTTTTTTCTAATACTTATTTCCTTCTATTAAAGAGCCAGAGGAGTTGATTTTCTTTGATATGATCGTTAGTGACCAGGGATGTACGAGAATGTTGACAACTATGTGATTTTTGAGAACCAATAATCTTAGTTCTAGCTGAAAGACACCTATTGTTGTGATTAACGTTGATATTGGTTAACATTTTAATAATAAACTTGAATAATTTTTGAATGAATATCAATGAAAAATAGGAAAGACTGAAACAAAATGCTCGTGAGCTCCAAAAAAAACTTAAATTAACCAAGCAAAAGAAATATAAAGATCATCTGGTATAAATAAAAACCAAGCTTACAGAACAATATCAATATAAATATGATGATTTTAGAAAATCCATGGAAGACTATTGTAATTCGGAAATAGAGGCACTTAATCTTGTTAAAGAATTTAGAATAAATGAAATCACTGAATTTAAACATAAAGTTACAGGAGCCTTAACTGAAATTGACAAACAACAAACAATTTGATCAATAACATGGAGGTAAAGTGAAAATTGCTAGAGCAAGCTTTTGAATTTTTGAAGGAACAAATGAAAAAGGATATTTAGGAAGAAAAATTACATTTAGAATCATAAAAGTAAGCTAAATCCATGAGTACAGATAAAAAATTGATATATAATGAGTATCTGCACTTCTATAAATGATATTACAAACTATGAGGCTATCAGCAGTTCACTTAATAATGATTATTAAGTTAAACACAAGGAGTTTTTAAGCCCTAGAAACTTTGGTTCTAATGTGAATTTGATTAAATAATTGATACTCTCTATATCTATACAATATCAGAATTCTATGAGAAATTTCTCAATACAAGTTAGTCGTTTTCCAGATGATAAGTCCAATATTGGCTGCAAATAGGACAAGAATTGTAATCCAAAGGATAAATTTTATACAATATACCTTCGTCTCATTTAAGATGTTTTTTGGTTGGCCCTTTTAAGCTCTAAGGCAATCTATTAGTTCTAAAGATGGTAATAACTATGAATACCATATTAATATTGTTCTGTATTACTCCTCTTTGTCTATGTAGTTCGTTCCCTGTATTTTAAGTGATTTAATTGGATTGTTCAGCTACTTTGGTGATTTGTTTGATTTGATCATTCTGTTTGAACAAGGTAGCATTAATTTAGGCCATTTGAGTAGAAGAGGATCTTCTTGGGTACTAATCAGACATTGGACAACAACTGCCTTTATAATAAATATCAATAGTAATCACTTTAAGAGTAGTTAGAAGAATTGATCAAGTTAATTTCATTGGGAATTCTAGTGATCAAGCCAGTATAAAATATCCTAATTGTATTTGGTCATTTTTTTTTTCTTTTTTTTCTTCTTCTTAGCTAAGTTAAAAAATTAATTTTTTGGCAATCTAGGTAAAGGCAAATCCAATAATTTCCCATTTTCAGACTCTTATGATACTGGTTGAGTCAATCCATCAATTAATTTACCAATAGGTGCAAATATCTTCTTTTTTGAAAATTTGAACTTTAAATCATTGAGTTCATTAATAAAAGCTTCATGTGCTTTTGAGCGTGAATTGTTGTTGAGGATATGGGAGAAGGATCTTTCTCGTGAATGATTTCTGATTCTTTTTTGATCATAGAGGGATAAAGAAGGCTAAGTCTTGAAGTGTTATCTCTTAATTGGTCCAATCACTAATTGAGCTTAATTGATCATCTTCTTTACTCTAAACTTATCCATTTATTTTTCAACTGGGGACATTTCTGAGGTTGACAGTTCTTCACAACTATATTTTTTTATTTCAGCTAGATTACCTTCAGTCTTTTTAGAACACCGTGTTTTTAGACGAGATTTATATTCATTCCATTTTTTGATTCTTTCCCATTCAATACTATCTTCTCTTAAATGACTGTTAACTTTATGATGTTAAGAAAAGTACCTCTTTTCCTCTCTAAATTATTATTTTTTCTTTGCTGCTCCCTTTATCGGATAAATACCTTGATCAAAGGATCTAATTTACCCTTTTCTATTTCTCAACAAGAATTTCTTCAGATTGTTCATCTTCCTCTTGCTCCCCACCAATTAGTCCTTTATCCACCTTTATTTTTGTGTCCTATTCTTACTTTTTTAGTTCTGTAGTTCCTTATTCCTTTTTTTTCTACTTCCTATCCTAACTTTTCTTCCTCTAATTTCTATGATTTGGGTAACCCTTCTATTAGTTTAATACTGTCTTATTTAGGTACATCCTACTTTTCTGATACTTACAGTTCATAAATTCCAAGTTAAGTTTTTTGAATAATACTCTATCTTTCCATAAAGGTTGTATTTTTATTGATTTGTGATTGTCTGACTCAAGTAAACCTACTTTATGAGTATGATATTGTTGAGTTCTTGTTGAGGATCTAGTTCAGGATAGGAGATCTAGCCTTGAGTTTATAGGGTAAAATTCGCTAGTGAATGATTAACTGGGTAATTGCCTATTAATAACTTCAATTGGTAAGAGTTTCTACTAAATGGCTATGTTTCTGATTTATGTTCTAAGCTATTTTGCAGTTTTGTTGGTTGGTTAAGCCTATAACTTTTCCTTAAACCACTGATGAGCAACATTGAGTATTTTTCTTTTTGCATTAACATCTTGGTGATAAAGCATTAGTCTCATAAACTCATCATTAATTCCATAATGATAGGTTTTAATCGTTATCCCCTGATTGCTTGTTCTGTTGGTGCTTGATCTACATATAAGGTATGAACTGTACTTGTTAGTTATATTTTTCTATGATCTGAATGATTTCTTGAAGTTTCGGATCACCTTAAAGGAAGGAGCTATGTAAAACGATGTATTAATTTGTCTTGAACCCAATAGTTCATCCGTTACCTCATCATTAAAAAGGTAATAGTTAACATTAGGTAGATTCTTCTGCCATTGGTATTAAAATAAAGCCTGTTAGTTGTAGTCTTACTGTTAATGAGTTCCATTACTGCCATTTTGATCATAGGTAGTGATAATCTGACTTTGTTCTGATTTCATAAATATATCACTCTAATTATATACGTTCAATTGTAGAGTTATTTTTAACATTCTCAGACAAATATTGACCATTTTATTACAAAGGTTTAGTAATATTGTAAAGTATCAAAAGAAAAGTACCTACCATAACAGTCACTAATTAAATTGCTCAGGAATAGTATCTCTGCAAAAAGAAAAATTTGTTAAAAATATCAAAACTTGTCTAGTATTGTTACCAAAACAAGTAAACTATTGAAAGCTGAGGAAATAGAAACAAAGAAAAGGACAGGGATAAAAGAAAGAAAATATAAATCATTAAAAGTTATCAATGCCCTTCTCAGAAAAAACTCGCATATATACTTATGATTTTTTCAAAATACAGCAAGTGTAAAAAACAAATTAGCCTGATCTGTCTAGTATTCTATTGATCATTTCATATCACTCCATTATATAAACCAATTCAATAATCATGGACCTCATCGCTCAAATGAGAAAATAGCTGCTTCAGAAAAATAAACAGTAGTAATAGCAACCAAATAGTCAGTAAGGTCTTAACCAATCAGCATAACCAATTTCAATCAAGAGTAACTCTTCTTTATCAAATTTGATGAAAGCAAGATAGAAACTGAAAAACCAAACAAAATAAATGCTTGATGAGGGATAATAATCAAAAGCAAATGAGTCAAAACAACCACTGATATAGTCAATAAGAGAGTAAGAGCTAGTTTCAGATCAAAAATAAGGAGAAAAATACCAACATGTGCCACCCATAAAGATTCTCAAGAAAGAACAAAAAGAAACAAAAATTACATTAAAAAAATGCTTAAAACTCAAACAACAACTAAGATAGTTGTCTCAATTGCTAGAGCAATATGATAATACCTCACTTAAAAATCAAGAACCTTGTAATTTGTCCACTCTGAAGGCAAGCATGGAGCAGCTCAAGTCATTGCTAATGGAAAAAATAAAATGATTTCAACTAAATATTAAAAGATCAAGAATGCTACAATTTTGAATGTTTAAATTCCAATCTGGTTGGATTTATTGAAACTATGTCTTAACTTTCCCCGGTAGGGTTTACTTTCAGAAAAAGGCCTTTCCAGATGGGTTGATAAGTTATTTGGCCTATTTGTCATGATTGGATGATTGTAGTGAGAAATTCCTTCGGGAATAAAGAACATGTCCTATTCAAACTCTGCTACTGATGAAAATTCAGACTTTTTCTTCTTTATCTTTAATGATTTATTTATTTTCAGTTGTTTTGATAGATTTTTTGGACATTCATCAGTTTTCTGTCCATTAATCCAATAGCCTTTATAAACTAGAATTTTTCCATTCCATAATTAACCATACCCATTTCGATAATCATTCTCAAAATTTCCTTTATAAATCCATCCATTTTCCCATTCATAAACTCCTCGACCAGATTTTTTATCATTTTCATAAAACCCTTTATAAGATTCTCCTCTTAAGCTCCACTATCCAAACCCAGATCTTAAACCTTGATTAAATTGACCTCTATATTTGCTCCCATTTCGCCAAATATATTCTCCATTTCCTTCTGGGAGTCCATTAAGATATTCCCCTTAATAATGGTCACCATTACCAAACTATTCAATACCATGGCCATATTTTAATCCATTTTTGAATATTCCTGTATAGCAGTCCTTATTGATTTTTAAGTGTGTCCCTTATCCATCTGGCAGACCGCCCCACCAATCTCCATCATAGTACTCAACTGCATCCTTGTCATCTAAGGAGAGATTAAACCAGTAGAATATACCTTTTCCATGTTTTTTATTATTGATGAATTCCCCTATATACAGATTGAAATTTGGGTAAATTTCAATTCCCCTACCATTTTTTTCATTATTTTCAAAGTCTCCTTCATAGAACTTCCCATTTGTTACATAAAATATACCTATTTAGTATGATATAATACCTTTTCCTACTCTTTATTTGTTTTCCATTTGTCCAAAATACACTTTTTCCTCGTGTTTGACGAGTTTAAGGTTAGGCAGGATCATGAGTTTGTGATTGGGTGGAAAGAAGCTTTGTTGATATTTAAAGGGTTGATAATGTGTAAAGTATTAACACATTTGCTTTTGTTTTAAGTTCTCAATAGTTCTAATAGTTCTATACTTATTAATTGCTTCTACTCTTAGTAGTTGTACCCTGAGATGTGCTTAGTTGGTATTAGTTCTTTTAGAGTCATCATTGAAGGAATATTAAAAATCTGCCTGCATTAGAATAAAATTAATCATAAATCTTTCAACAGAAAGATTTTAGAACTCATCAAAAATGCAAGAATTATTAGATCATTATTGCTTCTACTGATTACTATAATTGCCTAGGTATTGCTTCAACTTCGCATACTTCTGTTCGAAGAACTTCTGAGCTTTTAGATATAGTTCCCCGAATGTTAATTCCCTAAAATCCCCTGATTATGAGTGGATGTTATCAGAAAACATATTGGCTGAACCCTTCTTTCCGAAACTATTGAAATAAGACAAAAATAATGATCTTATCTTAATCTTTTCTTTTAACTTTTCTTCTTCTGTCTTTTTTTAAGTCTTATATTACTTTTCTTTAGATTTTCTCTCATATCCATACTCTTTCTTAAACTAATTTTCATATTCCCATTGACTGTGTGCCTATTCATCCCCATAGTATTCCTCCTTGGTATATTGCTGTTGTTCTGATTAAGATTTTGTTGATTATTATTGATTTTTTTTTGTATTATTTCTATTGGTTTCGCTTTGAGTTTGCTCATCATAAATTTTTCTTGTTTCTGGGTTTCCTAAAGTTATGTATGCTTAATTGATTTCCCTAAACTCTGGTGACTCTTTTCCAAAGTTTAGATCCGGATGATATTCCTTAGCCAATTTATAGTAAGATTTTTTGATATGTATTGGATCAGCATCTCTTTGTACGCATAGAATTTGGTAATAATTTTTGTTAAAATCAATTTTCCTCATGTTTGAATAGCATTGCATGATAAAAGTTTGAGTTTGTCTTAACATTAAATGCAATACAATGTTTATAAATCATAGATTTAATACAATAATTCCCAAACTCAGTAACTTTAAGACAAGAATTTTAATTTTATATATTTTATGTAAATATCTGGTTGAATGTTTGAAGCTATCATTTAAGCTTTCGAAGATGAACCGACCTTTTCATTTTGTGCTTCTTTGATGCCTTATGTCCTTCTTCTTCAACTTATGGAAATTGGAATGCGGTTCTAGGAACCTATTATTCTTCACCAGGAGCTATTGGTGTAACATTTCTCACTGTTGTAACTGTGTTCCTACCTTAGGGAGGTCTTTGGAATGCTGTATTAGTTGATCTAGTTCCAATTGGTTGTGTTTCTGTAATGATGGTAGTTGGTGAATGTTAGAAGGAAGTTTGCCTTGTTTCTTTTGGAGGCAGCTGGAATGATGTATTTGCTGATCTGCCTTCAGGTTCAGTTTCAATTGGTTGTGTTTCTGTAATGATGGTAGTTGGTGGATGTTAGAAGGAAGTTTGCCTTGTTTCTTTTGGAGGCAGCTGGAATGATGTATTTGCTGATCTGCCTTCAGGTTCAGTTTCAATTGGTTGTGTTTCTGTAATGATGGTAGTTGGTGGATGTTAGAAGGAAGTTTGCCTTGTTTCTTTTGGAGGCAGCTGGAATGATGTATTTGAATTTCTTTTTTATGTTTATGTTCTATTAATTATAGTTTATTCATTTACAATGGTAACTGTCTCTTCATTTTGATTCTCAGTCGTCGAAGGTGGATGTTGAAAAGATGTATTAGGACCGCTTTGATTTTCATTTTCTTCATTCCCACTTTTTGTAATAATATTCTACTCCTGCACAACAGTCCATTGACTATGATTAAATGGAGGAAACATAAAGGATGTTTAAGCATTTTTCTCCCCAGTACCACCAATCACACCGCCAATTATTCCACCACCAATCACTCCAGCAGCACCACCAGCAGCAGCAGCACCACCAATTCCACTTCCATTAGTATTACCATTTTCTTAACTTTAAAAAGTTCCTTAACCTTTATCATTTCCTTAGTCTTCAATAGTGATCTCGGATTAGCCTTAAAAATTTCCTTCTCCTTCAGCATTTCCTTCAACATTCCCTTCTCCTTCAATATTCCCTTCTCCTTCACCTTATATATCTCCATTTAAACTTAAATCTGGGAACTTAAACCTCCAAGTACTCCTAATCCAAATAGCAATCCAAAAATTAGACCTAATAATCCCAAACAAGCTAAGCAAGGCCAGCAAAAACCTGGACACTTTTCTTTCTCTTTTCCGGTCTTCTCTTTTCTTCTTGAAAGGCCTATCTGTGCTCAACTCGATCATAGTAGGGTCTTGGAACTTCTTCAATTTCATGAGCTTCAACATAGTCAGCACGTAATGGTGCAGATCTTTCAACTTCAGTATGGGTGATTTCCCTCTGAGCTAATAAAGGCTATTGTCTGATTACTTGTGTTGTGGTTTGGACTGGTTGTTGAATTGCATGAGAAGTCACATGAGTATTTTCAACATAACGGGGAGCAACTCCTTCAACTATTCTAGTTTCCTGCCTTAATCCCCCAACATTAGTTAAGTTAGTCTATGTTTAAAAAAGTATTACCTGGTTGCTAGCTAAAGCCATTCCTGCAGAGTTAAAAGCAGTATTTTGATGGACGGTAGTTCCAGTAGTTGCTACATGGTGAGCAGGTGGAACATAAGTATCCACAAATGCTTGCTGAGCTGCCCTCATGGTGTTTCCACTCTGGAGAGAGGTTGAAGGCTGCCCACCTATATTAAAATTGATTCTTGGTTTGCTCATCAAATTTGATTTAGATATTTAAAATATATTTAAGAAATAAATTTTATTAAATTTATTTGATGATTTGGACTCTTTAGTTTATCACAAATAATTTCTATTGGTATTAAGATTAGATCTCTTCAAAAAGTGACTTCTATATGATGATATTTGGAATTATTTTCTAAGGGGTAAATAGCTTCTAATAGTTAACTTGATCAAATTAATATCGAATTATAATTATCCAATAGAAATGTACCCTTAATAATAGGTTATAGGGTCATTTTCTCAAGATTTAGTAATTTACAATATTCACAGGATAGAATGACATGCAAAAACTGTTCTTTAGGAGTGAATTTATACTACACTATTGTTACTGATTTCAATTTGGTTTACAAATTTGATGTACTTTTAATTATTATTAACATAAATAAGTCCATGTAGCCCTAACTAGACCAAGAAAGGTCACCTTCAGAAGAATAAAATGATATGCTACATAAGTTAATCTAGAATAAACTGATAGATCGATTTTTAGCAGAAATCAAATCACTATAAGAGAAGAATGTCACATTCAAATCGTCTCCATTGAATAAAACCATATAAAGAATGAAATAAATCATCTTCAATGTGGAAGAGTGTAGATCTATGCTAAATTCATCCTATGAGGGCTGGAAAGTTATAGAAGTCAAGAAAATGGCTAAAGTCTTAGTTAGAGTAACTGGAACAGTAGTAGAAATCAGATATTAACAAGAGTTTAACGAGACAGTATTTCATTTACTCGTTATGATATATTTCACTCATATTTATGAGCAATGGGTCATATTCTGTAAGGCATCCAAAGATATCCTGACTATTGATCAATTAGAAAAAATAGCCTACATTGAAATGAAAATATTACTACTGTCTAAGCGGTTCACCCTAATTCATGGTATTGGCATTGATAGGATTGAATTAAACAATAGTGTTGTTGTATATGCTTCCGGTATTACTGAAAAACAGGAATTACTATAATCACTCAATATTGAACTTTCCCAATTTATAGGTTCAAAGCCTAGTATTGTTCTAGATGTGAAGAATTGTATAGCTGAGATTCTAAAGAAGAATGGGAAATTTCTATTTAGGGGATATGGAAAAGTAGATACTCATTTAAGTTTAATTCCTGGATGGGCAATTACACAATTGATGAGTTTAGTAAGTAAGTTTGTGGTGGATAAGGTTGTACAGAATGTTGAGCATTTCGAAGGTAGTATTTGGGATATTTAACTCAACAAAACTTCCAACTAGGCCTTTAAAAAGTGGATTTAGGAGAGAATGTCAATATGGATCTAAAATGATAAAAAAATAAATAAATGAATTTAATTTTATTATCAAAGTATAAATGGAATTATAGCTTTCCTATTCAGGGGATATTGTGGTATGTGTTGCTGATTCCGCCGGGCCAAGCAACTGGTACTAAAATAGAAGTAGTAGATATAGCAAATAGTGATGATTTCATTGTTCTAGCAACCAAAAAGTAGCCAAACATTAGATTATACCAATGTACTTAAACAGAAAGGCATCAATTTTTTAATACTTGTTGATATATTATGACTCTTATTTTTTTCTGTCCTTTTTAAGGAAATAGCTTTTTTTATTTTGAAGAATTTGATCAGAATAGATGTTAATCCACATTTCCAAGAAGAAAACTAAGCAACATATTGGTCAAGAATAATTATTGGAGGGGTTAAGAAGCACCTTGAAAATGTCCATTACACAGAGTAAATGAAAATGCCATAACTACAATTTATATGGGCATACCAGTTTTGGTAGAATAAATAATAGTTCTATTTAGATAGTGAAGTATGAATAAACCATATCCAAGGGTTAATTATACTTACATAATCAAGAGAAAGTAGCAGGCCCATGCAAGATTAGGAATGTCCATTATAAACCATACAAGTGAAGGGGTAAGATAAATTCTGAGTAGAGACTTAGATATTCTCCCATAGTTAATAATTCTTACATCAAAAAAATTCAGCCAGGCAAGGACACTATGAACAATTATTCCCCAAAAACAAATTTCGTTCATGAAATAACTAATATGATATATGGATAGTATACAACAGTTTATTAGATTAATTTTAGCAGATATAACCATAATATGACTAAACAATTGCTTTGTAAAATTAATGGAGGCAGTCAAAATTGAATTGGAAATAGTTGAAATATACAGTTTTTATGGAGGAAAAGAATAAATAGAGTCGTAATTATCAAAGTTTGAAGCAGAGAATGACACCAAATACATCCGAATAACTTTTATGGTTAATAACATCAAATGGAGTTAACATTCTAAGCTTCTGGCACATTTAGAGCACAAATTCCCAGATTTGTTTAGATTATATAGCATCAACATTATTCAGACATAGTCAATTGAAGAAGCTGCTGAACATGTGGAAGCACTATAACAAAAATTTAATACTGAATAATTTGAAGAAAACTATTCTAAACTAGCTGAAAAGGTTAATAAGGATCTAGAAAAGGAATTAATTGTTGATTTTCTCACTAATTTGGGGTGGCATAGGAAAAAAATTGATAATTTTCTTCAAATGAAGGAGATACAAACAGTTGAGGGTTTAATAATGAAGTTTAGGGATTGGGAACCCAAAGAACAAACTATCATTACCAAGATAAAAAAAATGATAGATTTCATTGAATAAGCCTGATCAAGTAATCCATAATCACTATTCAACTTATATTATGATTGCTTTGAAGAGTATAAAATTTAAAGGTATTCTTCATTACTTTAGCTTAGCTATCAAATCAAATGAATATTTCAATCTTATTATATTTTTATTTATATTAAAAGATATTTTGAGTTATGAAAGCTTGGTTGAAGATCATCTTGGTGGTTCTTATTATGGCACTATTGTTTTAGGAGGTAGTCACCAAAGCCAAAACAACTCATACAACTAAACAAAAGGCTAGCACATCCTCTAAATCCAAAAAAAAAGTAGAACCAGAACCTGAACCAGAGCCTTAACCATAACCATAATAAGAGAAGAAGCTGAAGAGGACTAATAAGTAGCGGATGAAGAAGAAGAAGATGAAGAAGATGATTAAGAATTAGATGAATAGCTAGAGGAGGAAGAAGAAGAGGTAGAACTTAATGAAAATGAGGATGAGGAACCAGCCGATGAAGAAGAATAACAAGCAGAAGCAAATGAATAGTAACCAGGAACAGAAGATTAAAATGCACATGAAGATGCAGAAGCACAAGAAGGAGAAGGTGAGGCAGAGGCAACTGAAGAAGAAGAAGATGAGGAAGAAGATGAGGAATATGAAGATGACGAAGAAAATGAAGATTAAGATTAAGATTAAGATGATTAGCTACTGGAAGACTAAGAATAAATCTAAGAAGACTAAGAAGACTAAGAATAATAAGAGTAATAGGAATAATAAGATTAATAAGAGTAGTAAGCAGTTGAAGAGTAAGAATAGGAAGAAGAACCTCCAGTAAAGACAGCTAAGAAAGGACAAAAACAATCTTAAAATACCAAGTCTTCTTCTAAATCAGCCAAAAAATCAAACCGAAAGGCAGAAGAGGAAGAAGAGCCTAAGCCAAAGAAATCTAAGGGGAAAAAAGGAAGTAGTGATGAAGAAGAATGTGACTGTAAAAAGAAAAAAGGAAAAAAATCTCAGAAACAAGCTGATGGAGAAGATCTTTGAAGAATTAACTTCATATTATTTAAATTAGACACAATCAACTCCTATTATGAACAGCAGTATACTTTCTATTTAAAAGCAGTCAGTTTCCATATCATTTCTTATTACTTTATCTTTCCTGCTCACTAAACCTAGTCTATTATTAAAAATATATGCAGTAATCTGAAGAAGACAAAAAATTGGTTGAAAAATATAAGCATACTAATAAGGCTCTTAGGGCTCAACTTCTTACTCTTAATAACCAAATAGATCAACTTCTCATCAAGCAGTCTAATACCGTAGGGGTAAAGAAACTCCCAGAGGTTTTAAAGAAAATTACAGATCCACAAGTTCTCTAAAATGAAGTTGAAAATCTCAAAATAGATTGAAAATCCTGAAAAAAGACCTTGTTAAGTCTAAAGAACTTGCCTTGAAAGATTCCCCAGAAAAACTTAAGAAATTAGAAGAGTAACTTCAATAAAAAAGTAACTCAATATAATAATGCCAGTTAGAGAACAATAGTAGTGTTGGAAAAACCTAAAAAGAATAGAAACATCCGAAAAAATAGACTTAATGCGTTCTAGTTCTAATGGAGCTAATGATAAGATCATCCGGAATAAAATAGAAAAACTCAATGATTAAATCAATGGTCAAAGGAAAATTGAAAGGGAATTAAAAAGAGCCATCAATGAACAAGAAGTATATCAAAGCAGAAAAATCAACTATATTAATGAACGCTCAGAAAAACATAAACAACTTAAAACTGCCAAGCATACCACCTCCAGAATTATATCCCATTAAACTACTAGTCAGGCGCAAGAAGAAGCCTGGAAGCAACTCAAGAGAGAATTTTTAGAACTTAAGGAATCAAAACAGCAATAGTAGATGTTACTATATGATGAAAATGACCATCTCAGGAGCTAAATCAAGCAATATTAAATCAAAATCAGAAGAAATAAGGGAAGGATAGATAATGTAAAAAACAGTCTCCTTAGAAAACAAAAAAATTACTCGACTCTAGAAGAAAAGAAAGATGAGAGGAAATACAGATATAGGGATAAGAATAATTCCATTAGGTATTCTAGAGTCAATAATAGCATTTAAATATGATTGTAGAGTGAGTTATAATATCAATCACTTCACCCAAGCCTATATTTTTCTCATTTTATTCCTTAAATCAATCAATTGGTCTTCTAGGTTCCTGGCACGATTGGGTAAGGTTGTATGGCAGAGTGGTTCTAGTTTAAAGTCCAATATAGGTTCTACTTCATCCTAACTCATTGATAGTTATTGTTAATATTGTGATATCTTGACTGTTTAAGTTTCTAATTGTGGTAGTTGTTCTATTTTTTAAGGAAAGCAAGCTAAATCAGCAATAATTTTATTAATTTAATGATTTTATTTAGCTAATATTGTTTCAACTTGCTCTAGTCTCTTCCTCTGCTTTAATAGATGCTGTATTGTGCTATTAGAACTATTGTTAATATTGCCTTATTAGCATATAACTGAAAGATTCACTAGTCTTTCCAGTTAAGCTAGTTTATCTTCTACTTGTGATTGAGCTTGTTGTTCTTGCTGTGGAGTTGGTGGTGTCAAATCATAGTTAATTCCTCGATTTCCTAGCAGAACATTGGTAGATATATACTTTATTTCTTCATGTATTTCCTTTGTCTGAAGGTCTTTAAGTAGTTTTTCTAGTCTTTTTCTCTTTAGTAGATAGTGTAATTGGTCATTTGATCCTTTTTATGGACTTTCATGGATTATTTGCTCTTTAATGAATGTTTGTTCCTTTTGGAGATATTATCCTATTTTGTTGATTGATAAGAGTTTCGAACAATGATCTTCTTCTAAACCTTCCTTATATGAGTTGAATTATCTCTTATTGTTCTCCCTATATTAGTTCAATGCCTTTTTAATGGATTAAATTTGCTCCCGTAGGATGGTTTTTTGCTATTGAATATGTTATTCTAACTGTTCAAGTATTGTTCTTTATTTATTGATGTTATTCTGTGCTGATAGTAGTAGTTTTTCTTGCATTGATACAAGTTACTGACTGAAGGTTGATTTCATGGCCAGTTTCAAATTATATCAGCAGATAATTTCAAAAATTATGAATTCTGAAATCGATAAATAAGTAAAAAGGATAGTCTATGTATAAGATCATTAATGCTTTAGAGAGGTAATTGCTTATACTTTGTTTGATGGAGGATTGATCAATGATTCATGTAATTGCTGGATAAAAGATAAGTAGTTGCTAGTTCCTGGAACTAAAAGGAATCCTTTTCTTCTAGGCTTAGGAAGTGGGGGTAGAGAGGGTGCTGCAACCTTGACCATGATTTCTATATTATTATGGAAAACTATAGAACATAAAATAATTTCTAAACTAAATCAATAAGAAATGGCTTGTTTAAGGTATTTCCTAAGAGCCCAGAGTTGGTAGCTCGAAATGGCTAAAATAGCTAGAATTTCGATTCCTGAAATAGTAATGATTTGAATCCCAATATTTTTAATTGTTTCGAAATAGTCTTCTTCCTTTTAATGTCTCTTCTTTTGGTGGGTGATGAATTTATCAGCTAAATAAGTTAGTTACATAGTATTTTTATAACTATGCTCCAGTTCTTAAAGCTGTAGAATATTATCTGGGATTTTCAAGCTCTAAAGGTTTAAATTATAATGCATATCTGCGTTGTACTAGACAATAAGAGGATACTTGAGTACTGAGTCACTTACAAACTCAAAACATATTTCATAGATAATTTCTATATTAAAGTATTGGCATACCTGTAAGAATACTTACTTATCGACGATAGAGACCAGAATAGACTATTTCTTATTCAGCTTTATTAGTCATGGTATTCCTAAGACTGATATAATAATGATCATTTTTGTTTGAGGTTGGAGATTTTGGAAAATTAATGTCAATTTTCATGGTTTGATCATCACCCAAAGAATAAAGCAGCATACACCTAAAAGAGTTTTCTTTCAAGGGAATTTTGATTGAATTAGTGATGACTAACAAGGTAATAATATATCCTAATACTGATAGGGTATTCATCTTTAAAAATTATATGGAAATTGTTCAGAATTTTCTATAGTTAAATCTGAACTTAATTAATTTTATATTATAGAGCTACTCCTAACTTAATGTCCTCCCTCTTTACCTATATAAGCTCTTTGGATATTGTGAGGAATGATCAGCACAAATTTATGATGTTCTTGGGGATGCTCTTATTCTGGAACATCTACTACACCATCATAAATATGACCATCCGCTTTAAAAACCTTTCTAAGAAGAAATCCAATGATACCAAGAACAGGATAGTATCAATCACTCATGGACTCATTACCTTCATTTGGGCCATCTATTTATACTTACCTTATCCGATTTTTGGGTACAAGATTGATAATAGATTTAGGTAAAGAAATACCTTCACACAATCCTTGATTTGCATGTTTAGTCTAGCATATAGTGTTTATGACCTCTTGGCATGTATTTATTATAAGTTATCTGATCTGGGGTTGTTGATTCACCACTTATGTTGTGCTGTTGGATTTGGATGTGCTGTCTTCACTGGATATGGAGCTATTGACTCTATTGGTGGACTCTTAATTAGTGAGGCATCCAATTTCCCCATGCATCTTAGATGTATTATTCGTAATTTCAAACTCAGATATACAATATCCTATGAAGTTTGTGAGCGTTTATACTTATGTATATTTTTCCCATTTATAATAGATTTGTATATTTTATTCAGAGGTGTTCTAGGTCCCTTTATTGTTTGGTACCCTTGTGTATCCAATGATGTTTCTCCTATTCCTATAAAAATTGTCTGTACTGTATTAATCATCCAATCATTCTACTACATCTTTCAAATGATTACTATTCTAAAGAAAAATCACCAGCATGCACAAGAAATGAAAGATAAAAATATCTATTATGAATGGTTTACTGAAAATTCTTAAGTAAAGAATCTCTCTTTCTACCGGAAAGTGGAACAACCCAAAATATTTTGATTGTGTATGTTACATATTGTATCATTATGGTGCAAAAATTTGTGGAT
Organism: Terebella lapidaria; assembly: GCA_949152475.1. Lineage (NCBI taxonomy): Eukaryota > Metazoa > Annelida > Polychaeta > Terebellida > Terebellidae > Terebella > Terebella lapidaria. The sequence continues at coordinate 25,762 of CASCJZ010000503.1, forward strand.
AATATCTGGTTGATCTACTTATGCTAGAAACATTAGTTTTGTTAAAATTCGATCTTTCTTTAGTGAGTTTTGGTGGCTACCAATGAAAGTATTCTTCTAAGGAAGTTCTATCAAATTTTTAATACCTACTCCTCTAGCTCTCTCCTTACTCCGATAGTATAAACCCTCCCGAAATAGCTTTATCTTACTTTAATCAATGGTATTCAGAGGCTAAATAATATTTTCTTCACAATTTTCATCATATCTCTTTAACAAACTTGCTAAACTTGATCTTTTTGTTCGATGATGCAGGTTCTCAAGTTTTTTGACTTGATCCACTGATAATCGCTCTGAAAATTTCTTAGAAGGCTTTTCATTGGATAATCTATTAATTTTTAGTCTTTCTTTATAAGAATTGAGTGTTTATTATACACGAAGCTTAGCTACTGATACTTCTGGGCGACAAAAAATTTAGGATCCTCTTCGATGGGTGATTAAAACACTCATACACCAATAATTTTATTTTTTTGATTAATAACTTATCTATTTGTTATATTTGTTATATTATTTAAGTTTCAAGGGGTTGGGGTTGGGGTTGGGGTTGGGGTTGGGGTTGGGGTTGGGGTTGGGGTTGGGGTTGGGGTTGGGGTTGGGGTTGGG
>CASCJZ010000504.1:0-21024 GCA_949152475.1 Terebella lapidaria
GGTACAAAACCTTAAACCACCATTAATAATTCATGGTAGTTAAATCTTTTACTATAATTGATGCATTTTCATTGTTATTCATTTATTAACTAGCTATTGATTGATTATTCTTCAACTGATGAATTGGACTAAATCTCTATTAAAAATATCCAACTAGGTACAGAGGGCACTCTTCACAAATCAGCCAGTTGTAGCCCTTGAGTCAACCATTATTTCACATGGGATGCCCTATCCTCGTAATCTTGAATGCGCTCTATCTATTGAGGAAACTATTAGAAAAGAAGGAGCTATTCCAGCTACAGTAGCCATTACTGATGGATATATTAAAGTTGGACTAGATCATGAAAATATTACGAAATTAGCTTTGGCAGGATCTTCGGTAAAAAAAATCAGTAGAAGAGATCTTCCCTATATTATAACATCTAAATAAATGGGTGCTACAACTGTTTCAGCAACCATGATAGCTTCTTAATTAGCTGGAATTGATATATTTGTGACTGGAGGATTGGTGGAGTACATCGTGGATATGAAAAAACTATGGATGCTAGTGCAAGACCTTAGGTAATTAGGAAGGACTAAAGTTACTGTTATTTCTACTGGTATTAAGTCTATCCTTGATATTCCTAAAAGTTTAGAATATTTGTAGACTGAAGGTGTTCCTGTTATCACCTATGGTAGTGAATATTTTCCAGGTTTTTCTCAGCATCATCAGGAGTTAAATCGCCTTTTTATCTAAATAATATAGAGTAAATAGCTAAAATGTTATTGTCTCATAGATATCTAAAGCTTTAGAATGGAGTCCTGGTAGCTGTACCTAACCCTAATCCAACTGAAGGTGAATTTATTGAATCGGCTATTCAAACTGCTTTAAGGTAGTGTGAAACTAAAAACATTGATGGGGCTCAAATAACCCCTTTTCTATTAGCTAGAGTCCATGAAATAACTAAGGGAAAGAGTTTAGAATCGAACATTTCTGCCATTCACAATAATGCAAAAATAGGTGCCCAATAGCAATAGAGCTGAATAAACTAAAACAAAGCACTAATAATCCTATCAATTTCAAAACTAAAAAACAGGGAAAATTAATAGTAATTGGATGTTCTGCTGTTGATTATCAATATCGACCTGATTAAGGCCTAAACTTTTAGTTAGGTCAGAGTTGCATCGGCAATTGTAGAAAAACTTTAGGAGGAGTAGGAAGGAATATTGCTGAGTGTGCTGCTAAAATGGGTACTGAGACTGTGTTAGTGACTGCTCTCTCCAATGATGAAGATGGTCAGCATATCAGAAAATTATGTTAAAAGAATGATATTCAAATATTTACACCTAAAATAAGTGAGGAAAGAACTGGTAAATATTTAGCACTGATGGAACATAGTAATAATGAGTTAATTGGCATATCAGATATGGAAATTAATAAGCACTTAAATTTCAATGAAATTTATGAAGCATACTTTAAGCAGCATGAACTAAGCTAGAATGATATAGTGGTTATTGACTCAAATTTCTCAGCTAATTCCTTACTAAAAATGGTAGAATTTTGTAATGAACAAAAAGTATTCACAATTTTTTAAGGGAAAGGACAAAAATCTCGAAAAATTATTTAAACTAATGCATACAAATATATATCCTTACTGAAAACTAATTGTACAGAATTTGCAGAAATATAACAAGAATTTCAATTGATGAACCCATCCATTGATTGTAATCAGCTACTAAAAACAATAGGAACTCTTAGAAAAATTAACAATTGGACAAATACTAAGGCCATCATTACTAATGGATAAAAACCACTCAAAGTGTATGATTCTGCAGGAACAGAAACCAAATTTGAAGTACCAAGAGTAATCAAAATTAAAAAACAACAGGGCAGGAGATACTTTTACTGGGGTTTTTAGTTCACTACTACTGAAGTCAATGAACTAATCTGAACTATCTTTGATAGTTTGTCTTCAGCTGGCCTTAATAGGGAGCAAAATAGCATTATAATCCGATATTGGGGAAACTGTGATACCTCAGAACATTTCTTATGAGAGATTGCTCAGAGAATATCACAATTGATCAAATATATAGTTAAAATAATAAAGAAGTATCTTTAATATGCCTTAAGATTGGGTTAAAGCTGCTATTGGAACTGGGCTGCTCTGTTTAGGCATCTGGTTGTTTTAAGGTAGGATATCATCCATTCAAAACAACCGAAAGGAACGAAACTTAGTCATCTCTATTAAAGAAAAAAATACTGATATGTCCCTACTGAATTAAATTAAAAACTCAAAAAATCCCAAAAAATAACTTATAATATTAGATGATCTACTTCCTCACTTTAAAAGCAAGGATTTTTCCATCTATTCTAATCGACAAGGAATCAAACAAGATGAAGGTTACAAGATGAAGGTTAGTGGGAGCAATTTTGAATCAGTCGCACTTGAAAAAATGGGTAATAAAGAAATAGCTTATCCTATCTCATGTAAGATTCTTAAAACTGCAATAAGCACCAAAGCATTAACAGAAAACATGTTGAAGATTACATTCCAGAAGAAATGTCTCTACATCCAGCCACTCTCAGCCGAGCTAGGACCCTAGCTGTTTTTGGTTAATATCATATGATGGTGGAATATTCAACTTAGAAGCAAAGTTTATTGGATGCAACTACCAAGACATTCTCGCCTATTGGAATTCAAAGATTAGCAGGGATATTATGTGGAGCTTATTGATAGCTGTTAGCATAGGCATTACAGGCTATTTTTGGTGTTCCAACCACTCAAAAGAATGAAAGAAAGAAGAAAATGATTTAATTTATCTTATTAATAAATCATATTAAGAGCTTGATTAAGTGACACTAATTAATGAAAGTATATGAGTAACTTAAGGGAATAATGATACTTTTTCAAACATTTTTGCAAAAACAATTTCACATTTGTGGCTATTTTGGAGGTATAGTACAGTCAACAGATCTGATATCACACTTAATTGATTGTATTCCTAACATAACCTTAAAACAAACTTAGAAAGTGATTTGATAGTTAAATTTGTGAAATTATGTACTCTTGGCCATCAGTGGACACCCTGTTGCCTTTTAATTAAAATATTTATCCGTTTTATTGGAGTAATATTCAATTAATCTAAAAATATCATGATATTCTTAGTCAAATGTTTTAAGCAAATGTAGCTGTCATTCTTTAAATCAGACAATCACTCGCAATACGTTTCGTTTGAAGGAAGAACATATAAGTTGAAGGCGAGCAAAGAATATGTAAAGGTTAAATAATTAGGATTAAATTGGCTTCATTGAAAATTTGTTCCTGGTGTAGACTATGAACTTATTAATGAGCATATGGGAATGATTGAATCATTTTCATGTGATAATAATTTCCTGACCCTTTTTCCAGACACAGATGTTCACATAGATGGGAATTTCTCAAATTTCGGGATAATTTGGTAGAAGCTAAGACATCTTTGTCAGCCAGCCATGAAAGAGTTAATTAATCCCAGTTTGATCAAAATATGGATCACATCTCCATTTTTGAGACCCCTTCCACCCTTCCGATAGCTAAACTATTCATTAATAGTCCCTGATCTGGCATAGTAAGTAATTAGCTTCATTGTTGAAATCGTATTAGGACTATTTTCCCTTTTCAGTGATTATACCAATATACATATTCCCGTTATCAATGTTGTTCACTTGCACTGTAAAATATAATTTGGCAACTGATGGTAAAGACTTCTTACTCAATATCATATCATAACTCGATGAACATTCTCTTTAATGAGTAATTTTATTTCCATTAAAGAATCCTCGAGTGAAATTCTTGCCAGTTTATGTTTATAGATTAATTTCACACTTGACAGATCGTGCTTCCTTGTAGCACTTTAACTGGATCATCCTCATGATGGCTTCTTGCTCTTTCATTTTCTCTTATTCCTTTGCCTTCCTTTCAAAGTACTTTTCTCTAAGTTAAATCTCATATTCCTCATTGTTTTAAATCTTTCTTGCTTGAATATTGTAGCATTTGGTACTATCTTCATAGTACTCATTATTTTTTGAATTCTTTGTTGATTTGCTGCTCTCTTTTATTTACGATACTTTTCAACTTAATGTTAGTTACTTTTAATTACAGCTGCGTTCAATTCTTTAATCATTTTATTAAACTGTTGCTCATGCTCCAACCAAATCTTCTCAATTTCTTCTGGTTAAGCAAGTCTAATATTATCAACATTCAGAGTTTCCTTGATTCTGGATATCAAATCCCCTGTGATTTCCCCAACTCTGTCTTCTTCCAATAAGTCAATGAATTCCATTTCTTCTTTCAGTTCATTCAAGTCTGGTCTTGGCCACTCTGATTATTTACTCTTCTTCTGAGAGCTTTTCAATGGCATCTCGAATTATCTTCATCACCTCATCATAGCTTTCTTCTGCCTCTCTTGCAACATCTGTCTTTTTGTTCCTTATTTTATGTATAAAGTCGTTTTTGGATAAATATTTACAGTCTGGATGATCTTAGGTTAGACATTTGCAGTTAGGCTCCATGCAAATGAGAGCAGAGTTATAGCACTCTTCCTGGCAGCAGAACAGCTCTACAAAATTATGCTCTGAGCAGAGCAGTTATATTGCCCGTTCATCAAGAGATTATTCCATTTATTTTTGATTATACAAAGAACCAGCAACTATATTTGTAAAAGAATAAGGTTGCATTATTCATCCAAAGATGACCATATCTGTGCCAATCTGAAGCATAAAATGAGAAAACTTGTCTTTAGAAAAATTGAATTAAAAGTTTAATCGTATAGATAGTCTAATCTCAGAAAGATTGAACTTTTCCCAAAAAAAATAGTTTGTAAGAACAGCAGTGACTATCAATTAGTTATATAATTGCTATATTGGATATTATGTTAATGCTAGAGCTAACTTTAATTAATTAGTTTATGCCCCCAATTAGTTCAAATATTTGATTTTTTTGTCTTTTACTTAGAATAGAATAATTTTACATGTTGTTAATATTTTGTTTTCAATATACTTATTGACTAAGACAATTAGTTTCTTAAGTATTTATCTTAAAGAAGAAGCTTAAACTTTTTGACTTTTTACAACCAAATTTCTAAAAAAGATTTCTCACATTGAACTCATAAAGTTTATATTGCTGAAATGCCTATAATTAATAAGAAAGTCTTTAACCCGTGCAAGTATCCTGAAGCACTAATAGATATTCTGCAAACAAACCTCAAAAATTAGGGAATAAAAAGAGTAACAAAAGAATATTTGATAATTCAATAATTGTATCATTATTGTACTGCCAAATTGGCTTTCTTGAGCTCCACTAGTTTAAGAATTCTTCCAAAGTATCTATTTTTAAGATTTGGGATAGTTCTACCCTTCATGCCTTCTTGAAGTTTTTCCAGTTTTTTCCAAAGGTATTTAAGAGGTAAATAAACTGTAAATCTTCTTCTAAGGTCCAATCATAATGGTTGAATGTGGGATCAAGAAAATTTATGGAATGCTATTTTATTTGTCTTGGAGTTCGATCTTTAATAAATTAAAACATACTTTGCAAATAATGACTCATTTCAACCCAATTAGGACCAATTTAAGTGAGTAATTCGAGTATTTTTTGATTTTCTTCAATTTTCCATGAGTTTTTTGAGCTAGTTTTAATTCTTCGATATCTGCTATAACACATTTTTTCATTTCAATTAGAAATTTATTAAGCAATTTATTTCCAATTTTTTTTCTTTAATTTAACGAGGATTTTGAGTTTCTCATCTTCTTATTAAGTCCAGGGTCTTTTATTAATTGAGTACCCACCTATTTAAAGATCTGTTTTAGTTAATTACATTTTTTCAGGAAGTTGGAATAAATTCAAATTTTGAAGAGATTCTTCGTTGTTTTTAGGGGAAATTTCAAATGGTATTTAAAAATTAGGGGATTAAACGAATATTGGAATGTCTTTTATTGGAGGAAAATAGAGGAAAAAGGAGGGTAACCAAGACCAGTGCATTTTACTAATTTTGTTTAATTAATTTATTCGAAACAGCTTATTAGAGTATTAATTTCGGAAAAAAAGTTGGAAATAGTCTTAGATAAGTCTTTTAATGTGAGATATTCTAAAGCTCTGCTTTTATTTAAGAAAAGGATTATTGATGTGTTTAAAATGAAAAATCATAGAAAGAGCATAATATTTATGGATAAATGCTTAAGTGGAACTAGAATTATAATGAAATGGTCCGTTTTTGTTTCGGAATGAATTTAATCAAATTCAGTTAGAAGAATAATTGAGAATAAATCCTAAAATAAGGGTATTTTGCGACTCAATAGAAAACACTTGTCCAAAAGATGACACTTCTTGGTCTGATTCACGCAGCATACCCATAATTATAAGAATTAATTTCTGAGACATTTAGAAGCCTTGATATCTTGAATAGTCCTAAATGGAATGCTGGACTCATCAAACAGTTGGTTTACCCTTTAACTCATTGATAGTCTTTGAAAAAGAGTTTATACATACATAATATACCCATATAAAGGATCAGATACTGCCGCTCTAGAGCTAGCAGTTGTATGTATTTTGTTTTGTTGTATTTTTTGTTTTGTTTTGCTTTTTTTCTTTTTTTATGTTATCAGAGAGCTTTTCATAGTAAATTGTATTTTTGGCTTTTCTCTCAAATAAGATTTAATGATAAAAATAATAAAATACCTATTTTTAAACTGTTCGAACTTGATTAATTCCTGAGGGAGTTGCCAAGGGCTGAGTGTTGATTTTTGATTGTTTTTGAACGTTTTTATGTTTTATATTTGTTTATTGTTTGTTGGTGATCACCGAATTTCTTATCAGTTCTGACACTGATAAGAAATTAATAATAAAAGAGTTTATATTTGCAGAATCATTTGCATTACCAGCTTTAAATTCAAATAAAAGAAAAATAATGATTCTAAGCCAAAGGTTTAAAAGCAAAGAGGTAAAAAGTAGTATGATGGTTATTTTTTAATTTGCTTAACGGTCAAAGATTACTGCTTTTGATTGAGATTTTTAATGATTTTTAGAATTTGATCTTTCTTTTCATTAACTTTGATATCAGCTTAATTTCCCAAGAATGTGAACATTCTAAAATATTTATTAACTTTTAATTTATTCTAATCAATAATTCCTTCCTGTAATATATATTTAAAAGATCAAAGAAAGCTGTTAGTCAAAAAAACTTCCCAGAGATATTTCACAAAATTAAAATAATTTTGTATTTTCTCTAGAGGATTTAGCTCATGTCTCAATCAAAGTTTAGTAATCAAGTAAATAAAGTTTGTATTCATGCTTTTTAAATCATCAATTAGGATTCCCCTCCAGATACTCTCTGCTCTTCTTTTTAAAAAAATCATACAGTTATGGTTTTGCCTTGAGAATTTTTTCCCATTCTGACCCTTTAAAATTTTTATTAATCTTGATGATGTTCTTAAAGTAATCAAAGGCAAACTTTCTTGCAGTTAAACTTAAAATAAAATTTGGTAAAAAGTTTAGCTTTAAGTCCACATTGGAAGCTAATCTTACTCTTCCTCTATTGTTCGACAAAGGAGTATACTCAACTATAAAAAACTTATACTCCAATCTGACAAACTTTGATTCTTTAGGAACATCATAACCATACTTCTCTTGGTGATAGTAGTCATCATTAACTGTCTTAGAATAGACAAAAATAGAGTTAGTAACCTTGAGACGGTCATATCCTACTGCATAGAAATATGTCTATCGATCAGTTAAGCATGGTATATAGATTTTACTAGTACCAATTCTCTCGTTCCGACTAATAGTTTTGATTTCTTTGCAGTCATAACAGAAGGGAACATACTTATCCATAAGGTTGATTTCTGATAAGATAGCTAAAAAATTCTCAATAGGGACATCAATCTACGCTTGAATTCGAATAGCTATTTGTTTGAGTTCTTCATAAAGTTTATATTAGAGGGTGATACCCTTTTCTTCCTTATCAAATATCCACCCACCCTTATCAAATTCCTTATAGAATTATTTCATGCTGTTGTATTAAAGTTGAATAGTTTCAATCAAAGATTTTTGAGCATCTGATAGAGCATGCTTAGACTAGAACTCCATACTTTTCTCATAAGCTTCATCAATTCGGTGATCAGAATAACATTTTCTTAATATTTACCATTAAAGGTCTGAATTAGTCTCAAAGACAACCGAATTAGTTTGCAAGTGACTTTTCTGAAGTGCTTCTTTGATGATTGGTTATGGAATTTAGAAATTATATGATCTTGAGATAGTTACTACCTCATCGGCTGATTATGTACCTAAAGATATACTTTTGTGGGATAAACGAGTGATTTTAGAACTGCTCATAGAGTTCTAAAAAGGTTGAGACTTTATAATGGTGGTTATTTTTTAGAGAAGTGATTGATGGGTGCTAGACTAAATAATTCATGTAATTACAGTCGGAGAACACTTTACCTTCAATACTTCAAATTTTTATTTAAAAGTAGCAAATGGTTAAGGACCTAATTAATTATTCTTTCCAAAGTTGTTGGCATATTGTTGGAGTAAATCAGCCTTTATAGAGGATATTAGTTACTGAATAGTAGAATGCTGGAATAGATTACTCTAGATTGGTGGGGGATGAAGATGTGAGTAGGTCGAGTCTATTCAAGCTCTTATGTATTTATTTTTCTAGTTTTTATTGTTGCTGGATCATAAATTCAAATATAACAAATCCTATCATGCACTATCATACTTATTTATTGGTTATTCATAAGTAGCACTAAAACTAATTGTCATCAGTGTTTTTGAACTTCCTGATATTGAAATGATGAATCATATAATTTCATATAATTTGATTATTTTATCACTTAATTTTCATTTGATAACATTGAATGGGTCGCTTATTTATTTAGATCATTGACTAATGCTATTAAAGCAAAGAATACTTCTTTTTAGCCAAATAGCTACTCAGAAAACTCATGAACAGCTGAGATTAATTACTTGACTAGTTCTAAAAGTATCTATATCTATTAACTTTACTCTTCCATTAAGTTCGCTGACTAGGTCATGATCCAGTATAACTAAACAATTTATATCTATCATAGAACCATTTAGTATAAAATCTATTTCAGAATTACATGAATTTAAAAGATAATTCTATGATCATTCAGTTTCCATTTCGCTGTAACTATTCATCAAATTTATCAATTTTCCTGCAAGGTTTGAAATTATGCTTTGCTGATGCTACTATAATTGATGAAGATTTTATTAAAAATGATAAATTCTTTTAAATTGGATGACCTTATTATTAAACCCTCTTTAATTTATAGTGGTCATGATTCCACCAATGCATCTCAGAATTTCTATTATTAGTTAGGAGGATTTGTTATTGGACTCACTAAGAATATTATTCAAAATTTCCATAACATTTTTATGGATAACAAGTTAATGAGTTGCTGCTGGAATCCTCAAATTCACAATTGTTGCAAGTACATAAACAGATTCTGATAGTAGAGCCTAAATACTACCATATGTACTTGTTATGAAAAATTAGATGAATGCTATAGCACATGTTAAAACACTTTATGGTTCATCAGCATTTACAGATCTTCAGAAGTATTATCGGCAATATTACCCAAACAAACCAAAATGAAATATTTTAGTTTAAAATTGTTGAATTCTAGCCAGCATTAATTTAATTTATCGAGTAAGCCAGCTCTAAGGTAATTAGTAATAATCCTTTATTCTTTTGAAGATGTAATGTAGGCAAATATCCTTGTAGCTAAGATTCGGATGTCTAAATTTTTATGAGTGAGCCCAAATAGGATTCCTTAAGAGAGCTGTTTGGATTGATGAATGGCATTAATAATTTGATACCTTCCATCAGTGATTAGTTCATCAAGAGTTTTGATAATACTCAATAGTATTCTCTAAGATTTTGTTTATTCTATATACTTCTCAAGCAGAGGAAACAATGTCCTCAACTATGTTAATTTAGAATGTTACCATATTATTGTTGGGGAAATGGAGGGAATCTTGACTGGCTGGGAATACCTTAAGAGTATGCCCTATCAATTCTAGTATACCCTATATGACCTTGAAGTTGTGCTTTCTTGTATGGAGATAGTCAATAAGATAAACTAGTCCTTTCTAGTAGCATAACTTGCGATGGTGTGTAGATAAGCTAACCACTCTACTTAATAACACCATATATTCCATCAAATCTTCATCTTCTGTCTCTTTTTGGCTGCATGCTCTTATTAGCTCGTCTAAAAAATCATATTGAAGCAGCTTTTCTAGGTAGTATGCAATGCTAGCAGGCTCAGATAGAAGTGAATTTATAATTTTTACTCCCAGTCCACCCAATTTCAAATGAATATTTTCTCTCTTTAAAAGACTGAGGATTTTTTGAGTTAAACTTTCTTTCTACCATTCAATAAAATCACCCTTAAAATATTTGACTGAAATAAGAAGTTCTAATAAAGAGTCTCTCCAATGTTATCCAGCTATTCCTGCCATTATTTATGATTTAATGGCTAAAAATTCATTCCTCTTATTTCTGGTATCTAGTTTTGCGGCAATTTAAGCTTAAACCTTAAGTTAGAGTTATTGTTTATTGAAATAGGAGCGTAATATTTCCCTCCTTTGAATTTGGAAGTACTATCTCCTTTATCTTTTTCTGATTTATGTCGTATGGGCATATATTTTTTCTTCATTATCCATTTCAATTATTTTATAAGAAAGCGACTTTATTAGCAAAATTATTCAAAATATATATATTGTCTTTCAATATCTCCTCAAAATATTCTCAATTTATGCCTGGACTCTTGACCTACGAACTGCATCATTCATAGTATTCTTTGCATCTATTCTGGTAGCTTGTAATTATGATTCCAATCTTGACTTAGCTAAACAGTTAGCAACTTTATCAGCTGCAGCCTCACTTTCTATCCTTGATCTTCTTAAAATATTTTCTCTTATTTGTTTATCTGCTTCCAACTCGGCTTCCATCCTTGACCTTTTCAATATTTCTTCATGATGTTATCTCTTAACATTAATTTGGGCCTCTACTCTTGATCTATGGAGTGCTGCTTCCCGCATACTCCTCTAAGCAGCAATACTTGCTTGTATTCTTGATTCTTCTATGGCTGCTTTTTAAGCAGCAAGTTCAGCTTCAACTCTTGACCTCCTTAGTGATTCTGAGAGTTCCAGCCTTGAACGGAGAGCTACCTAGTATTATAAATCCCTAGTTAGATATCTAGAATTAGTGTTAGTGTACCGATAATAGGCGTAAGACATGTTCTTTCAAGTTAATAAACTTTTAAAAAAATATGATTGTTAAAAATAAAATCTCTAAAACTTTTATTAATCCATTGAATAGAATATAATAATTATGGGATGAATTTGTGATCTAAACTAATTAAAATCTTAAAAATAACGAGAATTCATCATAGATCATTTTTTCTTACCTTTGACAAACTTTTTCTTGGCCAAGCCTTCCATATTTCCCATCCCTTTCATCATTTACTCCATTTGGGGATTATTAGACATTTCTTTCATCATATTCATAAGGTTACCACTTCCACCCAATTGTGCCATCATTTTAGGATCCATCATTGACTGTAATTTCCCCATAAGCTGTTGAGGATTCCTATTTAGAGCACTTTTATTATCTAACACCTTGCTTAGACCTGCTTTACTCACCTTTCCAATCATACCTTTGAGTTTTTTATACTACTCCATCAAGATTTTAACTTATTGTTCAGTAGTACCTGAACCCTTAGCAATTCTCTTAATTCTACTGTTTTCGGTGATAGCTGTTTCCATATCTAGTTCTGCTGGAGTCATTGAATCTAGAATGTAGATGAATCTTTTAATTCTATCAATGGACTATTTTTCATTATTCTGATTGATAAGAGAAGTTCCAGCCCCTGGTAATAATGACATAAAATTGTTCAGTGATCCTAATTTCAGAATAGACTAAAATTGACCTCTCAAATCCCTTATACTAAAGTTACCTGTCTTTAGTTTATCATTTAATTATTTCTGATCTTTCACTGAGACTATATCCTGTACCTTTTCTACTAATTGCTTAATATCTCCCTCACCTAGCAATCTTTGAATAAAAGAAAGAGCATTAAAGGATTCTAAATCCTCAAAATGTTCTCCGGTGCCCATAAAAATAATAGGACTTTCAGTTGCTGCTACAGCTGATAAAGCACCTCCACCCTTTGAGTGTCCATCTAATTTGGTTACAATTACACTGCCAACATTGACTGCCTCTCTGAATGCTATTGCTTGTGGGTAACATTGTTGACCAATTGAACTATCCATCACAAAGATAACATTATCTGGCATAATGGCTTTCTAAACTTGTTTCATTTCATCAAAAAGTTCAGACTCTTGTTTATGTCGTCCAGAGGTATCGACAATAATAATTTCCATATTTTCCTTTTTGAACTAGTTCACACCATCCTATGCTATAGTAACTGGATCAGTTTATATATAGCTTCCATAAAAAGGCACTCTTATTTTGGCAGCATTTTGTTTAAGCTGGTCAAAAGCTCCAGCCCTAAAAGTATCTGCACACACCATTCCCACCTTCCAACCTTTCTTTTTTATAATAAAATGCCACTTTACTACAAGTGGTTGTTTTTCCACTACCTTGGAGCCCTACAAACATAATGATGTTAGTTTTTCCTTTTTTGGGAATATAGTTTTCTTTTTTAACCTCCAATAGACTTCTAAGTTCATCTTTTACTGCTGATTTAATGAGATTTCTGAGGTTCCCACCTAAAGTTTCTTAGTTTTTAAACTTTTCTAGGATATTGTTCCTCAATTTTACAACAAACTTAACATCCACATCACTTAGGAGTAAAGCATTACATATTTAAGTTATGCATAACTTTACAGCCTCTTCGTCTATGACTGATTTTTTATTGAGCTTCTGGAGAGCACTAGTGATTTTCCTACCTAAATCAGCTAAAACCATTTTATAGGTTAATTAATTATTGTAAAGCTATTGATACACTTGGACATAAATATTGAGCATTGGATAAAGTGTTGAATATAATCAAGAACTTCTATAAAACTCGTTCAATTGATTTTCAACCTCATGAAAACAATCTGCCTGATCTGTTATGATTTTTTCTACTGAATGATCAAACTCTTCAAGAAGTCTTTTGCTTTGATTGATTTATTTTGTTACATAATCCTCATATTTTTTGGTAAAAACTGCTGCTGCTTTTATTTCTGCCTCTAACTCCTCTATCTATTTTAAGAAGGAACCTTTTTTAGTTTCTACATCTTCAGTCTTTTTTATTCTAGATTCCAGCACTGCTTTGATTTCCTTAATATTGTTTGAAATTATGATTTCTTCTCCTGATTATTCCTTTATGGTTTGACCATGATCTTGAAGACTTAATTAACATGAATTAATCTATTTATCAAGTCCTGCTATTTCTTCCTCTGCTGTTTTTTAGTTGTGTATTTCATTGTCTTGCTTTCTCTTTAGTTAGTTGATTTCCATGTCAAGTAGTGCTTTTAAAGCAAGATACTGTTTTAAGATGCTTTAGTGCTCCTTGTTGTTCCAAACTTCATCTTCCTCCAGTTTACTACTGTAGTTGGTGTGTAAATAATTACTGAAACCTTGCTGATTAACCCTAGGAGCCTCAAGCATATAGTTTAATTCAAAGGCTTTGGGTTTGATAACTATCATTTCTTAATTTAATTCATTCACAATCCCTTCTACTTTGAGGTACTATTCAGTTAGTTGTGATTTGAGTTAGATAGATGCAGCTAATCTTTCTTCATGCCTCTTCTTTTAACTGACTATTTTGATTTCATAGTTTTTGACTTCAATATCAACTTGCTGTGCTTCTTCTGCTGTCAATTCTTGAGTATTAACTTGTTCTTGTAAGGACTTTATTTCCTTATTGAGAAGTTCTACCTATGCCTGGAATTGCTTGACTTGGTCATTTCTATGTGAGATGTCACTGACTAAGTTTTAGTTGATTTGATCTACTGAGATAACATTTTGATTTTCTCTGAATAATATTGCTTCTATGTTTCTTTCTTCCTTTTCCATCTAATAAATAGACTTCTGAGAGTTCTTCAAATTAGATATGGCTAATTCTAGGGTTTCTGAATTATAGGACAGTTATTCAGCCTGTTTTTAGTCCTTCTAAATCAGTAATTGTAAGTATTTGGCTAGCGCTTCCTTATTACCTTCTGATATTGATTTTAGCACTAATGTATTGAAAGTATCATCATGGTGAAACAATTCTTGCTGATACCTCATTTAAAAGTGTATGTTTGCTACTTCAGATAACCACTAGAGCATTTGTAAGCAATAATTCCACGTGTGTGGTGCTCCTACAGGCTGAAAGATAGTTTTGTGTAGGTTACCAGGGTAACCAATCAGCCTAAATACATCAAATATCATATCAACGTCAAGGATTGTCCCATCAAAGTTGTTATCAAATGAATTCAAAAATGATGCTATAATTTTCATGACTACTTTCTGATTGGGTTTCAATTCTTTGTCAAGAGACCTTCTTTTATTTTCTGTTCCTCCTATTTTATTGAGTACTAGGTTGATATTTTCTACCATTTGATACTGAAGGTTTTGATTAGATGGATGTCCCCTGGAGTAACTTTTAGGATTTTGGTGTTGTACAGTCATATATTAATGGCTTTCTTTATTTCGATTTTGCCTGATGTTTTCGTTGGCTGAATGATTGAAATTACTTTTTGGGTTCATTTTGAATTAAGTGTAATGTTTATATTTGAATTTAAAATGATATTTATTAGTGTTGACTTTCTTAGCAAGGTATTAAATCGCTACTTTTATATAAGTAAATATTTCAGTTCACTTGAGTTAAATTTAAGTATTCTTAGAAATAACTTCATTCATAAGTTGCAGTATGTAGAAATGACTACCAGCTGAAAAACAGTCAACCTATTTTAATATTACTTTATAATCGAATTAAAATGGAACATCTCAAAAAAAATGAAGTCAACCTTGATAGAAATTATCATATAATTTTATCATTTAGCAAAGAAAATATGCTGAATTATCTTTTATTGGATAATTTGCTAATCACTACAATAAAATCTATATATAGTCAAATTGAAATTAATTTTAAATAACCTCCTTTGATAAATATCATTTAAAGCTTTTTTTGGTCACAATGCAATAGAATTACTCTTCAGTGACAAGACCATCATGATCTCCATCTGCTCTATCAATCATTTCTTGAAGTTAGGCCTCATCAATAGTTTCAGCTAGCTCCTGAGCCACTCTTCTTAAGTTTTTTATCGAAATAAAGCCTGTCTTCTCATCATCAAATAAACTAAATAGTTTATGGACCCCTTCTCGAGTTTCATGATTCCCAACTTTATTAGTCATTAGATCAAAGAATTCAGGAAAGTCAAGAGCTCCTGAACCATCTTCATCTAAATCAGTGATCATTTGAAAAATTGTCGCATTTTTTGATTAGAAGCCTAGGGAAGTCATAGCTGCCTTGAGTTCTATCTTTTTATAAAAATTTGGTACCTTTCGGGTCAATGCTTCCTCCTAGATCAGTGTCAAATAAATCAAAAGCTTCTTTAATTTCTTGAACTTCTTCTAGGGTAACACCTGGTTTGACATAATTGGTGGCTCTAAAGGTTGTGTTCTTTTGAGACTAATTTTTAGGCGGTATAGGTTTCTTCATGAAAGATATTTCAATCTTGGCAAATTCAATAAAAAATTAAACTTATAATATTACTGGTTCTAATGTTCCGAACGTTATTGAAATCATCTTTACTATACCCAAAGTTGTTTACCTGCCAATTCTTATATTTTTCTCGGTCGAAGGATTTAGAGCAAGTGCTCCGTTCAATTCCTACCCAGTCATAGAATCAACATTCCACTAATCTTTATGAATCGGGATTAATAGCTTCACACCATATTGACTCAGAAACTGGTAAAGTCACTATTTCGCTTAATCTTAGTAAGGACTATAGAAAAGTAAAGGCCATCTTGAAATAACACCTAGAAACTGCTGGTTTTTCCAACTCAGATATCATATTGGCTCCAAAGTCATAAAAAGATAAAGATAAAAGTTTCACTAAGAAAAATTTATAAAAAATTAACAAAATTATGGCTGTGTCAAGTTGTAAAGGAGGTGTTGGTAAAAGTACTGTTGCCATTAATGTTGCTGCTCAATTTTCTAAAATGGGTTACAAAGTAGGCATTTTTGACTCAGATATCTATGGACCTTCTCTACCAACTCTAATCAACAAGGAAGGAGTTACTGTTGAGGCATGTGAGGATAACTCTAAATAAATAGTGGCTATAGAATATGAAGGACTAACTTGTATGTCTTTTGGATTTGTTGGTAATAAGCCAGCTGTTATGAGAGGACCCATTATATCCAGTATTGTATCTCAATTACTCCATCAAACTCGCTGGGGGTAGTTAGATATTTTAGTTGTTGATATGCCACCTGGAACAGGTGATATTCAGATTAGCTTATGTCAATAGTTAAAGATTGATGGAGCATTGATTGTCAGTACCCCTCAAAGATTAGCCTATATGGATGTTATCAAGGGTATAGAAATGTTTCAGGACCTAAAAGTTAAAATTTTGGGAGTGGTTGAAAACATGTCTTATTATCAATGTGGAAAATGTGGAAGCATTGATGAAGTTTTTGGGAAGGGTTATACGAAGTTGATTAAATAGCAATTTGGGATTGAAGTAATATAAATTTTTTATGCTAGAATACTATAAAATTTCCCTTAATAAGTGAAATATCCAAATTCTCTGATCTAGGAGCTCCATTTACCCTATCCTTACCCAATTAACACTTGCTTGTTCAAAGATATCAGTAATTGTGTTCAGAAACCTATAAAGAGCTGCAACTAACCTAAAAACTCCCAACAACTTATTATGATACCTCTCAAAGAGCAATTATAATCGAGCAGGAAAAAATTATTAAAAAAATAAATCCTTATATCTTACGATCTCTATGTAAATGTGCTGGTTGTATTGACTAGCTGAGTGGTGCTATGCTAATTAAGAAAGAATAACTAGACCCAGAGGTTTATCCAGTCAGAATCTAATCCAAGGGTAACTATGCAGTAGCCATGGTCTGGTCAGATGGACATCGAAGTAGTATCTACCCGTATAAGAGACTCATGAGTTAGTAAATTCCTTCAATTTGATATAATAATAGTCTAAATAACCTACATATAAATATTACCATAAGCTAATATAATATGATATAGAGTATGTACTTTGTTAATTAAATATAATCTAATACCATTAGGGTATGTTGATATAGGGAAAATTGATGAGAAATCATTATAGTCTTCTGGTGATTCTCTGTTCCAGCTGGAAATTATGGATGAAGGCAAATAGCCTATAGAAATTTACATTATTGTCTGTTGAGGAAAAACAAAATGATAAATTATCTTCTTCTTTCTTCTTTTGCATCTTCCTCACATGGCAAACTATATAGCCAATTTTTAGATGCTTCTGTCCATAAAGCATAACAGCATGCATTCGATAGAGGGGTTGTTCATGTTCATCTGGGTAATTCGATCTAATTGCTGAGGCTACAACATAAGTGACTAATGGATCTTTTTTGGGTAGATCTGTAGTAAAGTTCATCTTTTTCCATTTGTATACTTTTTTGACTTCTATCCTGGGGAATCCAAAATTGGATCCAACCCCATTACCCCTTACAAAATAAATCATTCCATCTTAAATTAAAGATAGAATTACTTTATGGATTGTTATAGATTTCGGGTGGATGAGTTTTAGAAGGGTATTTGATGAAATTATACTTCTAGCAATAGCCATCAATATTGTTGAGCATAAATGCATACTCATGACCCTTCAGCCATTTATTTTCCCAGTCAAACTCAATGGGTTATTTGAGATGAGTGAATGAGGGGGAGAATTGATGTTCCTCTGGGTGATGGTCGTCACTTTCCATAAGTATCAGCAGCGTCTAGAATAATAAAAAATTTACCAAAACACACCAATATAAGTTTTATTCAAGTCAATTAAGTTCTCCAGAAAATAAAAACAAAAAAATTCTTGACAGTCATAATTTTATGATAAAGGGATTATTATTTCCTAATTCTCTGAGTCCAATAGAAACAGAAATAATTTCCTCCTATATAAATACATTAGAGTAAAATCTTGGAAATACTCCGGAAACTAATACATTAATTAACCGCTAGAAAATTATTTAATAATGTTGTTTAAAAAATGTGAATTATTTTCAGACAGCAGTATCTCATGGATTCGCTAGGTGACAGTATGGCATAATAATGTAATATAGTCAATTATTTAGACATACAATAAATCAGTGTAGAATTCTCTGATAAATTTTTCGATATTTTAGTGTTAGTGTTGAGTTACTACCAAGCTTTTTAAAGATTTCAAGAATCAGTTGATTGGCCTTTTTTTCTTACCAATTTTTATTCTTTTTAACAATTTCTAAGGCTATTTCCAATGCTTCTTATATTAATTAAATTTTGCTCAGTTAGCATGCTAACTAGTATTTTATTGATAAATTGTCTGGTTCCTTCTAACTTTGTTGTTTTAATTGCAGCAGTACTGGATTTCCTGAAGCTGCTTAATCTATTTGCTGTAGTTATTGTTGCATTACTTCATAAAATTATTTGAGCTGAATAAGATTGCTGGTACATTTTAGTTCCCATTGTAGATGCCGGAAAATAGTTTGATTTTATCCATTTGAGATTTGAATTTGGGGATTTTTTTCATGGACAAATAACATTGGGTTAAAAATATTTCCTTGATTGCCACTACTTCTTGCTCCTTAATCTAATTTAAGTCAACTAAAATGCTTTCTGCTGATTAAAACTTGCCTTCAGTCATTAATTCCTTAGCTTTATCTATTTTTGCAAGAATTCCTTCATAATCAGACATTAGCTTCTTGACTTTGTTGGCTGATTCAAAAAATTTATTCAATACTTATTCACTTGGAACCCCTTCAAACCTGTCAATTGCCTGGTTGCGATACACAAGATAAACATTTGGAATTGACTTTATCTGCAAAGTATGGGCTAATTCTGGACATTTATCAATATTAATTTTTAACAGTTTAAGTCCTGGATTTTCACTGACTTTTTTCTCCAGCCTTGGTGTTAAAGTTTTACATGGTTGACACCAATCTGCATAAAAATCAATGATTATTGGATCCATTATTGAAGAGACTACTGTTTACCATTCAGCTGAGTTTTCTAACTCAATTACTTGCTCTACTTGATATTTGTAGAATTGCTTTCCTTCTTGCTTTAATTTTTCTTCTGATGTGTCTGGTTTTGGAGGTTTATTGGAACAGAAACTATAAGATTGCGGTATTTGCGGAGTACTAGCAAGCTTTATAGTTGGTAGGATGCACTCATGAATAAAAAGGTTAAATGAATGACTAAAAGTTCTTCTTGCTAAGGCAATCATAATAAAAATATCTTTTTTGAATATAAATTTCCAAGTCAGAATGAAATCAAAGAGTTGTTAAAAATCGATAAACTTCAATAATACTTTCCTGAAATACTTTATCTTTATGAGGTCTATTGGATTGAAAACATATCTCATAATCTATTGTTTCTGACACTATTTCATAGGTAAAAAATAGAAATTTTACTTTATTGGAAATCTTTCTCTATTTGCAATACTAGTTATCTTAATTTTAAGTATCATCTAAGTTGTTATATTTGGGCTGTGAAAGAGTCTATCTGAGTCAGTGTCCAAGCAGTTTTTTGAAATATATCATTTTTTAATATATAGAATGTAGAAATAGACAGAGGAGGAATCAACAAGTTCTATTCACCTCAATAAAGCTATTTTTATTGAAAGTAGACAAGAAAGCATCCTTAATTCCTATGATTTCAATCCTAAGGAGTTAGGAAGGGGTGCTTATGGAGTAGTGTACAAAGCTAAACATAAAAAGAGTAAATTCTTGAGGGCTATTAAAAAAATACCCAGAAAAGTAATCAAAAATCCAGAAGTAATTATCAACGAAGTTGATACCTTGAAAATTCTGGATCATCCAAACATTATTCGGCTCTATGAAACATTTGAAGATAGTAAAGATATATTTTTGGTCACTGAGTAATTCTTATTTGATGTAGTTTATGTGATGGAGGTGAGCTCTTCGACAGAATTTAGGACAAGGGAAATTTTTCCGAAAAAGATGCCAGAAATCTCTTTAGACAGATGATAGATGCATTAAGCCACTGTCATTCATTAAATATTGCACATCGTGATTTAAAACCTTAGAATTTCCTCTTTCTTGAGCCTGATTCTCAAAACATCAAACTGATTGTATTTTGGCCTGGCTTTCAGATGGAAATAGAACATGCGTGAAGAATTGTTGGCGAAAAAACAAACTAAAATGGTTGGCACTTCATATTACATTGCTCCGGAAGTGATAGCAGGGAAATATAATCAAAACTGTGACATTTGGTCTGCTGGTGTTATGCTATATATTTTAGTAACAGCTTTACCTCCTTTTGATGGTGAAGATGATGCAGAAATCATTGAGAATGTTAAAAAACTTGATTATAACATGGAAAGTATTTTGTTTTATTAACGTCAGTTCCTGAAATGGATTCAGTTAGTGCTGAATGTAAAGATTTGATTAAGAAAATGCTTAAACCGGAAAAGGAAAGAGTATCACTTGAAATGATATACAAGCACCCCTGGATATTAAAGGAATAGATCAATTCTACTCCATTGAAAATTAACTTTACTAATATGTACAATTTCAGTAAAGCCTCTAAGGTACTTCAGTTAAAAAATATAGTTAAAAAAAATAACTACTGCCTATATCGCATCACAATTGTCAGAAAAAGAAGTGGAAGAACTAGGTCTACTCTTCAGGCAAATAGACATCAATCATGATGGATATATCAGTGTGGAAGAACTTAAAATTGCTTTAGCAAAGCAGAAAGAGGAAAAATCTATCCAGGAGCTGGAAGCCTTAATGAACTCTATTGATATTGACAATAATGGACAAATTAA
>CASCJZ010000504.1:21224-48428 GCA_949152475.1 Terebella lapidaria
GAGATATCTAAATTTTTCTAAGGATTTTTCACAATTGCTTTTGGATGTAGTTGTTGTTATGGGTAAATTGACTTGCTTAGCCCACTTTAGTAGTTCTTCATTAATTTTTTTTTGTTCTTCGTTGCTTTTGTAGCGTTGATAATTCTGAACTGCTATTTTCAATTGTTCTTTTTAAATCTCAGCTTTTTGCAATTCCTCTGTTATTTTTTCCATCATTAGGGTTGGGTTGATATCTTGTATTTTTGGTGGTTACATTTTTTTGATTTTTTTCTCTGCGGTTTGAATGGTATGATGACACCTAGTGTTTAACTCTTTGAGATCTGTATCACTGAGATCCTTATAGCAAATCAGACATTTTTTATTTTTTTGGCAGATATCCATGATTTGATGTTGAAACTCTATTCCAGCATAGTGGATTTGTTCCCATGTTTATTTTTTATTAGATTTTGACATTTTTGCATAGTTTTCTAGTTCTTCCTTCCTTAATTATATTTTACCATTTAAAATGGTTAATTTTTCTTCAGCCTTAAAGTCTACCTCCTCCTTCTTTAGATGACTTATGGGCCTATACAGACAAGTATAGATTTCATTGAGTTGGTGAATCGTTTGCTACATTTTTTATTGATATTTATTTTGCTGTATTTCTAATGATTTCTTATCTTCCTTATGAATTTATGCTTTCTAAGGAATATATAACTTCATATATTCTTGCTTGTATCTGCTCATCTGTTAGCATTTAGCTTTTATTTATTGTTGCTGCTGTGTTAATTTATCTATGAATTCTTTCTCATTGGCACATTATGCTAGTTAAGGAATTAGTTATTTTGTCCTTGATACTTCTTACTTGATCAAAAAAATTATTTTATTAGAAAATTAGTTTGCTTTTTCCTCTTCATACCTTTATTCTTTCATGTTGAGCTGCCCTTGTAGATTCCTTAATTAATCCTACCTTTAGGATAGGTTATGTTCCCCTTCAGAGATATCAACGATTTGATAGGAATTATTGTAATTTTTAATGGAATTTTAAATGGCGCTCAGTTTCTCTTCGTAGTTTAATTTTTGGTTCAATACTTTAAATTTTGCTTCAAATAAGCCATGATAGTTTTCAAGCCTGCTTTTGATGTTCCTCATTTGATGTTCTAATTATAACAATTGTAGAGCATCTCTGGTCATCTCTTCAAGAGACTCTAAGTTTTTGGTCTTGATTTTTAGACTAAAATTATGCTTGATTTCAGCTTGTTTCAATTAGTTTTGAATTTATTTTAATTATTTATAATATTCTTTAGTTTTCCCTTTCAATGAGTCAAGAAGATTGCTAGCTTTTTCCATTTCCAAAATCTGATCAAATATATTCTTCAATGAATTTCCCTCAGCAAAAGGCCATAAGGATTCTTACTGGTGGCAAAAAACTATATTTTCAAGCACCACTCGTGAGGCACCACAAAATTCAAGCATAAGTTTTGGCATATCTACACATTTTTGGGAGAGGTAGGCAATCTGCCCATCCTCTCGTTTGGTTTTGATATACATTTATAAAGTTTTAAATTCCATGTTTTTCCTTTTAGTTGTTATTTCACAACTCCTTTTGGCAATCATAACCTTCCCGCTCTTATTCTTAAACTTCAAGCGAACATCACCAATAGAGTTAAAAGAGTTATTCTTTTATCTCGGGTCATGCAGAAAGTTTTTACCCCTGTCACTGCCAGGTGGAACTGCTCCTGCAACTATATACTTTAGACATTCAATGATGGTCTTGAGATAAGAAAGAGAGTACAGTTTTCCCAGATCCATTATGTCCCCAGATCAAAGTCAGAGGTGTCAAGAATTTGATGGTTTGTAGGTCATTGCAGTTGTAGCTCCTAAACCCTGAAATTCCCAGTTCTATAAGTTCACTCATATTCAGTATAATTAGACATAATAATATATGATTAGAATAGCTGCTGTGCTTCACACTCAGCTTGATTATGTATGTATTATATCACAATAATTTCTTAATAATGGGTTTTACCAAGTCTTCTCTATTTTGTCTTGATATGGGCAATTTTACTTTTGAATACTTTACTTAATTAAAGTAAGACACTTATCTATTTCCTCTTTATTTTTAAATACTCTATTGAATATTTTCAGCGGAATATTTTTTTTATCATAACAGTATTTAAAATTTCTTATAATCAATATCTCATAATTTTTTAAATACAACAACTAATGTTTAGGGTTATTTTCCTATCAGCTTTATTACTTATTCTCATTCTTGAGATTGCCATGGTCCAAGCTCAAAAAGGTCAAAAATTCCCAGCAACTATTCCCAAACTTCCCTCCTTCTGTAGATTTAATGAAATACCTAGCCCTCTTGGATGCATTCCCACATGTAGAAATTCAATGATAAGGTTCTTATGTGCTTTAAGCAGATCAAAAGGAAGACAACTTTGTGCTTTTACACAAGATAGAAACTGGATCAGTTATTCTAATGCTTGTTAGGCTTGTAGAAATCTAAGAGTTGTTGGGATTTATCCTCAACAATGCCCATGTTAAATGAATGGGTGCTAATAGGGACTAATTTGTATGAATGGTATTTGTGAGGAACCTTGCAAAGGACTATGTCAACCAGGAGAGCACTGTATCAACAATCGATGTATTTAGAATCCTTCTGATTGTACTATAAGAGGTTGTGAATAGGGTTTCTTCTGTAGAAGGGGAAGGTGCGTTGAATAGCCTTTAAAATGTTCACCAAATTTTTTTTTAAATGTTTGTCCCCGTCTTCCATTACCAGATTCAGCCTGTGTAAAACCTATCAAATCATAGATAGTCCAAAATCGTGTTTGTGGTGTTGATAAATCAGGCCATTTAAATGAATACACAACAATTTGTGAAGCTTGCAAAGCAACTGGAAATATTGGTTATTATGCCAATCCTTGTTAATGTGTTAATGAAAAAAATTGTGATTCTGTTACTTGTGAAAGTTATGAATTTTGTTCGAAAGGGAAATGCATTGATAATTGTTCTTTGATAATATGTAGTAGAGGAACTACTTGCATAAAAGGTAAATGTTCTTTACCTAAAATTGATCCCTGTGAGACTACAAGATGCCGAATAGATTAAGTTTGTTCTTATGGGAAATGTTTGCCAAGTAATGAATGTGGAAATAGGTGCAGTTAAGCATAGAAATGTATTGAAGGCATCTGTGTTTCCAGATGAAAATTGATTATCAACCCAATCAGATAATTTCATATTTGTGTATCAATATATCACTAAAACTCATATTATTCTGGAAAGAATTTACGCAGTTATTCAAATTCTGGCTTCCCATTGGCCTGTTTAATAATTTTAGCCACTTCATCCAGAGACTATAAATAGATTAATGATTACCTATTCTATTTCGGAAATAGTCTAATCCATTTCTTCTTGAAGATCTTCATCCATTTCCCGATCAGCATAGCTTCTTTCTACTTCCTTGGTCAGTTTCTTAATAAACATGATGAGACTGTTCATAATTGGGGGTAAACTTATTAGCATTTGCTCAGGCATGTATGGCATTATTACAGCTAAAACTTCAGCAATTGCATAAGCTTCCAAATGATCCTTGGTTTTGATAACTGTTGCCAATTCTTCTGAGAGCGCTGGGAGGACCTGTTGTAACACGAATACCCTTTGATCATTATTAATGCAATCGATTAAGATATACCTGCATAGTTGAATCATATTTATTCTGATATCTTTACCATGTTTATAATTGATTAGTTCATGAATGAGAGGTATGACCTTTTCAATATACTTATTAAATGATGTTCCCATATACTCAGCCATAGCAGCTATTAAGTTAGTAGCTTCAAGCTTTACTGCGATACTATCAGTGTTGAGTACAAAATTCTTCACTCCATCCATTTTAAAATCCATCTTCAAGGTCATGTACTGGTGATGAGCTTTCTGCCTCTTTTAGGTTTACTCCTCACTAATGATTGCAATGTCGATGGGTTTGAAGGCAGCCTCCAATGCTCTCTCAAACACATGATCAGAATATAATAGGAAATTTTATTTCAGGCACTCAACAACATTCTGATAGACTAAGAACATGGCCCTATGCAATGGATCTTCTTTATCCAAGGTTGAGGCTAAATTAATGAGATTATCCATGATATCTTTGCAGTCAGGTACAAATAATTCTTAGTTATTTTTGACTGAAGTAAGCAAGAAGCCCATAGTTTCAACAGTTTTTGATCTAATCATAACTTTCTGTGTAGTTTATGGATTTATCATTGATATGATTTTCTTTAATCCTGGCATGAATGACATGTAGTACTGTGAGAAGTTGTTGCGAGTGGCAATGGTGATTAGGGTCTCCAATACTGCCTCAATCATAAAATAGTTGAAGTTTGTTAGATTTTGATCAAAAATACTTCCTAATGATCTTAAAATGTTTCCTAAGTATTTCTAGAGAACTTTAACCTCACTGTGCTATTTTAGTCCTGCTTCGAAATTGTGAATACATTTAATGGCTTTGTATTGCACTTTGGGATAAGAGTGCTTTAGAGCATCATCAATGAACTGTAAGATGAGATCTCCAAAATTTAATTGTAGTTCAGGAGCAAACTCCTCAGCAAAATACCCCATAGCTACCAATATATCATGCTTTAGACGGGGATTCTGGGTTTAAAGCAGAGGAATCAATAAATTTAGCAGATTTCTTAATTAATTTTTATAAGATTCATGACAATTTTCAGATAGTAGGGCTAAAGCTATTAATCCTGCATGCTGATAAGATTAATTGCCTGACCTGAGGCCATTTTGGATGCATGGAAGGAAGGCCGGTAATAGGAATCTGTTACTTAATTCAGGGAGAATTTGAGAGAGATGTTCTTCAGTACTAAGAGGTATATCTGTCTTGGAAATCAGTTCTTCATTGAGTTACATTGCCCATTCTTCTATTGATAATGATCCAGTTTCAGCAAGCATATTTATATAGGTTGGAATGGTTTTGCTCACAAAATATTCTGTTTTTTTAAGGAGGGCTGGATGATGAGTTGAAAGCAATAGTAGACCATGCATGGAGGTGATTCTTAAATTTGCTAAGAGAGTTGAGGCTTCCATAATTTCAGTGTAAATTCCAAGTAGTTGAACCAATATGGGTTTAACAAATACTGGATGCTACTCAACAAGATCATTAAGGCTTTCAAGAGCAATAATTCCTGACTATTGATCATATTTTATGAGTTATACGGCTTTTTGGAGGAGTATTTGTAGAATAGGTTAAAATTTTTTAAGGGTAGCTTCATTCTCAATACAGACTAGGAATACTGTGAGAGTCTTAAAAGAGGCAACTCTAACTTCATTGGACTAGTTTTCTAGAGTGCTTTGGAAAATGGTCTCCAGAAAGGCATAATTTTGTATTAATAGTTGGTCATTGAAAGAATTCTCACAAATGATTTCAATCAAATATAGGAGGGTTATTTTGATATGGAAGGAAGTTGGTTGGGCCAAGTTCTGAATCAAAACCATTAATTCTCCATACTGTTCCAAATATGTATATAACTTCACCAAAATATCACAACATCTTTTCAAGAATAATACTGGGCGCTCTAGTTGCATGGTGCCTTTAACTCCATTGAGTAAATAATATAAATCATCACTACTCAATCTAGTAAAGTTTTCCTTGACATCAACATATTTTTTCTTCAAGAGAAGAGCAGCCATGGAAGCCACTAGGGGATTCTGATGATTCATAGTCACAATTAAACCCTTCATTCCCATTGAAAAGTTGGAAATGGGCAATTCATTGATGATTTGCTCAGCTTGGATACGAGTTTGGTTGTCTGGACTGAGCAGGGCCTCTACAACAGAATCTAATTGATTGTTACTCATTGTATTATAGTTGAAATGACATTCAGCTAATGATTTATAATGGTTGGCGGGATTTTTTAATTAAATAACTCAGGCCCAATGATTATGTCTCTTTAGTTAAGAATTACTCCCATTGATATAAGAGCATAAATTGGTGGCCTTTGGATACAAAGTAGAAAATATCTCCTTCTTTGCATTAGATGAACAGTTCAATCATAGAAGCAAGTCATGCAGTCGAAGCTTATTAAATCAATACTGAGAAGAGCCTTGTTAAATTAAGCAAATACAGTGTCAATTATATGCTATAAGTAGCTCTTATGATACTTATCTTTATAGCTTATTTAAACCTATTTGTTTTAACTGAGTTTATATTCTTTGAGTTTTAAGCTCTGGAGGCCTGTAGAGTTTTAGTCTGCTAAGATGATCATTCTTAAAATAAAATATCATATCAGCGGTAAATCAAAAACAACAGTAGCTAATATTAAGTTAATTGATAACCCTTAGAATAATGGTAATAGTTTATGATGCTGTTAATATTGTTATGAGTTAATAAAATATCCCTCAGGACTTTTTCAATCATCATTGTTTCATTATTGAGTAGTGATAATTGAAATGTAGGCTACTGGTATCCCTTACCCACTGTCTGACTATGTGATGCACACTTCAAAGAAAAGTCATACTTCATATTTGCATCTAGAATTCGCAATAATGAGTCAAATATTCTTCAGAATTAAGGACATTCAGAGTTAAAGTAGCTAGAAATTACTACATAAACATTTTCTGAATCAAAAAAACGGGATTTAGAAGGGACACAGGGAGAATAAAAAGACTGAGTGTATTTACTCGAATTCAGTAAATAATAAATATCGTAAATGCAGAATACAACCGAATTGATAAACTATAAGATCTAATATTTAATAAATCTTTTAGAAATGAAAAATTGAATTCGGGTGCTAGGTAGATAAGTAAACCTGCAACAGTTGAATCCTCCTAAATCAAGAGCAACTACCTAATTCCAACAAGTACTCAAGATATTGCTCAAATATGCATCAGTGGGAATCATTGGTTAAATCAGAGACAGAATAGCAACTCTACATCAAGCACACTCACCCATCAATATATATGATATATAATTACCATAAAATCAATCACTTGACAGCTCTGGGGAGGATTCAGACTCCAATTATTGGATTTAATGATCAACTTTGGTACTTCCATTGGATTAATGAATTTCATAGTCAGCAATGAATCTCTTTAATTCTAAGATTTTTTCACTTGGAATTTCTTCAATGTGTATGTGCAAAGTCTATTCCATTCTTGTGGTGATCTTCCGTTAAATATAATTGGGAATTAGTTGGAGTATTTTATCCCTCAATCTCTGGTCTTTCCCCTTGATTATCTTTTGTATTTGCTTTAACTGTAGTTTTTTTTCCTTTCTCACAGTGAGTCTATTTTCTTGATCGTATCTTCCACCATATAATTTCTTTAATTTTTTCTTAGATATTATTTTCTTGCGCTTTATTGGAGCTTGATTGGGGAGTTGGTGCTACTTTTGTTTTTTAATGGCTTTTTAATAGTTTTTTTTCTTTTTCTTCCTCAAAAAAGGTGAATAGGCTGGCTTTTTCTCTGATAATTCCTTTATTCTGTGGTACTAGATTTTGATCGATCTTTCCTATTTATTTTGAAAACTGTTGTTGACTAGGGATGATTAGATGTGAAGACTTTATTCAGGAGTTGAATCGACTACAATCACATCAACTAATTCCTGATACTCTTCTGCTGGCATGAGGAAGCTATTTTTAGAGAGGAGAGGCCTATGTAGCCGGGTGGCTTGATCCTGACTTAAAATTACAAGCTAGTTATTTTTTATTGGCTGCATTAGTTTAAGCTTATTTCAGAAAGTGTAATAAATGCGGTTTAAAAGTTGAAAGTACATAAAAAATCAAGTTTATAACTCTTGAATTTAATCTATTAGACTTTGAAATATGATGATAATACATAAATTCGATAAGAGTTAATCTTTAGAGAATGTTGTGAGCTGATATATAGAGATTTATCTGGCAATCATCCTTTTGTTCATACTTCTTTCACTTAGTCTCTTTGCCGTTCTTCTTTTTTGTCGGTTTTGTCTTTCTTTTCAGCCAAAATCACCCAATCATACTGGTAATCATACTTGTAGCCATTTCGTTGAAATAATTCCTTGAACATGTTTCTCATACTTGAATAGTTAGGACGCTCATCAAATCGAAGATTTCTGGTTTGAGTCAGATATTTGGTGAATTCCACTGGATAGCCCTTGCACAATACTTCAATAGAAGTAGTTAACTTTTTCTCTTTTATTCTTTCATACTTGTCCCTCTTGTTGTTGGCTTTAAGGCCTTGCCATGGAAGCATTCCTCTTAAGAAGTACATCACAACATAACCAATAGATTCCATATCATCTCTGCAAGCTTGTTAAATTCCCAAGTGAGTGTTAATAGAAGCATACCTGGCAGTTCCAGTTAAATTTTTACCTTATCTGTATGGAATATGCCTTCCATCTCTTTGGATATATCTTTTGGCTAAGCCAAAATCAAGCAAAAAAATCTTATGAGCTGTTTTATGGAGTCCCACACAGAAGTTATCTGGTTTAATATCCCTATGGATGAAATGTCGGTTGTGGACATATTAGATTCTAGCAATCATTTGGTCAATAAGCATAAGGACTGTTTTTAATGAGAATTTCCTGAGTGTTTGGTTGAAGAGGGATTCCAAAGATAATCCCATTAAATCCATTACAAGAACATTATATTCACCTATATAATAAAGACAATTACCTTCAGTTGAGCAATAATAGACATTAGGAATACCTTTATCAATGACAGTGGAGTCATTGTGTAGGTAGTTATAGAGCTTGCACTCATAAATCAGTTGCGGATGATCAGAATTTACTGGTTCCAGCTTGACTGCAACTTCCAAATTGGTTCTGGTATTGATGGCCTGATAGATCTCCCCAAAGGCCCCTTAATCAATCTTCCTGGTAATCTTGAAGTTCTTTCCAACCTTCTCAATCATCTGAGGCATGTCTGATTTTAAAATAATCGATTATATATTACAACTGCAGAAAATTTGATTTATTTAAGAAAAAGTAGGCAGGAATTCTTCAAAAAGGTAGCAAATCTAGTTTAAAAGGTAACTTAAATGAATAACAAGAACCATAATTATTTGTTAACTCTCTATTCCATATATAAAATCAATAAAACCATTCCTACAACAATAGAAGCCGAAGACGTTTAACCAATGCAAAGAATGCCAATAGGAAGTTAATCAATGCTATTCAGTAAGTCCAAAAAGTTGATATCTACTCCAATTTAT
Organism: Terebella lapidaria; assembly: GCA_949152475.1. Taxonomy (NCBI): domain Eukaryota; kingdom Metazoa; phylum Annelida; class Polychaeta; order Terebellida; family Terebellidae; genus Terebella; species Terebella lapidaria. Next base: position 30,414 of record CASCJZ010000504.1, read on the forward strand.
GCGGAAAAACAAACTCGCTTCTTCTTTGAAAGAATTCTTTCTCAATAATTTCTAAGAATAATATTAATGAAAGAAATTATCTTAAAAGAATGAGAATTCCTTCATAATCAAACTTATCCAATTCGACTATCTCATTAATTTCTGTTCTTTTAGCTTTTTCAGGAAGTTTATCTTCTAACTGGTTAGTTACCTTACAATATGCTACTCTTTATCATTTAATTTGGTTTTTTGGGTACCGAAACTATTATCACATTTTATCCTATTTAAATATTGATGCTGTTGATAGTTTTATATCCGATTGTTTTACAAATGATCAATTTTATTCAGGTTCCTTGCTGATATATTAAGGATAAATCTTCCTTACATCATCCCAACTTTTATATCCCATGAAAATCTGGGATAGTTCTTGTTCTAACTTCTCAATAGGTATCCTTATTTGTTTCATTGTCTGCTGCTCTCTAAAGGTTACTGTCTTGTTCTCTAATGTTTCATAATCAACAGTGATTCCAAATGGAATTCCAATTTCATCAGTTCGTGAGTATCTTTTTCCTATTGATTGTCCAGAGTCATCTACCTTACTAGAAATGTTAATTTTTTTCAGTCTTTAGCCTATATTAGTAAAAAAGTACAAATATCTGAAATAATTGGGTAGAAGCCAGCTTCTGCCTGAAGAGGTAAAATTGACACTTTCACTGGGGCTATTTTAGGTTTTAAACTTAAATAAGTCCTCTTTTCATCTCTTAAGTGAAAGGAATGCTCTAGTATTGAAGCCAGAATTCTTCCAAGTCCAAATGAAGGTTCAATTACTGAGGGTACAAATTTTTCTTCAATAACATTGACGGTTTCTTCTTAAAACTTAGTAATGTGTGTCTTGTTCAGCGTAACTTACTTCTTATCCACTTTGATGCTAATCTAATTCTTCAAGTTCCATTGATTTAGGAGCTAAGTTTTTTCTTCTTCAGTCATATTATCTAAGGTGCTAAAGATTGGCTGTGATTCTGCTTTGAATTCACTTCCTATCTTCTGCTTAACCAAGTGAATTTTTATTCTAGTTTCCTTTCGAGGCTAAGGTAGTTTTCTAGATGCAACTAGTTTCTGTCCAGAACCTTTACTATGATGAGTTAAGTCATAAGCTGACCTATCAGCACATCCTACACATTCTACCCATCCAGCTGAAGTTTAAAGCTCAGCATCCCAACAATCTTTTGCATAGTGAGCCATCTCTCCCTTTAGGTGTTGACGAAATCTCAAATGATCTTCGATGTTGACTCCTGCTTCCTTTAGGAATAAGTAAATTCTAACTAAAAAGTACCCTAAAGTTTCATTATTCACTAGTTTTTTCATAACAGCCTCTCCGATTGGCATCCATATTAAGTCTTGTTTGTTTTACTGTTGCTCTCTACTTAATAAGGGTAATTTAATGTTATAATATCTTTTGAATTTATGATGCTATTTTTTTTAAGGGTCTAAGAAATGCTCAATTTCTGCTAGCTGGAACTAGCGCACTCGAAACAGACCTCCTCTGGGTGCAATTTAGTTCCGAAAACTCAGTCCTATTTGAGCAGCTGCAAAGGGCAATCTTCCTCCTGTATATTCTAAAAGTTTGGCAAAGTTAACAAAGATTCCTTGAGCTGTTTCAGGGCGCAAAAATCCAATTTACTTCCCAGTTGGCCCAATTTCTGTCTTAAACATAAGATTAAAGGGTTCTGGCGCAGTAAAAGTATTTCCAGTTTATCTACATTTAATTTAATATTTTTCAATGATCTTGGCCAATTCTTCTTTTTTCATTCCATCAATATTTAATTAAATTTCATTAAGTTACTTTCTAGTTTCATTGCTGATTTTTTTATCCTTCTTAAGTTTGTTTTCAATCCACTCCAAAATCACTTTATCTGCTCTATAACCAATGTTAGTTTTGGTATCCTTGATGATAAAGTCACTGAATCTACTAACATGGCCTGAGTTTTCTAGAACTGTAAGTGGAGTAATACAAGTGGTATTAATTTCTAGCATATCCTCTTCTAGCACAAAGTGTTATCTCCATAGTGCCTCTATGTTGTTTTTGATTGCACAACCAACTGGCCCATAGTCGTAGAGTCCAGCACATCCTCCATAAATTTCGGCCCCCTGAAAGTACACAAACCTTCTCTTGACTAAGTCATCGAAGGCTTTTTTGTTCTTTTGAAGAATCTAATTTTAATATTGGTGGTACTGCTTTGGTTGAGTGTTCGGCTTCCATTCTTATTAAATGTTGTTTTAATAATTGAATACAAGAATTTCTTTTCCTATTTACGAGAAGCATTAAATATCTTAACTAAAAATTAAATCTTCAGTTGATTGCTAGCTCTCTTGATAAGACCATCATCAATTGAATTTATTGAGGATTCCTCTGAGTCCTATATTCTAATTGTTAAACAACTTTAAATTGATATAATCATATTTTATTGCCATGCAGTTTCAACTGACTGTTTTGTGGTTAATTTCTACTATTGGGAAATAACATAATAAATATAAATCTATCAAATGAGGATTAGAAAATCTATGATAAGATGGGGACTCTGGAAATGAAAACAATTGGTCTGTTGTGTTTCAAGGAGTTCGGGATTTATAACTTATAGATATTCATAATTAAGTCGATTATAGCGTGAAAGTTATAAATAAAGAGATGGCACTTGTTTTATAGAAATAGAATCTATAATAGAATATCATTGATGAGCTATATCAAATCCTTAACAGACATAGACTCAGAGAGAAAACTTAAAATAGTCTTCCTGGGAGATCGAGCAGTTGGAAAATCATCGATCATCAAAAGATTTATTTCCTCTCATTTTGAGGAGAGTATTCATGTATGAAATTGTTTATGATAGCCCACTATTGGAGTAGATTTCTTGAGAAAAACAGTCGTATATCGAGGGAAAAAGTGGAGACTTGAGTTATGGGATACAGCTGGCCAAGAGAAATTCCGGTCTTTAGTTAAGGGTTACTTGAAGGGCTCAGATGCATGTGTTTTCGTGTATGATTTTACCAGTATTGAAACATGCAATTTTAGATATTAATTCAATGATGAATCTTGTCGAATGGATCAATATGTTTAAGAGTGTTGCCTCTGAGAAGGCATACTGCATTATTGTTGCAAACAAAACTGATCTACATGCAGAGTAGAAAATTTTAAAAACTCAAGAGATTTTCAGATAAAACTAGCCTTCTATTGCAGAATACGAGTAAATACTGGTATCAGCTAAGAATGGGCACAACATTGAAAAACTATTTGAAATCATCTTAGAAAATAGTGGACCAATAACCAAAAAGAGTAAAGGATCCACTCTCCTGCATAAAATATCACAAATCAACTGCTGTTACGACTGATAATTAGATGATATTTATCTTAATCAGGCATGATAATGATATGGGTTTGAAACTGCCTTGATTTCCCTCCAAATTTCCTGTTCTTGATCCTCGTCCAATAACTCTCTTTTCCTCGAGTAACCAACATCATTTTCGCCCAATATTTGGTTTCTTTGGTTGAGTTTTCTAAAATATCTATAATTATTTCTCGTTTCAGTTCCAGGGTTCCCAAAATATACCCTTGTAATAATAAAACCCTTTGTTCCTTTAAGTGTTTCAATTTTAACGAAAACTTTTGGATGTCTATTTTCTTAAGTGGTAATACAGATGCCAAAATAGCCAAAAGTTGCTGATATAGACTGGAATTTTTATGGAGTTTGAGAATAGCAAAAATGAATGCCTAGAAGGGTTCTTCTTTTAGGGTATAAAAGTTAGTAGGTTTCTTGACAAGGATTTCCAGTAATTCACAGTCTTTCTTGGTTGCCTCAAGATTGCAAGTTAATACATTGAGGATGGATTAATATTAGTCAGCCTGGTAAAGGACTTCAAATACAGTACTAATGGATGTGTTAAAGAGTTGATGATCTAGTTGTATTTAGTTTTGATGAACCAGCTTTAATCCCATTTTTGAGCAGTTCAATAATCATTGAGATGTTTTAACTCGTCTGAAAGGCCTTACTGTAGCGCATAAGTGCTTGATTAATGATTATATGAGCTGACCTTAAGAGTTCCAGGTTACTAGAATCAATAAATTAAGCTAACTTCTCAAGCAAAAATTAGTGCAACTATTGCTTACCAATTACATAGGTATGTTCAGTTAATTTAAATAGTCCTTTATTTTCTAGTTCTTTTGGGACATTCAACAACCTTGATTAGATGATTTGATCTCTATCAAGTGGAAATCTTTCACATAAATTAATCATATTGTTGACTAATTTATAGATGAACACATTCTAAAGCTATATTTTTTCATTAAGTAGTAGTTTCAATATCTCCATCTGCTTCTACCAATTGTTCCACTCTACACAAACCATCAACTAGGCAGCCCTACAGACTCTGTTTCTTTTCTGAATAAGTTCCTCAGCCAGTTTGGTTATAAATGCAAGTGATGATTTATTTTCAATTTTGGGAAAAAGCAGGGAAAAAGCTTTTTTAAAAATGCGCCCATCACTATTTTCAATGATGGATTTGAGAACATAAATAAGGAATTCCTCGATGAACTAGACCTTACCATGATGGTGGTACATTTTTTGGTAGGTTAAGAGCAAGCAAGAACAATATACTAAGGCTAAGCCAGAATTTTCCATAATACTCATATTACTAACGCACTACTTCACAAATTCATGAGTGTTTCTTACAAACTTGTATTCATATTCTATCCTTAATCAATACATTACTGGCATCCTGTATTAACAGGTATTTGAAGAATCGGAAGCCATAGAATCCTTAGATCTTGCCATTCTCGAGGGTATCTACTTTAATATAATGTAAGCTATTTTCCATTGCCTTGAAAATTATCTCAGTTAGGTCCAGCTTAGGTAATCTGATTAATTCCATTAAATGCTCAAATGCCTCTGCTATGTCAGAGTGGAAGTTTTTTATGAATTTATTAGCATTTCCAGGATTCATAATCAAGAATCTATAGCTATTCTAGGGTAGTTAATACTCCTCCTTGATCTAAGATAAATACAAATATACTGTATAGGAAGAATATGGTCCACATTTTCTCCTAATTCCCTTCTTTTGAATTGGAATATCCTCATGCTCTGGGTGAAGATAACCAATTTTTAAGAATTCTTTACTATTAGTTGTTTGATAGGGAATATTACATCCTATTACTTTCTTTTGCTGCCTCTACTTTTTCAGGTTATGATGGTACACTGAATATAAAAGCAGGGATATTTTTCTTAGGTACCTACCATCATTGAGAATAAGATTTTCTAATGAAGTGATATGACCAGTCATTCTTTTAGCAAGTGGATCTAAGAGCTACCTGTTCGGTACCAGGGAGCTGACTTAATTAGGTTTGAAAATAGAAATAATTTTCCATTGTGACTTATCTTTTTCTGCTAGCATTAAATTGATACTGTATAGCCAGATAATCTGTAATTTTTCCTCAGTCAAATACTTCTCAAACTCCTTTAAGAGGGTTGTATCATGATAATCTTCCCTTTCAGCTATTAACTTCAGTAAATGCTTCAATGAACTAAGGGCTGCTTATCTCATTTTAAGGTTCTCATGTTTTACCATCTGCATGTGTGAATTTAACATTGATGCTAAATCTTTAGGACTGAAGATATAACCAAAGTATTTTAAATAGTGGAGTAATGTTGTTAGATTACCCCAAAGGATTCTATTTTCCAATTTGGCACTGAACTAATATAATTCTGCAAAGATATCTCCAACAATATGAATTTGTCTATCATAGAACAAGTATGAAAGTGATCTTTAATTATTGTGGGGTGCTAAAATAAGAGGTAGTAGTGATTTCCCAATCGAGATGAACTGTCCTTCTTTGAGTTTATTATTGAAGAGTATTGCATAAGCACTGAGTTGTAATTTTATTGAATAAGCCATTGCATAACCTTCTAAAGATTGATTGTCTGGGAGCTCTTTTGAGCTGTTTTCAGAAGTTATGAACTTTAAATCTGATTTTTCATGTAGTGATTTTCGGATATATTTCATGTTACTGTAATTGATCAATTCAGTTACTACAGATGGAATTTTTTGATCTTCCATTAGGCTTGAACTAGAAACAATCTTCATAATAATGGTCATAAGTCGACTATCCAGAACAGATATACTATGATGGCAATCAGGTACGAACTCTGGTTTATCCTTTTCAGTTGTTATCAAGGTTGTTTAATATTTGTAGACAATCAGTTTAATAATCTCTAGAATTTCATAAATAGTTTTTCGTCTATCTACATTTTTTAGATTTTCTTGTCCTTGGTACAATATTGCCAGTATTTCAGTTAGTTATTTGGATTGAAGATCTGGTTCATCTATTAGTTTCTAGAGTTCATCAAGGAGCAGGTTATAATATTAATAGACCTATTTCAGGGTTTCTACCATTACTGTAAAGTCCTTGGTATAAATAAACTGAAGATCTGGATCATTTAAGAAATAGTTTAATGTTGTCTTTAAGGGAGGAAAATAAACCTCAAAATCTAGTCTATACCTGAGAAAGTGGAGAATTGGGTGAAATTTCTTTTTAGTTGCCAGTTGACGAATATGAGGTGCCAAATCTTTCAATGGTAGGTAGTACATACTTGATATAAGCTCTTCCCTGATCAATAATGTTTATTGATGTTCGAGATTGGGAGCAGAGTTAAGTTGTTGGAGGAGAATACTCTTCACAGTTGGAGGTAGGCTGCCTCGATAATTATCAAAAAAACTAAATAAAAAATAGTTTGGATTATCGACTAATGCCTTGATAACTTCATCAAGGAGTCTTTTTTGGTAATTTGGATAAGCATTATGGATTAGCTCAGAAAGTGCATTTGCAGAATGGCTTTTATAGCTTTCATCAAGGAATTAGCTTTCACTTAGGACTCTCTTAAAAGCTTCCATAATATTTTCTGAGTATTCCTCATAGAAGTGATCATGACTAACTTAAAATTTCTCATAGAACTACTGTTTATCTTCATCACTGATGTTCTTCAGATCTTTTTCATCTAAGAGAGGTATTCTTGAACAGAAAATTCGATATACTCCCCAAGCATCAATAATTTTCTTCACATTAAAAATTTTTGCCAGAATTTTATTAGTGTTTTAAATTGCTTTCTTTTCATATCCAGGCACTAATATATACTTGATAGTAGCTTTAATATTGAGAATCATGGCTTCTTCGCTGATATGAGAGATAGTAAAGGCCTTATCCATTAATTTAAAAGATTTTTCACAAAGTGTAGGGAACAATTGATACATGTTCTCAAGTAAATGAAGGACTGTGCTTTTCGAGTTTATAAAAAAGATTGACTCCAATAGAGAACTATATTGCTCAGACAGGAATTCAAGAATTTCCTCACTTATGGCATTTTTCATGATTAACTCATATTTGCTTTTTTGAGCAGCATCATTATCAGAGTTAATTGGGTAGTCTTCAAAAGCCCTTTCTTCTTTATTGGTAGAAGCACCAAGGAGTGTATCCAAACCCTTCTCTTCCTCATGGGCATGTTCACAATCTTCATCCTCATCATCTTCATCTTCATTTAACTCATTTTTAAGCTATTATTGTTCTTTAGTTTCTTTTTCAAGAATCTTATCAAATTTCTTTTTTATTTTTTTCTCAGTCTGGATTCTCTTTGCCAACAATTTTGTCAAAGTATGTAGGCACCTTAGAGCCTTGTTACTATCTTCAAAGGGATAAATATTATGAGAAATATCCCTGAAGAATAATTCCAGTAGAGGTATTGAGTATGGGTTACCTTGACCAATAAAATTGTTAATAAATACCGCATTTTCTTTGTTGAATTTATTTTTGGAGTTTCCATCGATGCCTACCTTTGAAATTAAAGTGACCATAATATCATATAACAATTTCAAATGTTGTTCATTTAAGGTTGTCTTGTGAACTTTGGAGGTCTTCATAAGATATGTAGAAAAAAGAGATGGTTTTATCAATTTTTTTTGGAAGCATTCAACTAGCCAATCTATAAATTAGTTGAAGACTTTCTAAGATGTCTCATGCGTTAGATTGCTAAATAAGAAGATCATGTTGATAGTCATTGGGTGTTTTAGACCATCAATTGCAGTGAATGTCCGAACAACATCCATGCAATTGTCACAGTCATAGCAAGTTCTGAGTATTTTTAACCATGCTTGAAATGCAATAGCCCTAGAGACACTAATATATTTTTCTTCCTTTACCAATGTTTCATAGACTTCTTTCCAGTTTAATTTGATATTGTGAGGCCGGTATTGGGTCAACTTAAGGATCTTGAGGGCAACTATGTTTCTGGAATGAAGGAAACTCCTTTGTTTCAATTCAGCATCCATGAAATCTAAATAGAGAATAGTTTACATTAGAATATAGGTTTCTTATGTTGATCCTGGAGTGATTTTATATTTTTCTGAAGACTAAGCAGTTTGAATAAGAAAAGCATGTTGGAAACATTATATTCATTTTGGCATTTTTAGAACTGTTGTTGAATGGGGCCCAGAAAAGAGCCATAGGCTGCTTAGGTACAATGTTTATCCTGATCAAGTTTTTTGAAGTAATTTTTGTTCATAAACTTAAATTAATTTTAAATTATATACTTCCTTAATTAATAGCCTATTAGAAAATAGTTATCTCAATTTTATCAGTGAATTATCATCATTGACAAATTCTTGGTTAAGACTCAGGGTGAATAATGACAAGACAATGAAAAACGCTGGCTGATTGCCAATTTCCCATAGAAGCTTATTTAATGTACTACTGTTAATTGAAATAATGTTTGTAATTCATCATTACTATGTTGATCCAACCAAACTATTTTCATAATTTTAAGAGTTTTTATCTTCAATAGCATTTAATAAAGGACTTAATTTAATTTTTTTACTGGACCTTAACTACATTAATCTGTAATATCAATGATAAATTTGGAGCTTATAAAGGATGATAGCGAAAATAGACTCATCTAATTAATATTGTTAACAATTTCAAGTCGGAAATTAATAGATTGATATCAGAATTCAACAATTCTCATTGAAAAAATGATTATTAAGCAGCAATCAACTTCAACACTAGCATAAATTATGCAACAACAATCAAGTAACCATTAAATGTAAGAGACTATTGGACTCCAATCCATAGAAAACTTTGAAGAACTCAACTTGCAAGGGACGCTGCTTCGTGGAATTTTCGCTTTAGGTTTTGAAAACCCATCAATCATTCAGCAGCGAGGAATTCTTCCAATCATCCGCAAAAAAGATACTATTGGACAAGCACAGTCAGGAACTGGAAAAACTGCAACCTTCTCTATTGGTTTGCTTCAACTTATCGATGCCTAATCTCCCCAGTGTCAAGCTCTAGTATTAGCTCCAACCAAGGACTTAGCAATTCAAATAAAGCAAGTAATTTGGTGCCTTTGTGAATTCATGAAAGTGAAAGTTCATTGCTGCATTGGGGGAACATAACTCAAGGAAGACAAAAGATTATTAAAGGAAGGTGGTATTCAAGTAATAGTTGGGACTCCAGGACGTGTCAATGACTTAATGCAGAAGAAAGCTTTGATAACTGATCATTTAAAAATTGTGGTTTTAGACTAAGCTGATGAAATGTTGGAAAGGGGCTTCATAGATGAAATAAAAGTAACATTTTCTCAGTTACCTTCTGATATTCAAATTTGTTTGTTCTCTGCCACAATGCCACCTCATATAGTTGAAATGACTGAGAAATTCATGAAGAATCCCACCAAAATCATGGTAAAGAAAGAATAATTAACACTAGATGGAATCAACCAATTCTATATCTCAATGAGTGAGGATTCACAGAAACTTGGTACCCTAATCAACCTCTATAAAGTGCTAACTATCAGTCAATGCATGGTATTTGTGAACAGGAAAGAAAGAGTAAAGGAACTAACTGAACAGTTGACTAAATATAAATTTGTTGTGTCATCAATGCATGGAGATATGGATTTAAAAGAGAGAACTCATGTCATGAAGGAATTTAGATCTGGTTCTTCCAGAATACTGATAGCAACTGATTTGGTGGGAAGAGGAATCGATGTTCAACATGTTAATTTGGTCATAAATTATGAGTTGCCTAGAGATACAGCTAAATATATTCATCGAATTGGAAGATCAGGCAGATTTGGCCGAAAAGGTGTTGCTATTAATCTTGTGACACCAGGAGATGCTAATTTTTTGGTTCAGCTCCGTGAATATTATAACACCCAGATTGAAGAACTTCCTAGTGATGTTTCCAAATTCCAAGAATGATTTCTTCATATTCCCCCTAAACCCTTATTCAATAATATTTCATGTATTAACCATTGCACTTGACCCTCTAAAATGGTTGTATTTTGCTATTGTATTTAATACTTAACGATTAATCCCAAATAATTATATGTTAGAAGCGAATTTAAATATAGAAACATCGGAGAAAATCTTGCTGAATGTACTGTGATCACCAATATAGAATCTTCGAATCGTGAGTGGATTGGGTAGAGGGGCTACTTCACATGTTTTCAAGGCACAATCGCTTAAAACCAAAAAACTATATGCAATGAAGGTCATTGATAAGAAAACCAGCAACTATCATTAAAATTAAAGCATCTTCAAAAACTAAATAGTTACCCACTAAGTACTTAACCATCCTAATGTTGTGAAATTAGTCAAGCATTTAGAAGATGATGATAACCACTATCTCATAACAGAATACTGCAATAAAGGTTAGGCTACTAGATTCCTCCATAGGGCTAAATAACACCTTAAATAAGATAAAATAGCCCTCATAGCATATCAAATTGCCAAAGCTATTCAGTACCTACATGAAAGTGTCGGAATTGCACATTGTGATCTAAAACTGAGCAATATTCTTATTCATGAGGAGCTAGTGGTACCAAATCATCTCTATTTAGAAATTATGTGATTTTGGATATTCTAAGAGTCTATGTACAAGCTCTGAATCCCAAACTAACAGTTCAGTCTATGGAACTTTAATGTATTTGGCACCAGAGATTCTAAGGAACATTAACAGGATAAATTTAAAGGAGGCTGATATATGGGCTTATGGTATTTGCTTATTGACACTAATACATCAAAAATAACCCTATTCTGCCAAGGATTCGAAAACCTTGAAGGTTCAAATTCTTAAACATGACTATTAATTACCTAACACAGCATCTGAATCACTTAAAAATCTCCTTATGGGCATCCTACACCCAAATTAACATTAAAGAATGTCCATTCAATAAATCTTAAATCACGATTTTTTCAAATTATACCATATTGAAAGTCAATATGAATTTCTAATCAATAGCAAAACCCTATAAACACCACAATAAGGTGTCATGACACCAAAAACACCAGTAAGAGAGAGACCTCCATCTTCTAATCCCAAAAATATAGATTGGGATTGTATAGAGACCATTAAACAGGTTCCTAATGAGGGTTCTTCATTAATTCAACTTAATTGTGAGGTTCTCAAAGCTCAGAAGCACAGGATTGGTGATGATGGTTATGTAATCATCGACTAGGGAAGCAGCATTGCTCTTAGAGTGAAATAAACTGATGTTTGGGTAGCAAGTGATGGATCTATGCTGAAAACTAATAATAACAAGGGTTGTGAATCATTCAGTTATGAAGCATTGAGACAATTACCACCTAAAAATAAGTATAGATCTCTTTATGAGTATGTTCGGGAGGTTATTCAGATCATTAAGACTAAATAACTGAAAATCGAAAAAGAAATTCAAGGATCTCTTTACTGGATTGCAAGGGATGGGAAAAGAATCACTGCATTGATTGGTGATTACCGAATTGAGCATAAACTCACTGAGTATAAGATTAAAATAAGCTCAGAAGGTCATCAGTTGAAAATTCATCCAATTGAATTCATAATGGTTGAGAATGAAGGCAATCCATTGGTGTCAATAGTTAAAGAGTACCTAGAAGGTGAGAAATTGATTCTGAGTGAATTATGATAATTTTTCCATGAATAAGTACTATTATATAATATCAACAGAGGGGCTTGATTGAGGAACCTATTTAGATTTCCGTTTGTCTATCTGAGTTCCGACTTTTATTAGTTTTTTAGGTTAGGGTGATTCCATTGTATTTTAGTTTGGACTATCCTGCTTCAATGATATTTAGAGTTTTGAAGAGTCTATGAAGTCCATAATCACATGATAGTTCTAGTAGTTTAAGCTATCTTTCCATATTGACTATTCTACTGAATTATTAGTGGTTGAATTTGGAGATAGAGGGAGTTTGCCATGGCTCTTGTAGCTGTTCTGCCATTTTCTGGATATTAGTTGGAGGGTTAATTTTATTCCACATAATGATGATTCTTAGGAACTTTTCTCCCTCAATCTGTAATGCTAATTGATTAAACGACTGATGTGTTTGCTTCAGCAAAATTTAAAACTCTTTCAGCCATAAATGACTATTTCGGTTATTCCACTCTATTTTTTAGGTGATAGAATCATATCTCTGGGCAACCATTGTTATTAACTGCTCCTTCTCTTGGAATAGTTTAGTCTTGAGTTGCTGATGCTCAAATAATGTCCGATTAAACTAGTTAATCTACTATTATGCTATTCAATACTAGTTTCTGATGGAATTGCTCGAGTTTAGATTGCTATTGATGAATACTATCTCTAACAGTAGATCTTATCTGTTCAATTGGGTGTAGTTGAATGGGTTCTGATAGGGTGTAGTGCTATTTTCTATGAATACCAATACAAGTTCGACATAGTGGCAATAAACAATCCTCACATCCACAGAAATTGGTTATTCTTTATGATGGGTGGAAAGCACAAATAGACAAAGGATTCTCGACCTGTGAAAAGAACATTAATTTTAGAAATAATAATTATATTACAAGGAAATGCTAACAATACAGATAACTATAAAATGGTTCCTTGTAGCTCGATGTATTAAGGTCTACTGTGTTAAAGGGATAGGATAAACTATTTAATAATGATTTTAATTCTTTTTCTATTAAGATCAGCTCTCCTGATAGAATTATTTATAAATTCTAGCATTAAGATGGACTTCTCCTCGACAGCTTAGCAAACCACCAGAGATGAACATCATACCCGTTTAGACCTGCTCAAAAAAGAACTACTGTCCAAATAAATTCATATTATTGACTGTCCTACAATTTGGGGCCAGATAATGAAATTAGAAAAAGGAAACATTGCCAGCAATGCACATAATCTTTTAAAGAAATCAGCACATTTAAGGAACCATGCTTCAAGTGAACTTAGCAGTAATTAGAACTTCTAAAAGGAAAAATATATCGGAATAGGTCGATCTATGCATCATAATTTGGCACCAAGGCTAAAGTATTCTTTAATTAAAGAAAAACTTGAATAATTTTTGGATAAAATTGGAACTAACAGCAGCTTAGCAATGTCATAAGCTATGGTCTACAAACAAGAAGTCCTATGCAGCTTTTTAGCAGATTACATTGGCGAGTTAGCATGTGAATGCCATGAAAAAGCAAAATTATTGAAGTTTATATGGAAATAGTTGTTTTCATTGATTACTACAATGAGCGAAACTATCACGGATGAGGCCAAAAAGAGTTAAAAAGCATACCTTAGTTAGATCATAGAACATCATAATCAGTATCAGAAATCCATTAATGACTATGTCAATAAATACAACAGCTGCTTAGAAACAATCAAAAAGAGCTAATAATTTTAAACCAGTCTGGTCCATAATTTAAGGATTAAAAGGAAGCAACTCAAAAAAATATATTTAAATATCAAAATTATGCAACAAAACTTGAGTACCCTTCAACATGCCTATGACCATTTGGAAGAAGAAAAAGTATAGTCTCTCATTTAAAATTAAGCCATGTCCAAACAAGAAGCCTATCAATTACTCCAACAAAAAATACAAAAGCAACAGATTTCGAGAATGAAACATAATTAAAGGAGTATGAAAAATATCAAGCAAGATGCAAAACAGGAAGTTTACAATGAAGATTGTAGGCATTCCACAACTGAAATAAATAATCAACTTAAAACTAAATTTTTTGAGCAGAGGAATAATGACAAGAATAGTAACTTTGAGTATGAAAATATTCTAGATGAATTGGAAGGAGAGAACTTATAAATAAACAATTCAACTAAAAACTATAAGATCAGGAAAAATGAAAAAATTATTACTTTTAACCAGGGCTGTGATACCCATGATCTCAGTCAGGGTAAGGTTAACAGGCAAGTCGAAGTTGCACACAGAGATCTTTTAATCAACTATTGTATGTAACTGATTTATTAATATAAGTATCAATAGAGGAACCCAAACAATTAACCAAGATAAAAAAATCAAAAAATGTGAGGTGTCCATTCAAGTTCAGGACAAACATATACAAAAATCAATAAGAATCCTCACTAAAGAAAAAACAATAGATTTGTCATTCTATTTTTCAAAGGAAACCAAAGACCAAGAAAAATCTGTCAAGAGTAAGTTCATTGGGAGTAAATAAAACATCTTGATCAGTCCCAAAAAGAAATCAACTGCCAGAAAAAAACAAGAAAAACAACTAAATTTTCAGGAGAAGTCAATGATAATTGGAGTTATCCCTCCTAAATAAGACCAAAAGATAAGTCCATCCAACATGGATTTCCTTGAAAAAAATTAATAAGAAAACCTGTTAAACTTTAAAGAAAGGCCAAAAGGTCGCGTTATAGCCAGTTCACATACTCTAGCAAGGAAGCCTAGCTTAAAATTTCAATCAAGCTACTAAGAACTTTCACCCAAAGAGTACAATCTTGAAAATTCAGCAACCATTATCAAAAGTTTAGCAAATTTAAGTGAGAAAGAATAAGCTATTCCATCAAGTATTAATCACCTCTAAATTAATGAATAATTATCTCACTAAAAACAAAAAATTAAAAAAAACGCTGCTAGCGCTCATTAAGCTGGGAAAAAACTCTCTCGAAATAGGGTTGTGTTCAAAAAAGATAAAACTTAAGATGCTTTGTAGGTTCCCATTCTGAATAAATCATCAGCAAATTCCAGCAAAGCCAAAACTGAATCTATTTTAAAAACTAAAAATGAAAATAGTCGTTTTTTAACGCCTATGCATAGGTCACCCCTCCCAAAATCCAATCTAAGAAAACTACGCTCAGTGATTATCAATAAGTTATCTAGTAATCTCTCTGATATAGAGAAAGTCATGAAAGAGTTCTTCTAAAACAAGGATTCCAACAATAAATCTTATCTCTTTAGATCAGTGTCACGAACCATTGAACCAATAAAGCATAAAATTATCCTTAATCTTCCTTGTAAAGAAGAGAACCACAAGAGATTATCTACTGCTACTTATAAAAATCTGATTAAAATTCTTTCTAAGGTCTATAGTATTGCCTTTACTATGCTTGATCATGGATAGCCCTTACAAAATCTAGTGATTCCCCTCTACCAACATTTTTCAGTTGAATATGGAACATTAACCACCTCTGAACTATACAATCGCATCACTAGTTTCCTTTCTCAAGTATGCAGACATTCTGATGATAATTGTTTATTTGAGTCCTTTCTGTTTTTCCTGGGTCTCAGCAATATTAGAGATTAGCGTACTTAAAATCATGATTCTCCAATTGTAACAGCAGACTTACACCTCTACTTGAAACTGATAAAAAAAATGACCGCAAACTGGCAATTGCCTATCAATCTTGAAGCTCTCTATACTACCAAGGCAATTATTCTCACCAGCCTTAAAGATTGTCTTATTGAGTAAGGGATTGATAAAAATATTGCTGAAAGAGTACATCATTAAATTGGTCAAATTCTTCAGCAGGATATGTCTCTATAAGAACAATAAGGATAAATAGAGGTTGTATTTGATATCTTTAAATGCTCGAAAATCATAGTTAAATCTCTTATGAAATTGCGCTGGAGCTTAGAGCAGAGCTATGAACCAATTCTCCACTTCATAGAGTCCAAAATTCTAGAGGTAACATAAACAAGAAAACTTTTCCTGAGATTCATTATTTATTGTGAATTTAGTCCACTCATTGATCAAACCCTAAAAATGAGTTTACTGAATACCTTCAAGGTAGATTGTGGATCATTAGATAGCCACTAATTATGGGCCTATTTTTTCACAATGAAAATCTATTAATTTAATAAGCTTTATCATAATTCTCTTAGTAAATTCACATAAAAAGAAGATTTATCCCTTTCAACGGCTTAACAACGGATTATGGTGATATCTCCAATATTTTCTCAATAGTCTGATTTGTATCCTCTAGAAAACAGCATAGTCAGCAATCTAAGTTTCGGGAACCTCAATACAGCTGAAATTAAGTTGGTTGCTCTGATGTATTTCAAACTAATAGATACTAAAGTTTGTTAATTACTTTCATCCATTCTTGGAACAAGTATTATGGAATTGTATTCTCAAACAAACTCGATTAAAAAAGATACTCTATATACATGAAAATTAATTTATTAGTGCTTATTTATATTTCAGTAACATACTCTTATACTGTTTCTCTATTCATTTCATATTAAATGAAAATATATCCCCTTTTAATTATTGGTGTCTCGGTACAGGTGCTCCTTGCTCAGTGTCCCAGTGGTTTCATTTTGAACAGTCCTAACTGCACTTAAATTTGTGGGGATGGTATTCGACATAACTTTACTTGCGATTTGCCACTTGGTGTCGCTTATGATGGATGCACTGATAATTGCACTCCTGAAGTTAACTTTACTTGTAGTTCAAACAACATCTGTTCTTATAATCAACCAGTATGGTTTAATTAAATAGTTTCCATCAGTCGTGAAGTATTTGCCAATATAATAACCATTAGGTTGAAACCTTTACCACCCTTATAGATATTCCAAACACCATAAGTTTTCCTATATCCCTACCTTCACTTGGTTAATCAGAGCCTCATCGCTGATCATTCGTTCCAATGGGATGGTGTCACTAAAATATTGACAATCAACATCCATTATTTAGAAAACATACAAAATCAGCGTCTGTTCTTGATATTTGATCCAACGGTATCAACTGAACCTGAGTATTCTTCTACATTAATTTCTGCTAATCAGTTAATCATCACTCCAAATGGGAATAATGCTTACCTGTATACAGACACTGAATTTATCCTTGGTCGGGCTTACTACTATTTATGTATGGTTTTGGTTGGAATAAGTTTGCTGTGTATCATAGTTGAATTGTTCCAGAAGCAGTTGGTAGCCCTTGAAAATATACTCCTATTTCAATATGCCTATGTTTCCTTATTCTGGTATCCAGTAAGCTATCTACCCATGCCCTTTAATAGCTTGTCAAGTTTACAATTTTCAGTTGGTTTCAATTATCATTTTGAAACAGCAGTATTAGCTCAACACATTAACTCATGGAATACTAATATAAGTGGGATTCTATCATCCAACTATAATTTTATGTTTGCTTTCTGTTTGGTAAGCATCATTGGGGGGGTGATTTGCAAATTATTCCAATTTTTAGAATCTAATAAGCTACGAACTATTGCTCAACAATATACATAAATGTTCGCTTATGAATTTGGATTGTACTTTGTAATGTTTAATTTGACTTATTGTGTTATGGTGCTATTGGCTTTCTATGCTCAGCCATAATTAACCAACAATATAGAAATTTTTAATGAGAACGGAAGCAACTTATTAGTGATAGGATTTGGTCTTTATTTTGGTTTTATTTTGATTGCCTATTGTGTAAGTCCATCCTCTTTTGAGAGATTTTGGTTCCTATTCAAGGGGAAATGTATTTCATCTCGTCATTATTTATTCTTTATGGTGGTTATTATAGGATCTTAACTATTATGGCAATTTATTCCCTCATATCCTTATTTATCCTTAATTTTAGCTGGATTTTTGCTGATGTAGACTGCATTGGTATTTCCATACAACAATACTTCCAATAATATAAGGTCTACCTATAATGCCATTGCCTTAGCTTTTATTAGTAGTTTAAGGGTATTCTATACCTATGCTGATATGTCTGACTTTGAG
>CASCJZ010000505.1:0-19589 GCA_949152475.1 Terebella lapidaria
TGTAACAGAGTTTTTTGTAAGAATATCACAAAATTAGTATAAAAAATGGAGTGTGAATGAAGCTTGATCATATATAAAAAGTATTATAAACTTGATCAATTTATGAATATCTTTGAATATAAATAACCCCTACACCCAGTTTATCTTGATTCTGTTGAATTATAATACCCGCGTTGGTGACTGTTAGACTTGAAAAAAAAATAAAAATTCATCGGGATTACTTATACATCATGAAGAACAATATTTTAGAATAAATTAAAAGACTCAAAACTATGAAAATGGAAAAACAAAGTCGAACTAGATCATCTGCTAAAAAGTCCAGTCCTCGTAAACCTAAGAAGACATATGATACATAGTCGATTTCTTCATTAGATTCTTAATAGTGTGAGTTAGTAGAAATTTTTGAGGGATACATTTTTTGCTTTCCAGTCAAAGATGTTGACTTAACTCCAGCAATAATAAAGGGACTGACCAAAAGAATAGAGAAAAGAGGTGGATTAATCATTAACTTCAATGAAAAAATGAAGCTAACAAGAGTAAATTACTTACTTTGTAGTCAGATGGCCAACATCATTGACCTTGAAAATAAAGTAGAAGGTAAAATTCAATATGAACAGATTGTGGATTATCATTATATCAAGGATTGTCTGAAAAGGAACACTTTACTTCCAGTAGATGAATATCTCATCTATGATGGAATGGATTTCAACCCTAAGAGAGTATCTGAGCACGAAGAAGAAGAGTCATATAGAATGTCAGCATTTGATCAAGTCAAAAAAAAAAGAAAAATTGATGAATAAACATAAACTCTAGTTAAAGTAGGTGGAAACCAAAAAAAAAGTCCTAATAAATAAAAATTTCTATGTCATACTGGTAAGATTGAAGACAAACCATTCTCCATGAACTAATTTTTAGCTGAGCAGTTTTCTAAAATGCAAAAAATCTACAGTAATGAAAGAGACTTTGGAAGGAAAGTAGCTTATATGAAAGCAGTATCAGCTATTAAGAGCTTAGATAAGGAAATTGAATCAGAAGAAGATATAAAAAATATAAGAGGAATTGGACCTAAAATAATTAAAAAAATCAAGGAACTCATGGAAACAGGTAAATTATAAAAACTCTAAAAACTCTAAAAAAGTGACAAGAATATAGCAGCAGGTGAATTAACAAGGATTTGGGGGTTAGGTCCAGCTAAGGCTCAATAATTATTTAATTCAGGAATAAAAACCATTGCTAAACTTCGATAAAACACACATTTACTTAATAAAAATCAAAAACTTGGGCTGAAATATGTTTAATAATTTGAAAAAAAAATTCCTCGTGAAAAAATCACTCAAATGTTTGCTTTTATTAAATAAATCTTTTATGATATGGTTGGTGGTTAAGGAAAGCACAACATCTAAGTTTGTGGGTCATATAGAAGAGGAAAAGCTGTATGTGGAGATATGGATATTATCATATCAAGAAATGATGGAGTTTTTGAGAAAAAGCTTCTTATGGATTTTATAACTGTTTTGGAGAATGTTGGATTTCTGACTGATCATTTAACTTTCCCTAAGGTTACAGAAAATAGTTCAATGTCCTATATGGGAGTCTGTCAGTTTGAGGATGAAATTCATCATCGAGTAGATATTAAGTACTATCCAACTAATCAATATGCCTTTGCAATTTTATATTTTACTGGTAGTGATGCCTTTAATCGTTCAATGAGGCTCTTTGCCAAGGAGAAGAACTATAGCCTGTCAGATCATGGAATAGTAGAAATTGATAAGAAAAAAAACACCAGTTAAATTGACAAAATAGTATGCTTGACTGAGAAAGATATCTTTAATTTCTTAGGCTTAGACTATAAGACCCCAAAGGAAAGGAATGTATGATTTATATCTCACCGAAATCTGAAAATCTACTAATAAACCTACTTACCTTTAAATATAATCTCTATCAGTATAGCCTTAAAAGATGTGCTTTGAATCAGTAATCTTTTGAAATGGAAAGAAGACTCTAATTTATTCGTATTTAAAAGTGACTTTCTCATTTATATATATTTCTAATATGAATTACAATTAAATGTTTAAAGAAGTTGAAATTAGTAAACCTTCCATTAGTACCACTATTAGATCATAATAACACAATAAGATCTCCTAAGAACCCAATTTAAGGCCAACTAGGGCCATAATTCACCTAGATAACCTTGAGCACAACCTTAACCAAATCAGATAACTGATAGGAGGTAATATCAAAATCTGCTTAGCAGTAAAAGCTGATGCCTATGGACATGGAGCAATTGAAATCAGTAAAAGAGCCATCAAATGGGGAGTAGATTATGTGGCTGTGGCAACTGTGAATGAAGCCATTCTTTTAAGAAAAGCTGGAATTGTATCACCTATTATTCTATTTACTATTGCTTTTGATGATGAAGAAATTTAACAAATTGTTGATTATTAAATGAGGCCCTTTGTAGCCAGTATAGATTATGCTAAAAAAAATTAATCAAATTGCCTTACAGAAAAAGAAAATCATAAATACACATTTAAAAGTTGAGACAGGAATGGGAAGAGTAGGCATCAAAGTTGAACAAGCCCCTTAATTAGCATAGGAAATTGTTTCACTAAGTAATCTTCAATTAGAAGGTGTTTGTACACATTTAGCAGTTTCTGACAGTGCAGAGAGATCTGATATAGATTTCACTTAAGAACAAATCAAAAAATATAAGAGAGCCATTAGATTAATTATGGAAAAGGGAATTAATCCTGGAATTAAACATGCAGCTAATTCAGGTGCCATCATTGGTCATAAAAATGCCCATTTTTGATATGGTTAGACCAGGTATTTGTTCTTATGGTTATAATTCTAATATGACTATTGAAACTAATTTCAGACCAGTAATGGAACTAGTAACTAAAATAGTCTTTATCAAGGAAGTTGATAAGGGAACATCAATTTCATATGGTAGAACTTGGACTGCTTAGAAACCAACATATATTGGTACAGCTCCAATTGGATATGGAGATGGATATAATCGACTATTGTCATCCAAAGGAATAACTCTAATCAAAGGTAAAAGGTATCCAATAGTCGGGAGAGTCTGTATGGATCAAATAATGATCAATTTAGGTCCATCTCTAGAAGTTGGATTTCATGATGAAGTTATTTTGTTTGGTCCTGGGGAAGAACAATTAGATGCTATGAAAATAGGATAATTAATAGAGTCTATTCCCTATGAAGTGACATGCAACATTAATAAAAGGGTCCCCAGAATTTATATTAATTGATGATATACAGATATTATCGAGATAAGAAATTATTCAAATATCAAATTTATTTTGAATTATGGGTAACACCAATTTCCTTGGCGATGAAAAGTTCATGAAGACTTACTCTTCCCTTGAAAATTAGTACTATTCTCATAAGATTTTATATGATGTCTAAGATATCAAGTTTCCACTGTCAACTAAAGGAATGATGATTGTGGATCAAACTAGTCGAAGAGTTAAATTAGCAGGAGCTAATTGGTCAGGAGGTCATATGGAGAGACATTGTATTGCTGGTTTAGAATATCGTTCAATAGATGAATTAGCCAAGGAAGTAAGGAAGAAATTTGATATGAATTGTATTAGATTGACTTTTTCTCTTCAAATGTTCTTTGATAACAACATAATTGAAGAAAAACTCATTAAAGCCAATCCTCAACTTTTTGGGAAAACATCAATGGAAATTTTTGATATTACTGTTGAATGCTTAACCAAAGCTGGATTAATGGTCATACTTAATAATCATACAAGTACATCTCAATGGTGCTGCTCTCCTTTTGATGGAGATGGAATGTGGTGGAGTTAAAAGTATCCTGAGGAAAAATTTTTTGAATGTTTGATTGCTATGACTGGAAGATATAGAAATAATCCACTTGTAATTGGTATGGACTTAAGGAACGAACTTCGAAGAATGAGTAACTTGACTACAGCTTCTTGGGGAGATGATAACCCTAAAACTGATTGGAGAAGAGCTGCTCAGTACATAGGAAACAAGATTTTAGAGATTGCTCCTCATTGGTTGATTTTTGTGAGTGGATTAGACTACCAATTAAATCTAACATATGCTGCTAAATATCCAGTTAGATTCAATGTTCCTAATAAACTGGTTTATACTGGTCATTTTTATGGCTTTTCATGGCCGTTTTATTCTTGGACCTTGAGTTCCTATTAATCTTTTAAGGAGAAGATTTTTAATGAGCAATTATTTGTCAGGGGTTTGGGTGTACCTTATTATATGGGATAGTTTGGTGATAATAGTCAGAATATTCCATGGACTTACCTAATGAGACTCTTAAAGGAGACAGATATTGATTGGACATATTGGTGTTTGGATGGGTATAAATGTAAGGATTATCAGGATGAGTCCTTCGGAATTTGGCAAAAACAGTTCTAAGGTATTAGGCATCCATAAATGTTAAGAGATATCCAGAAAGTTGGTCGACCAACCAAAGGTCTAAAGGTGTGAATAGTTTGATGAAATGATCTATGGAATTAATATCTTTAGAATCTGCTATTATTAATAAAAATTAAGAAATCTATTGAAATCACAATTTAAGTTGATTAGTAGAATTTTCAGTAGTTTTCCTGTGATTAAATAAATTTCTATTTTTAAGACTTATTTTTTTAGTTCCAGCACCAGATGTATTATAGTTGAGTAAGGCATTGCTGCTAAGGTAGTCTGGGTTCATTTTCCTTATCCTATACTTATATCATCATTACCCTTGATTTTTAGGAGTATATAATTTACATCTACTATTTAGAGTAAATTGTTCAGTACGATTAAGGCTTGGTGGACGCAGTTTGAGTTCTGCTTTGAATTAATACTGTCCAGAGTTGCGTTTGTATGGTGTAGGTCTTTGATAGCTAGTGGTATTATTGACTGAATTTCCCTTAGGCAGATTGATTTTATGGGACGGTGAGAAATATTTGAAATGATAATCATTGGATTAACTTTCTTAAGGGTTGCATTGTTGGTACTTGATTTTAACAACTATTTTTTATTGCTATAGTCCTTGAAGATTAAATTCATAGTCTGATTTGCCATCTTGGAACTAACTCACAGGTATTTTAGTAATTGCCATCATTTTCATGGATTAATAATTCCAGACTTATAAGGCGATAGTATCTTCTACTCTTTGACGATATCCTAACTAGAAACTATACAATAATGAGTGGAACTCATCTTAGCAGTCAAAATGTAAATTATTATCTGATGATGGTGTTGCTGTAGAGGTGACCAGTTCCTGCTAGGTGTTAAGCCTAAGAACACAGTAATAGGATTGATTGGAATTGAGGAGTGGAGGGTGGATGAAAGAAACCCCTATAGATTTAATGAGGATAGTTGGAATACGAGAGAACATTTAAAATATTATGGAGTATCCTGTGTAATCTGCAAATATAGAAAGTATATTAATATTTAGAAAATAGCAATTTTACAAGTATATCATCAAAAAATTCCATTTTTTAAAGTAGATTATTACTTTGCCTTGAATACAGTTAACTATGTAAACAATCATTTTATTGTTTTTATGTTAAGTGTTTCTTCCCTACTCTTAGGATTTTATATGAATTTAAACCATTGAAAACTATAATTATTAAATGGGCTCATCCTAATCATATACCAAAGACAAGAATGTTGATATCTTTATGGAAGTTTCCAAGGATATTTTCCTAGCTGGTACCCACGTATAAGGCAATATTTACCTTAATGTCAAGGCTGATTCTGCTTACAATGCTCTTTATCTAAGATTAGAAGGAAAATAATATTGCTATTGGTCAACTGGATCAGGTAAGAATAGACGTACTTACCAAAACAGCAGGCAAACTTACACTGATTAGTTTATACTGGCTAAGTTTGATGAAAGAATGATTATGAGAGGACATTATACTTTTCCATTTACATTTTTGCTTCCAGCAACCATGTCTGGTAGTTTCTATTATTCTGACAACAATTACATCAACTACCCCTTGACAACCTACCTAGCCTCTTTTGACAAAAAAAATGATAATCAACCCTTTACTATCCTTTTAAATGTTTTAGAAAGAGTTAGACATCCAATTGGGAAGGGAATGGTTAATGCAGAAACCCATGGAAAATGTTGTTGCTGCTGTACAGATTATGGAACTACCAGACTATCTCTGACATCAAGCACTAACTCAATGATGACTGGTGATACTGTTAACATTCAGGCTATCATTGATAATTCTAGTGGTAAGGCTCCCCTATAAAATACCTCAATTTTACTCAAATAACTTAAAATTATGGTATCAAGTGGTGGAGCAACTAGTCATAGTGGATCAAATAGTCACTTATTGTTTAGGCTTTCCAAGGAAATTCAAGCAGGATCAGTTTAAAATATAAATATTAGTCCAATAATACCTCTTACTATTACCTCTTCAACTAGTTTAGGAGCGGTTACAGCTCGATGGTTTGAGATTTGTATTGCAGCTGAACAAGGATGTTGTAATTATGAGCCTCCATATACTAGTATTTATGTAAGTGTTGTTGCTAAAAATCCATCTGTTGCTCAAAAACCGAAAATTTAGCCACCCATGAATTGGTCACCAATGGTTTCTCAGCCAATCATCTACAATGGTATGAAACCCTTTATCTACCAACCAATGAATGAAATTATTATGTCTACCAAAAAAATGTCTCAAATTTAAGTTGCTAATAATTTAGGTCAAATGTAAGGAGGAATGCAAGGAGGGATTCAACCTAATTTATATGACCCCAACATAAATCAATATGGCAACAATAATGGGAATAACTATGAGAATCCTTATGCAAACAATAACTATGAAAACCCATATGAAGATAAATCCTATGGAAATACCAGTAATGGTGGAATGAAGGGTAACTATGGACCTAGCCCTTTCTCTAAATGAAGCGATTTGATTAAATCTTTAATATAGACCATCATTCAATAATGAGTAAATAGAGTTTGTAGCAAGTAGCACTGTTAAAAGTTATCTTAAATTGAAATCTTATATATCCTTTCATTTTTTTGCTCTATAATATTTATTAAGCAATCCTGATGGGAAGTACTATTCAAGCTAAAATCAGTGGATTGACCTATAAATTTAAGACTGCTAACTCCAAAATAGGTGAATAGAGTAATTGTCCCAAGTGTGGTAGTTCTTTCAATAAGAATACCACCTATGAAGTAGTAAACAATATACCTTATACAGTTTAATAATCACCTGGAATTATGCCTTCTTAAGAGTGGTGTCATAGATGACTTAGAACACTTTACTGAACAAGAAATCTATCTTAAAGTAATCATACTTGATATTCAAGAAATAACAAGAGGGAAAGATTAAATGGGTTAAACATATCATTAAGTATGATTTTAATATCATTTAATTAACAGCTAAAGAAATAGCACATCGACCATTTGGTGATAAAATAATGTGGTTCTATTCTAAACTAGAAACTCATAGAATTAAATGGCATAAAGGCTCATAAACACTTGTATTTCACCCAAAAACAATAGTAACAGACAGCATAGAGACTGTTTTAACAGTTGATCTACATAAAGAACTAAAACTAGCTGTAATGGATGATGTAGTGTCTGATGCTGGAGGAATACTCAGATAGTGGTCATCATTATCAATCAAATCTGTTATTAAATAATATGGATTCTTTGTATTGACTGCTACCTAAGAAGTTTATTACAAATTAAATCCACTATTACTCATGGATGAAAATCTATGTATGTTTGTTGGAGGTATCCTTGGGAAGATCTTATTTGAAAAAGTAACTATTGATTTTCACTTTGATCATACCTTTCTAAGACTGCTAATTGGAGATAAGGTTACATTATAGGATGTAAGAACATTTGATCAAGGCTTGTACAATGGCTGGAAAAATATCTTAGAAACTAATGATATCTCAGATCTTTACCTTAATTTTAGTCTCCTCTATGAAGGAACCAATATTCAACTAATTCCAAATGGGGATACCATACCAGTTACTAATGATAATAAGGAATAGTTCATTGAGAGATGCATATATTTTCATTGTGTTAGACCATTTGAGGAGAAAATATTTTTAATTAGGTAAAGATTATCGAGTATAATAACTACATAATAATTATGTGTTTTTCATCCTTAATAGATAGAAATTCTTCTAAATGGGGTACATGAAATATCTGTGAGTGATTGGAAAGAAGGAACTGAATATCGAGAAGGATATGGTGAAAATCATAAAGTTATTAAATGGTTTTGGGATGCACTGGCTAAAATGAATCAAGAACAACTGAGTATTCTATTAAAATATGTAACAGGTAGTAGTAGATTACCAATATTTGGTTTTAAGTAATACTATATTCAAAATATAGAAAATTATAAGTTAATAGAGGTAAGAGTTCATGTTTTAATATCTAACCTATAAAATATGATAAGAAAAATGCTCTTCCAAGAGCTCATACTTGCTTTAATAGATTATTACTGCCACAGTATCCAAATGCAGAGACCTTAGAACAAAACTTATCTATTCTTGTAAAAATAGATTTTTAAGGTCTTTGGGGTTTATAATGATTATTATGAAAAATGATGTTCTCAAGGAGTAATATCAAAATATGATGATTTTCTATAATTCCACCCATCAACTAGCCAAGGAGATACAACTTTCTTTTGATTTCTGATATTATAACTATGACCTATCTTTTTACTATGACATCTTTGGTTAATTGGGGTCTGGTCATACCTGGTAGATAGTTAAGCTGTTTTAGGTTTCCACTCTGTAATGTTAAGGATTCCTTTTATGGGTTTATTTTGTTTTTTCCTATGTTTTAAGTATTAAATTGCCTTATCTTTGCGATAAAAAGTACTGATAGTTGTTTTAGGTTCATCTTATGAGTGATACCGTTCAAGTATACGAGAGATTGATAGTCTAGGGGTTTCTTAATGATTAAATTTTGGACTAAGCGTTCTTTTTCCACTGTTCTTTTGTACATGTGTTCTAGCACTATTTTTGAAGAATTAATGATTAACTTAGATAGTTCTATGTTTAGGTTAATTTGGTTCTGTCTCTCCGAAAAGCTGAAGAATAAGTCTTTTGTTCCAGAAGAGATTAGAAGTTGGGAAATAAGACCTAACATAATTTTTTGGTTTAACTTCTATTTTGCTCATTATTTTTATTAATATAAAAATTTTTTAAATCAAATGAACGAATTCATCGAAAATATAAGAACTCACTTTAATATCAACTATGACTAAGATTTTCTAGCTCTAACCTTAATCAAGTAATTATTCCTTCAATGAAGTCCTAATATTGATGCTTCAATATTCAAGCACATCAAAGATTAATTCCATCTAAAACTAAATATTCGAAAGTGTGAAATAACCATCATTGAAACTCCTAATTTTGATGATTAACTGTTAATCTTATTAGCTGAAGCCTTACCTGGATCTATACAAGAATTATCCCTGGATTTTAGTGGGTAATTATTTATGGATCTAGATGTGAAAGCTTAAGAGGATCTGGATTCCTTTAACTATTTTAGACACTCTCTAATATGGATCTTCATCACTTTCACTTAGACTTGGGTGAGGTCTATGATATCAATGACATAGTTATAGAAGGATTAAGCATGTTACTTAGTAGTCTATAAAATTTGAAACATTTATACCTAGATCTATATGAAATCAATCATATAACATAAGATGGCTACTTGTTACTTGCAGAATGTCTTAACAATCTACCTAAGTTACAATTTCTACACCTTGATTTATCTGCGTATAAGAGTTTTTTATGAAAGGAACTAATACTTAAATGAGGATAGTCTGGAGTTATTATTCAATAATATCAATCCCAATTTAACTCACCTTGGATTCCGAATTCTTGAGTAATCATGATATGATTTAGCACTGAAAATATTGGAGGGGGATCATTCTTCCAATTAGCCACCACTCTAACCAAAATGCATAAATTGACATAATTAAATCTTTCTATTTCAAGTTTTACCAATATCAATCATGATGCAATCCATCAAATCATCAAATCAATTTAGTACTTGAATTCTCTTAAGTATCTTAAACTCAATCTATCCAAGTATTATAACTATATATACTAGTCTTAATTTACCCTCGAAAATCTTAGTTGAACTGAAAATTCCATAAAATTTAAATAAAATACACTTAGATCTTTCCTGTAATAGGTTACTGATTGATCAAGACATCATTAATCTAGCAACTAAATTCAGATAAGTATAATCTTGTTCATTGAATGTTGATTTTTGTGATAAAGTTACTGAAGATTCTCTAGCAGAGTTTATTGAAATAATGGTATCTAATCAATGCTAATATTTATAACTACCTGATAAGGTGGTTTCTGATGAATTTGTGAGAGAAATTGTTGAAAAAGTTATTAAATTTCCAGCTTTATTACAGTTATTTTTGGTGGTAAAACCTACAATGGAAAATTATTGGAAAAAATTTAAAGTTTATCAAAACAAAAAGATCAATATTCTCTTTCAATGTAAATACTTAAACAAATTCCCAATAAAACAGTCAATAAAAGGAGGTATTTTGGAGATGCTTGTATGATATCATGTTAATATAGCTTTATTATGCACTTAATGTATTTTTTTAAAAATTATTTATTTACCATGTTCCTTTTAAGAAATAATTTTAAAATTTTAATTTCTACTGCATTTATCTATTCTACATTTATAAGTTTAAAGTATTACAATGTTTTTTTACTTTATGTATTAAAAAATCTATTTATCAGTAATTTCCGGATTTTCTTTGAAATATTTGATTAGGAAAAACAACAAATTTCAAATGCTAGTGAAATTGGTCTATAACCTATTCTAATGAACTTATATCAATCAATTGAGCAAATTGATTATACAATATTCAGCAATATCATTGGGGAATCAAATTAATTGGTTAGAATTCCATATTCCCTAACTCTTTGAATTACTGTGATTGGAACAAACTACTGATGTGATGAGAATTTTTAGATGCTTGCTTTTGTCTAGGACTGTCCTGGAAGTAGATTTTTCTGAACTCTTTGGTCTCAGGGGAATAAACCAAAAAGAACTTAGGCTCTAACTCTTAGTTCATTTCTGAAATGTTATTCATAAATTCTGATTTAATAAGATTATTGTTGTAAAACAATATAAACCCATTAATCAGTCCTACTAGTGATACTTTAGGCTTAACTGATTTGTTCGGGTTTTCAAAACATATAGTACTTAAATTTTATAGGTTAAAAATATTAATTTTCAACTTATATAAATAAGTAAATTCTTCAAATATTATCATTACAAATTTATTGAATAAAGAATTCATCATTTTATATTTCCTGTTTTAGGTTTAGCTACTGGATGTTGAATTTTTGATTTGATATTTACTGTTGTAGTTGTTTTGTTTTTATTTAGTTGTTGATTATTCTGATTCTTAATACATTGATGACCCTTGGATCTGTTAATATCATTTTTTCTCTATCCCAATACATTCTCTTCTTCTTCTGATGAATCATTTACTGACCAATTATCTTCATCAAACTCTTCAATATCTTCTCCATCTTCTACAATGATATTTGGATCATCTTTTCCTGTTTCTTCCTATTCCATTTCCTTAACTAAATATCACTAATGCTTTACTTCCTTATTTATTGTTTTGGATAAATTTATCGAATTTAGCATAGATTGGTTGATTCATAACTTGGATAGTAGCTAGTTGTTGAATAATCTGATGTGCTTCTAAGTATTTGCCTTTTTGCAGTTTTTCTAGAAGTTATAGCTTTGATTGAAGAGAATTGATTGGTTTTTCTATTGAATACATGTATATAATAGAACTATTATGATCATACTATATTTTTAAAGGATAATGTAAATTTAACACAAACTTGATTGGAAAGTAAGTTTTAGATTATAGGTAGAAAAATCTATATGATCATAACATTTTTATTGACTCATAAGCATATAGGAAATGGGATGGAGATCTTAATTTTGATGGAAAAGAGTATTCAATCATATTAGAGTTTTAGATTGTTAGAAAAAGATCTAATTAGAACTAGAGCTAATGAACCTTACTTCCAAAAACATAGTACCCAAGAAATTTTAAGGAGATTAACAACATTTTACTGTAAAAATAATAAAATATCCTATCAACAAGGATTATTAGAAGTTGTAATACCATTTGCTTTACTTCATAAGAAAGACTTTGAACTGAGGAAATGTTATGCATATTTTTATGCTTTTATGAGGAAACATTTCCCTAAAGTCTTAACACAAAGGATAATTGATGATAAAAAGGAACTACCTCATGCACTATTAGCTATTTCTCTAACTCAAACTCTCTTACATTATCATTATCCAGAAATATATTGGTTATTTATGGAAAATTAAATTCCAATATCAATGATCATTACTCAAGAAATATTGACTATTTTTGCCAAGTAATATTGCCTTTGTTACAGGATAGGAATGTCCCAGTAGAATATGTGTATTTCATATATGACTATTACATCAACAAACATAATAAAAATGCAGTTTTATATATGTCAGTAGCATTAATTGGCCTAAAATAGGAATAAATTAAACAATCAAGTAAAACTGATCAATTGCATTTTTATGTCAATAAAAACCTTAAGAATATTACTAATTAAAGTTGTCTTAAATAATGGTTCAAATTAACTGAATAAATCTAACATAAAACTCCACAATCATTTTAAGTTTTCTCACAACAACTTGGATTCACCAATCATTCAGGTAACAATCTATTAATACAGTCTTAACTAGAGAAGATTTTAATGCTATGATGCGAGTAGAAACAGTTCTAAGCCAACAAAACTTCCATATGCCTATTTATTTGAAAGAAATTAACAAAAATTCACATAATTATCTGATAGTCACAAATGGTTACCTGAATATTCAATGTAAGACAGCTAAAATAAAACAAATACAAAGTTTAAATCAGAGATAAAAATTAGGAAAAGATAAAATTATAGTCCTCGCTGAAATAGATGAATTAAACAATAAAGAAGAGAGGGAAACTTTACTATAACTTGGTAAGAATATTTAAAAGAAAGATGGAAGAGTTGTATATCTACAAGAAAAACTTCCACAGCAAAATTTTTGTATAATTTATTGATTTTTCAAAATTGATAGTTTCTAAACCTCTGTTTATGCTTTGACTATTAAAATCCTATCAGTAAATGATTCTATCGATGGAAATAGGAAGAATAAAGCTAATAAGTGGAATTTTCAAATTGTATTTCCTTTTATACTTAAAACTTTAATAGTATAAATATGATAAAGTTTAAGCTTAATGTTTTAATCAGATTTATTTCTGAGCAATTAAAAGCTACACTGTTGAATTATTGCATTAGTATTATGGAAACTTCATAACAACATAAGTTTCAGTTTTATAAATTTTTATTATGGAGGTAGAAAATCATCCAAACCCAGATGAACACTTTATGGTTTATCATGATAAAGTACTTAAATGTGTGTGCTAAATATGTACCTGTGGTAAATGATAATTGTAATACAGGAAAACATCGTTGTCCCCGTCCAAAAGTCAAGGGAACATTCGAAACATCATATACCAAATAGTATCAGCAACATTCTATCCAACCTAATGGTCCACCTTTAAAGCCATACAAATATGAAGAAAGACACTATAATAAAGATACCTTAAAAACAAGTTATCAGGAGAACTACTAAAAGCAGCTACTCAGAAAAGAAACGCCTAAAACTAAGAGTGTGGTACTTCAGAATTAATAATAGGATAAAATGGTTTTCCATCATATTCCTTTCACAGGAACATCATCTTACAAAGAATAATACAAAGATTTCAAAGTACAAGCAGTTAATCCACCTGAATCCAAACAAGTACCTTCTTATGTATACAAATCACCTGTTAAGTTTGAAGGTGAAACTAGTTATAAACAACAGTATATTGCACCACCCCCACCTGCTCCTAAAGCTGAAATGACCCAGAGTGCTATGAAAGTTCATATACCCTTTTCTGGTCAATCTACTTATAAAGATAACTATCCACAATTTACAATTTAACCCAAAAAATAATAGGCACCTCCAATGGTACAAAGTGTTCCTCAAGTCAAATTTCAAGGACAAAGCTCATATAAGGATCAGTTTAAGGGATATAATTTCGAAATACCCAATCAAAAACCATGTGAGGTTACCAAGATGAATGTACCCTCTGTGAATTATGTTAATGATCAAAAACATATCTACTATGATCCAAGTAAGAAAAGATTTATGTGATTAACCTCAAATTTATTTTATTCATAAGATACTATCAATGGAATATATTGACTTAAGATCAGACACATGTACAGACCCGACTCCATAAATGAGAGAAGCTATTAAAACATCAGAATATGGAGATCATTCATATGGAGAAGATCCAACCGTTGAAATATTGGAACAAGAAGCTGCTCAATTATTAGGAAAGGAAGCAGCCAGCTTTGTACCTTCAGGAACTTTTGGTAATTTATGTACCCTTATGACTGCAGGGAAACCTGGATAAGAAATCCTTCTAGCCGATTTTTGTCACATGATCTAATATGAAAATGGTAGTTTAGGAAAATTTGCAAGACTTGGTGCAAGAACTCTTGAGACAGAAAAAGGAATCATTAAAATATAAACTTTAAAGAAAGTTTTTCGACAATTAAATGATAATCAGGCACCAAAGACAACCATTTTTGCTATTTAAAATCCTAATTCTTTAGGACTTAAGTACAATCTTTCAGAATTCTATGAAATTATTGCCTTGGTCAAAAAATAAGGCCTTCATGTTCATTTAGATGGAGCAAGGATATTTAATGTCTGTTCTTAATATCCAATTGAAGTTAAATAACTAGTTAAAGATTGTGATACTATTATGTTTTGCCTTTCTAAGGGACTCTGTGCACCTTCTGGCTCCATGGTTGTCGGATCTTTATCATTTATTGAAAAATTTAGAAAAATAAGGAAAATGCTTGGTGGTAGTATGAGAAAACCAGGAATATTAGCTGGAGCTGGGTTAATTGCTTTGAGGAAAATGCGTCATTAAGTAGCAACTGATAATGAAATGGCTCGAATTCTGAGTAAAGAGATGTCAAAGTTAAGTTGGATTAGAATTTAAGAAGAGGTTCATATTAATATGGTTCATTTTAAAATAATTGATAATAAGGTATAACCAATGAAACTGCTTAAGTATTTGAATTAAAACAAGGTGAAATGCTTCATAAACCCTTCTAATTAAGGAATAAATCGATTTGTAGTCCATTATTATATTAGAGAACCTCAAATCATAAGGTTACTAGAACTCCTAAATGATTTCTACTCTTATTACCTTAATATTTGATGCGTATTATTATATTTATTTTTAATCTCATTATAATTTAAGAGCCAACAATGTAGAAGACAGAATGTTTAGGTTGTAAACACTATATTCCATAAGATACCAAACTCCCTTTGGAAAATCTATTTATTGAATATAAGAACTTTTCTTTTCCTATTAAGGAAAGTAAACATAAATGGACAATTTTAAAAGCAATCACTGCTTTCTTAAATAATAGAGGTGGTACTATCTATCTTGGTGTTAATGATAAAAATGGTTAAATCATTGGTTATAAACTAAGTCGTAAGGAATCAGATGATTTTAAGCTATGGATTAAGGAATTAGTATCTAAAATTGAACCACCAGTTGATTTAGTGAATCGTTAAGAAATAAAAGTTTTATTTTTGCCCATAACTAGGATGGGTGATTTTATAGGGAAATTTCTTATTAAGTTAGTTGTTGAAAAAGGAGATTTATTAAGTTTATATTGTTTTTCACAAAAAATTCAAATGATTCATAGGGAATAAAGGGAAAAAACTGAGGAATTTTAAATAGTTTACAGCTATAAGAGACACAATCTAGCTGGAATTGATGAAGCTAAGGGTTTAAAAGTAGTTACTTGGGCTAAATAAAAAGCTAGTAATCCAATCAAGGCTTGTTGTGTATTTCATGAAAAATGTAATCCTTAACCAAATTTCTACTCTATTATTACAAAGATTGGATTCGCTGGTATTCACAAAGAAGAAGTTAAGAAGAAACTAGAAGCTAGTTTTCACTATTATCTTAAGCAATTAAATGTTTCCTATGAATTAAGTTATGATAAGACTAAAGGTATACTGTTCATTGAATTAAAGACTAGAGATGAGTATGAAAAAACCAATGCTTATATCATGAAAAATATCAAGGTTCTCAGTGATGAAAAACTTCACATCGAATTCATTGCAAAATAGATAGTTACAGACTACTATCTGTATTTAAACATTAGAGAAAAATAGACTCTTAGAATTCCCAACATATCAAGATAAGCTAAATATGACTTATAATAAGACTACGAATAACCATAGTCAAATGAATAATAAATGTTAGTTTGGTTACAGAAAAAAAAATAAGAATAATTGTTATAGAAGTAACCCTATTATAACTTGACTTTTGTGAATTTGAACCAGAAAAAAGTTTTTAAACTTGGGAAATACCTGTAAAATCTAATAAATAAAGAATTTAAATATTTAATTTTTTGTTTTAAGCATTCGATCTAAATTCGTTTTTTTG
This sequence comes from Terebella lapidaria, assembly GCA_949152475.1. NCBI lineage: Eukaryota > Metazoa > Annelida > Polychaeta > Terebellida > Terebellidae > Terebella > Terebella lapidaria. The sequence continues at coordinate 16,608 of CASCJZ010000505.1, forward strand.
ACTTAAAGATTAGGAAAACATTTTATGATATTTGTTACACTAATAAGTAGAAAATTGATTAAATGGGTAAATATCCTCATAAGTATGTTCTTTTTGGAGTTTCAACCTACCACCTCAGGATCAAAAATTATGATGGTAAGAAGGAATAATAACTACAAGCATTTGTTCTCAAATAGTTCAAAAAAAAGGACATTCTCATCAAAAGAACTAGTGTTGAAGGGAATGGAGATTTTGATATAGAACTCCATAACAATAAAGATACTTGTTAAGGTTTAGATATCTTATTTGAAAATTTTAAAGAAATAAAGCAGTTTGGATTACCAGGTAATGAAGATGCTTCAAAAATTATAATACATCTTAGATTTCAAGATGATAGAGACATGTAAACAGGTGAAATTCAATAAAAATCTTGATCAAATTGATAATTCATAAATTAATGAGATAAAGTTGGAATTCATATATTTTCATCATTTGGACTGATTTTATCTTCATTTAGATTGGGATCATTGCTTAATCGATCCCTTTTTCTCCTTCTTTTCCTTCTAGTTCTATCACTAAGTTTTTCCTCAGTTCCATTATCTCCTTATTCTTCCTTTTAGAATGATGGATGATCACTTCTATGTGAAACTTCTCCTTCTGATAAAACTTGATTATCATTGACTTTGTTTGTAAAGATTGGTACTTGACTCCTGTAAACCCATACTTCAAATATAATCATAAAAATCCCACCTATTACAGTTGTGAATCTGAGTAAAGTATCAGGTGAGGTTAAATTAGTTGAGTCATTGCATTGAATACTTTCAAGTAGGTAGAGCATCAGCATAATACATATGATATTCATATGCAAAATTAATATTTTTAATTAGAAAAATGATTAAATCCTGTTAGAACAAATTTTTATTCAAATTACATTATATATTTTTTTGGTTATAGTAATCAATTATGTCTTCTTTTTTTCCTTGATAAAACTGATGGTAAGGGAATTAATATTTTTCTTGGTGCTTTCTTAAGCCATCTTGAATCTATATGCTTTAATATATCAATCTTCTCTATCAGTAATAATTTCAATATATGAGGGCATATAAGTCCTAGTTTTGAGAAATACATGCATGAACAAACCCAACTCTGATTCAAATTAGCAACTTGACAAACAAAAGAATTATCTGATTTTTTATGAAAAATATATAATTGATTTCTTTCTTGATGATAATCTAATTATTTTTGGATTTTATAATTTTCTACTACCTTAGAAAATAATTGTTGAGTAATATAGTCATTTTTGGGAGGTTCTAAGGTTCTAAAAATAGTTATTTTTTTCTCTATATAGTTGAATAACTATTTTAATTTTTCATCAATAGTTGAATAGTGATTATGAGCAGCTGGTGCTAATATTTTATCTTTTCTTAACAAACAATTTTCATACTTAATCATTGCTTAAAATCTCTCATAGAAATTATGCTTAAAAATAAGATGATGAGCTAATTTACTAAAACCTTCTGTTCTTGGAATTACCAAGCCAAAACCACAAAAATTGTTAGAAATTCCTAAGAAACAATACTGATCCATTTGTGCTAGGAAATCATATAGTAGAATACAATTCTAAGGTTTCTGTTAATAGATATTAGATATTATTTGGATAAATTCCTTTTAATCTGTTTGTCTGAGTAATTAACCATATTTCTATATGATTTTGGTTAGTTCTTAGTGATTAGGTTAATGCTTTTTTAATTCTATCATAATATTTCTGAGTTTATATCCCCATCCTGCTAAATAAATAATCTAAGTATTCATTGTTTAATTGAGTAATTCTACTACTCTTCTGTGACAATCATTATCATTAGTTATAATAATTTTAGTTTTGATTGGAGTAACAATTTCAAAAAATGTTAACATTAATTCTGTTAGATATTCAGGTTTTTCATATCTCATTTGATCATCATGAGCAATAGTAGCAATACCAAATAGACATAAATTATTCTTAGCATTAAAAGCTGAAAATACCTTAGTTAACCAGAATTTAACATGTTCTTTAGATTTCCTCATTTGGTTGAAGTTACAAGTAGAATCATATAAGGTCGGTTATTTTCCTTCCAAACTTTTATATGTACATTATATTTTCGACAGATTTTTTCAACAATCTCATCAAAAGTAAGAAATCTTTGATAATATATATTCTTAATAACTTTAATTCTTTCCTTAGATATTTGAAAGAGTTTTTAAAGTTCATCAATATATTGATTAAGTTCATTCTATTGGAAAAACATTAATCTTTTAGGGAAAGATTCTTTATGTTGTGAAATAGAATGTTTATGCTTATTTTCCATTTTTTCAATTCGGTAGAAACCATCTTTAGTTTTTTAAAGGATAATTCTTGCTAGACAGAATTTACACTTAAGATAGGTTATCTTTTATGACTTCTTTTTCAATGATAAGAACATTTTATCATCAAAATATCCTAGTTAAAATGCTTTTTTATGTAGTTCCATCAATAAATCTTCTTTTTTGGTCCATTATTGTGTAGATAGGTTAGTAGGAGGATATTCAAACTATATAAATTCCTCTAAGGATTGTTCATATAGAATATCCTAGTCTGATTCTTCAATATCATTGAGATTGATTTCCAACATGTGTAGATAATTGATATTTTAATTCCCCCGGTTATTAAACTGTGATTTATATGATAAACTCTTCTAAATATGATCAAATTATTTTAGAAATTTAGGATACTATATGAAATATGCAATAAATAATCATGCTATGGTTATTGTTGGTAATAGAGTAACCTCAACAATTTGGATCATACATGTGTCTAAAATGGTTCTTTTGGCATTTGTAAGGAATTCTTAAGCCTTTTTGATAAATTTCCATGGGAATACAAAGTATAAAAAGAATGTTACCCAAAGATGACCTAAATATGATAACAAACTTTGATCTGATTTAATAAATACAATAAGATTATATCCAAGGGTAAAACTTCCATAA
>CASCJZ010000506.1:0-14552 GCA_949152475.1 Terebella lapidaria
GTTGAGATTAATGATTCATGTATAGTATTTATATTGAAATCTCAATCCTAATTTAGTTTAATCAAAAATTAGATGGAACAGGCCTGGACCAACAACATCTCATATTCATTTGAATCCCTTAAGACTCTATTTTCTCCTCCTTCAATACCTCCAGAACTCTATTTCTTCTGATCTCTTCTTTGACTCTATCTTGTTTTGAACTCTTGCATATGAATTTCGTTCTCATTTCCTGTAAACCAATGAGGTTGTACTCTGGTTCTTGGATATAAATAATTGGACAATTATTGTTTGTTCCCTTGCTTCCATTAAGGTTATTCTTAATAAATATTAAGTTCTTATTCTTAGTTGAAGCTGTGCCTCATTTGGAGTAGTTTGTGTGTGAGTCTTTCTATCTTCTTCTCTTGAGTTGAAATAGTTATCTTTTGATTTTGTATTTATTGTTATAAATCATTCCTACTATTTGTTGCAATATTTAATGGTTTCCATTCTGAAGTCATACATTATATTTGAGGCTTTTTTCCATAAAAATTGAATTTATTTAGATGTTATTCAGGATTATCATGTTAACAATAAATTTATCTGTTACTACTGATTTAATATGATTTCAAGTGACTTGTTATTTATTGTTGATTGACTGATTTGATCATGTTAATTATTTTGTATACCAGTATTTTATACTGTCTTTAGAACTATTGTGTTTTATAATCAGTGTAGTCTTTTACAACTTGGTTAAATAGGCAGATACTGTAGTTAAGACATGGTTATAATTTAGCTAATAGCTATTGTGAGGGTTTTAATGATTAGATTAACCGATTCTTATACATGATTTCTCCTTGAAGTTCAATAGACCACTCTTACATGGCTCTTGCCAGGAGCTAAAACTCTTATTTTGATTAAGGGTGTTTTTAAGTCAATAATTTGATGATATTAGAGAGAATGTCTATTTTTTTATGTTCTTACTCCATCATAAATATTAAAAGTATAACTTATTTAAAACATCCAATGGAACAGGGTAAAAAACAAATAGAAACATCATATTCTGAAGTTAGTAAGGTTATGGGAACTACCAGTGTTCCTATCCATGAAGTAAGAATCAAAAATGAACAACTACAAAAAAATTCTCGGATCTTTGATTAAAGAAGAGCTCAAGAAAGACTTACATCTATTCAGCAAGAAGCTATAACCTCTAATAAAAAGAATACAGCCTTAGAAATCAAATGGTCAGAACTAAAAGACTATGAAGAGTGTTAAAGCTTATCAAAAGCTATTCAAGAACAAAAATAAGCATTTACTCTCATTATCGGAGCCAAAGATAAATTGATTAATGAATTCTGGGATGAACTCAAGAAAAAAGATGATCAATATTCAAAAACACTGAAGGAACAATCGAAGGATATTAAAATTCTAGTAGCGAGAATGAGGGACCAATATTTTGCTTTAAGAGATCAAAGTTTACAAGAGTTAGAGGAAGTTCAGAAGAAGTTTGATGCATAAGTAATCTAATAACTTAACATAGAGAAAATAATACATCCAAAAAGCTAAAAAAGAAGTAGATGAATGCTTTAAGAAACATATAGATATGGAACAATCATTTGCTGAGAATAGAAGGAAAGCTGAGGATGAATTTGAAAAGAAAATTGAAGAACTTAGAATTGAAGGAACTCAACAGTATACCAACATGAAGATCAAAATGGAAACAGATATTCAGAATTTAGAGAGATGCTTTGAAGAAATGAAAGCTTTATATCAGCTTAATACCTAAAAACTTGACTATAACTTAAAGGTTCTTAAGGAAAAAAAAGATGAAAATGTTAATATGCATACTGAGCTAGTATTGAAGGAAAGAATCCTTAAAGCTAAACTTAATAAACTTAAAAAGGAATATGATGAAAATGATACTAAATTTAAACAAGAAAATAAATTGCTAACTTCAGAGTACAAAAGAATTACAAGACAATTTAAGGAACTACAAAGGAAATTTAAACATTTTGAAAAAGCAGATTTAGAGAGATACAATGAAATACAGTCAATGAATGAAGTTGAAGTCCATAAATTAAAGGAAAAAATTATCAAATGTGATGTAACCATTCATACTCAACAATTAGGAATTGAATGGGCAGGAACACCAGAAGAAAAACAAGATTAAAAAGAAAAGGAAAAATAAAAGGAAAAAATATTCGGAGGATTGGAAGAGGAAGAAGAAGAAGAAGTTCAATTAGTCATTTTAGAGGAAAAACTAGGAGAAATAATTGATATTCTTATTGAAGAAGCTGATTTCATCTTTGATGATAAAATGAGAGAAGAATTAATCAGAGCAGGACAATAGGAGCAACTTAAAGAAAAACTCGATTTACTTAAGAAGACATTAAATATTGATACCATTGAAGAACTTAATATATTCATTGAAGATATGGCCAATGAATGTAAATATGTTAGTGAAAGAGAAAAACATGCTATTTAAGAAGAGAAGGCCAAAAAGGAGCAAGAAGCTAGAGATGAGAGATAAAAAAACTAAAGAAAAAAGAAACATAGAGGTATTGAAGAGAAAAAAATAGAAAAACCAGTAGAAGTTTAGGAAAAAGTGGAAGAAATCCCTAAAGTAGATTTAACAACTGATTTCAAAGTAGATCCAGTCTTGCTTATTGATTTCTTGGTGAAATGGATGACCACCAGAGAATAGAGAAAAAAAATACTTGAAAAAACTACAAAGAAATCCCTTAAACAGTTATCTTAAAGATAGAAGAAATAGCACATTGCTAGATAAGGTAAAAAGTACTGGTAAAATTTGACCCAAGTACTTCCTGAAAGAACCTTCAGAATATGGAAAGTCTTAGATAAGTCCTTTGCTAAATACTATGATTTATTATTGGCTAGACAGAAACTCATTGATGAAACAGGTTAGCTTCATAATCAGAATGAATAACTCAAAAACTTGTTAAATCAATATCTTCAAATAAATCATGAATTGATTATTCCACCAACCAGACTGATGTAAAAAGAAGCAGATAAATGATTAACACAACCAATTATAGATCAATTATAAAATGTCTACACGGGGTATATTTGCTTATTAATTAAAGTCTAATACTATTGCTAAATCTATGATTTTAATTTAGGTGGGAGTAATTTTTTAAATTTAAATTTGATATTGAATCAAGTATCATGCCACCAAAAAACAAGCCAAAGCCTAAAAGATCTCGTACTATCTAAAAGAGATTAATTCCAATCTATGGTAAGTTCATTATTACTTAGAAATATTGTATGATGAGGCTATTTCAAACCCAATCGAAAAAATCTTTTACTAATTGAAATTTACAGACTAGAATAGTAGGTCATCTATCAGACAGAGTTTTATCATACTCCTTATGAAGGTATTTTCATATTAATTCAGTGTTGTGGTCTTGAAGAGTTGAATTGTCAATTAGAGTAGGATCATCTTGAGGAATCCCTAGAGAAGATCGTCTAAGAGTTGAAAGAAGACAATGAATTAGTTAAGAAAATGGAATACCCTCTTTTATATTTGAAAACAGCTCAAGCTGTTAATTTCAAAAATAAACTGAAGAATTTCATTGAATAATTCATCAATGATAAGTGTTTCCTCTGGAAATAGACCAGTATAGTATCCTAGCTAACAGATTGGATTGAAATTCTATTTAGGTAACAGGAAATATAACTTAGATCAAGAAATAGGGTAGTAAGAATTTGTGTTTTGGAAGTAATGACCATGATTATACATCGATTATGTTCATTCTATCGAGAAGCTGAGATTGAAGAGGATTTAACATCCTCAAGGTCTGACTTGTCCAATTTACTTGATAAATGCTTTGATAAAATCATCTTAAAAAGGATCAAAGATATTGATATGAGAATAAGAGTTCAAATGTTCGAATCTATTGAGAACATCATGATTACAATTGGTCCATTTCTTTCTACCAGACTTCTTCATCTGATTTTTGATCAATTCTTTAAGGAAAGAATAGAAAAAATTGAAATTCTAAGACCAATTGCCCTTAAAACCCTCAAGAATATTTATGAACAGGCTTCTCATCATGGTAGGAAAGCCTTACTTTAGTATAGGAAGGAAATCATGAATTCAATTGGTGATTTTGCTTTCTCACCAAACAGTGTAGGAATTGAAGCATTAAAGCTCCTTATTACCTTCCATCATTTTGACAGTGAAATCACTGTAATACAACCTAAATTGGTAGCCAAAATATTATAGGTCTATTGTTGTGAAGAGTTTCCTGTGGGATTAGTGACTTTAGTTGAAGTATTCTACCATAGCATATCCGATGATTACTAAAAAATTGATCCAGCTGTTAGAATTATGCAAGTGATTGATCTACTTAGTTAAATAATGGTTCCTTGGCATGTTACTATGACAATTGAAGCCTTTTTAAGATTCAATGTTGAACTCCTCCCAATTAAATTAATGCTTGACATCCTTATTGAAGAATAGTGTAATTATGGACCTACTAATATTACACTATCTTTAACTAACCTTGAAAAACTACTTTAATTGATCATAAAATGGACAAAATATGTGAAATCAATGATAGATCCTACTAAAAAGTAGTGGAAAAGTACTCGTCTGGAAGATTATAACAGAAAAATTTTGGGTCATTATGGTGAGATTTTTGAGAATTCAATGGCTAGGCATCCTTCCTTAAGTCATCTATATTTGAGTCTGTTTTCCAATATGTATATTGGAGAACCAGAAACTATTTCTAGTGCTCAGAAATCTATTTTGAAGAAAGCTGCTATTATGTTCCAAAGATAAAATACTAATTTTAAAAATATGTTTGAAATAGTAAATATTTTTCACCAAATGGGAGCCTCATTGACTATTATACAGAATATTAACCTTGAAAGCTTAGAAAATGGTGATTTTGATTCCTAAGTAATTTTAAAAGTTGCTGCTGCCATATCCAGGTTTAATATCCTCTAATTTATCAATAGTACAATGGTTACCAATCTGATAGTGAAATTTAGATAATTTCATAGCATTAATACTAAGGAAGCAATCATTAAATTTCTATACAGTTATCATTTTTGGTTGTTAGAGTTCTTAGAAGATCATAATTTAGTCAATGCTCAGAATTATATGAACTTTAGGAGAATGTTCATAGATTTTTTATTTGAAGAACTTGAATATGCTGAATCTCTGCATCTTCAATACTTTATTTTCATGAAAATATGTTAAATTTTGAAAATAATTAGCCAGAATAAATTTCGCCATAACAAGGTAATCTACTGTCGTGTTGTTGACAACGAACATTTTATTCTCCTTAAATATGCTGAGAACATCCTTAAAAAAGAAGAAAATACCTCCATGGATATGATTCTAGTCAATGATTGTCTTAAGGAACTTAATATGCAAACCTAAATGATATCTTCATTGCTGGCAATGTATGAAAAATGCACAGATTTATTACTGACTCCTCCAGCTACTGGTTTTATCTTTGAAATTATTATCAGTAATCGTCATCGAAAAGAACTTAATAAAGTCCTTGAAAGTCTAGTTGATGTGGAAGAAAAATAAAAAGAAGAGAATCTAATATTTTGGGAGTTTACTTTGCAAATTATCCCATTGTTATCAGAACATCCTAAAAGGACATAAATTATTAGATATCTCCTAAGTATCTATTTCAACAAAAAGAAGCAATCTGCAGTAGCTCAAGAAAAGCTTAAAAAGAAAATGGTATTATTCATTACTGCTGCCTTAGAAGTTATCTTATTGAATCAAAAATTTGAACATTTAAATGTGATCGAGTACATACTGAAAAGAACATATCAAAGGTAATTTATTTAATATCATAGGTATGAAACTGTAACCCTTAATCGATTATACATGTTCTTTCAATCAATTGAACCTAAGGAAGTCTAAAACTAGCACCTTTAAAAATTCAAGAAAATCTTACTTAAGATGAACAAATCATTCAAGTCATTCCCGGCAGAGTCTGATTAAGAATAATCAGAGAATAGCTCAGCAAGCTAAAAAATGGTAGAAAGAAGAGAGACCAGAATGACCAGGAATGCCAGAAGAAAATAAGTTAGATGATGAACAATAAAATTTTGAATAATCACAGGCGTACTCAGTTATATTACTCTAATATTCATTTATAATATACTACTATCTATTTTTGATAGATGGAAGTACACTACTATCAGATTGTATTCACTCCTTTCTTTTTTATAATTATATAGCAACCTCTTTAGCAACACCATTTAGATATTCTTTGAATTCTACTGTGCTTTTTCCTAGATCTGCAAATTTAGGTAGATATTTTAGGAAAAAATAACTACTATAGGACTTAAAGTACTGTGAGTATTGGAATACCTTGACTTAATAGTCTAATGTTGTTATAGGGTGAGATATAAAGTTTAACCAGTTCTTGGTTTTAGCTTGCTTAAGGTAGGGGTTGTTATGGATATTGATTATTTGTTATCTAAACCTTTCAAATTATTTAGTTTAATTTTCACGTTTCGCTGATTATCTAGATATCATAGGTATTTACTTAAGTGTTTCTATAGCTTATTTATATGATACAAGGAAGATTTTCCCTGCTCTGAACTGTGCCTCAGACATTGACATTTCTACAGATATCTATGTATAAGTTAATATAATTATTGAATAGAATCAATGATATAAAACTCCAATAGTAACATATTACACTCTAGGAAAAGAACCTCAGTTAGAAATAGAGAATCAATTTCACTACCACCAGTAAAGAAGAAATCTCCAAGAAAATTTGGACAATATATCAAACAATCATTAGTTTTTATAGAGCAAGGATGCTATAATAAAAATGGTTAATTGAACATCGATGGAGGGTTTGGCGACTATCAAATGAAGATATTTAGAGTGAAGGATAAAAACTAATACCTGAAAGAAAGACCATCTTTATTTGATAAGAATATGGTTAGCAATATTAAGAATGCAGTCACAACCAAAATATAAGATGTATCAGATATTGATGGAATCATTAATACACCAAATAATATCTATGAAGAATAATACAAGAAAAAACATCCAGATCCAATAATAACTGAGCCTTAATATCAAAAAGGAGTTTTCCAAGACATTAAAGAAAACTAATAAGCATTAGTTTATAACTATTTACCCAAAGAAGAACAAAAATGGTTCTATACAGTAGATAATAGCACCACTATGCCAATACTATCACGACCAGAAGATGATGATATTAATAATTCGAAAAATAAACCAGTAAAACAGCCTCAAAGCAAACTTAACCATCATATTTTTGGGAATTTTAATTAAAACTACAAAAAAAGTAAGCATATTTTTGCTTATATGAATCGAGTAACCTAACATAAGCAACTAACTTGATAAAAAACAAAGATCTATTATCAATAAATTATATCAAAAATTATATCAAAATTAAGTCAAATTTATAGCATGTCACTGATTACCCATAAACTTTATCAAGTCAGAGTGCATTTAGGAAAATTAGAAACTAAATGTAATAAAGTACAATGCAAAGCTCATATCTATGCTAGAATTTGTAAATCCAACAATTAATATAGAATAGACCACTCTTGAATTTCGTCAGACCCCTTAAATAAAGAATAATAATGCTTCTTTTAATAGTTATGTTGAATTCGATGGTATTCAACTGTCTGATGCTAATACTAATGGCCATTTTATGGATAAGTATGTAAATAAGCATTTAATGTAGATGGTAGTTATTGTTGAACTCATTACTACAGGAAATCCAGTGAAAATTGGATAAGCAAACATTAATATTGGGAAAATTTTAAGTTTTCAGAAATATTCTATGATGAATTCTTATCCACTAACCAAATGCTATGATAAAAATGCTTCTATAAAGTTATCAATTGAATTAACCCAAATGAATTTTAATAAGGTACAACCAAGAGGCTAAATCTTAAAAAATTAATAAAATCAGCATTTAAGTCGATTATATTACAATGCTATGGGATCTAAATTATCAGAACATCAAAGAAATATAACTTCACAAGAACACTTTGAACATAAATCACCTAATTGGGAAAAAAATAAACTTAAATCAAGAATTGTTGAAGAAGAAAATTTTCTACTTAAGAACAAAATTATTGAATATGAAGATTAAATCATTAAACTACAAACATCTAAAGCATCCATTTCAAAGAAAGTCGAAGAAGAACAAGAAGAAAAAGAATAAAAAATTATGCAACTCTCAATATCACTTACCAAGGCAACAACAGATCTAAAAATCACTGAAGATAATTTAAATGATCTCAAAATATCCCATTAACAAATCATAAAGGAACTAACTGTGGTCTTAGAAGAAAGAAACTACCTAATTAAAACCAATGAGAAATATCAAAATGAAAACATTGAAGCAAAACGGTAACTAGAAGCAGTGAAAAACCAAATAGATAATCTAATAAAGAGTAAAGACTCAAGAGATAAATTTAGTAAGCAAGAACTATAAAAATATTCTAATAAGTATATGGAAAGTTAACACTCAAAAAACATGATAATCTTAGAAATGGAAGAAAGGATAAAGGAAGAAAAAAATAGAGTAGAAAGGCATTATAAAGAAATAATCAATAATCAAGAACGTAAAATTCAAGAATTAGGATAGAAATACAAATAAAAGTGCTAAGAATGCATCAATGATGTCAATGAACAAGTGACTAAGGTTGAGGAACTCAACCAGAACAATAAGATTCTTCAAGATGAAAATACTCATCTATCAATGGAACTAAGCACCATACAAGCAAAACTATAATAACTATCTCAAGAATATGGACAATTAAAACTCAAAAAGGAAGAAATGGCTGAATAACTCAAAACACAGGAAATAACACATCAATAACAATTGAATTACTTAGGTAAATCCAAAGCAGAAACAAAGAAAGCTCAATAAGAATCAAGTCAAATCCGAAATGAACTATTAGCAGCTAATACCACTATCAACTAACAGCATAAAAGCATAAACAGGTTAAGGAATGATCTTCATATAGAAAGGGTAAGATAAGAAGAGTTAAAGTCTATGTATTAGGGCTAACTTCAACAGTATAAGATCAATGAAGAAAAGATAAACTATGTTAATGAATAAAGGCAGAAATAAGCTCATAAACTGAAGCTAAAGCTCAATTTTATGGAAGATAAACTCAAAGAAGAAATAGAAAAGCAAAGTCACTAGCACTAATTAATAAGTCAATTAGAAAAATGCAACAAAGATAAAATAATACTCAATGAAACTAAAATTATTCTATAAAATAGGAATGATCAACTTAACAATCAATTAGAAACTGCTAGGGAGACAACCAAGGAACTAGAAGAGGAAAATCTATATATTAATAAATATTTAGCTTCACGCAATAAAACTCAAAAATAGCCATATCAAACATAAGAATGGAGTACCAAAATTTAAATACTGCATAGAGATCTCAAAAATGTTGTAGAGAAACATAAAATAGATAAATAGAATATGCAATTGGAGATAAAGCAATGTAATGAAGAAAAGCAAGCAGTAATAGAAAGGCTTGTCATGGTGGAGAACTAACTCTCAGAAAGCAAAAAGTAATGCTCTTTTGAAAGGGTGAAACTCATGTAAATACGACAGTAATTAATTGAGGCCAAATAGAACATAGCATAACAAATACAGGAAGTGGAAAGAATGAACAAAATTAAGCAGTAAATGGTTTAATCCTTAGGAAAAAGTAAAAAAAATATCTAAAAATTGGAAGGAGAAAAAATATCATTATATAGAAACTGCAGAGAGAGTGAGAGTACACTCAACAGTCATCAACAAAAATATAGAGGTCTCAAGGAGAACATGAATAAATTGTTATTACACTTAATGCAAGCCTTAATGAGTCTAAGTGCTGATAAGATGATAGAAAATATTTCCTGGGAACAATATCCCCTCCTTCAAGAAGAAACAGATTCTTCAATAATTCAGTACATTAGTAATAGTTTGAAAAAGTGCTACGATTTTAGATATTTATTAAAAAATAACATACAACAACTGGAGCAAGAAAAGTATGAAATAAACAGCCTCTTATAAAAGAGAACTATTGAACTAAATAGTTTAAAACAAGAAATTAAAGAAGTTCAATAGAACTCCACAAAATTGACTATTTTACCCAATACATGCAATCTAAATGAACATATGACCCTTGAACAGAAATATGAAGAAGCCCATTTCAGCAATGAGTGTCTACAAAATGTACTAAAGGAAATCAAACATAAAATAATGATTAAAAAGGAAGAAACTTAGAAATATCATATTCTGTATGAAGAAGCACAAGTACATATTCAATCCATCAAAAACTAAAAAGAATAGCTAATTTAATAATTAAGACATACCAAATAAGGGTGGAGAACTTCCAAGGAAGAAGTGATCAAAGTTACAGGAGAATTCAAAGAAATTCAAAGAATACTAGACAACTACAAGGAAAAGGATAATCAAAACAAAAAAAATCAGACATAAAATCAAGCAAACACTTTTATGAGGGTTAATAAACAATATAACTAGTCACAAACTAAGTTAGCATAATGTAGTACCAAGTTAGTCTAAGCATAATTTCAACTCAAATAATAGTATAAAAAGAATTAAGCACTTAATAATAAGCTACTCACAATGCAAGAAACTAACAGAGAGAAAGACAGCAGAATTATTAAAGCTGAAAAAAAAATCCTAAGTCTTAAAGAAGAAAGTAACAATTTTAGTAAGAAACTTCAAGAATTAGAGATTACCAAACCAAAGCTAGAAAAGGCAGATCAAACATAGATCATATAATTCCAACTGAAGATTGAACAATAGAAAAATGAAAATAATTCCTTAGTCAGGGAAAGGGATTAATTAATCAAGAAAATAGAGCACTTACAGATATAGAATAAATAAATTATTAATCAGAAGAGAAAATTAATATAATAAAAAGAACAATAGCATCGTCAATGGTTAATGCAACAAGAAACCAAACAATTTTAAACCGCAACAACCATCAATAGTTACTAATAAGAACTTATCTAATGTAAATAAACAATCATTTCCCTTGAACAACAACTTTCTAAACTGAAGCAGTCAATCCAGACTCTCTCTTATGAAAGCAATGATTTACAGACACAAGTTAAGTAACTAAACTAGTTACTAGAACTGAATAGGGAAAAACATGAATTCTAGCAACGCTGCTATCATAGTAAAATTGAAGATTTACAAGAAGAAATAGCTAAGAAACAATATGAAATTGAAGAGATCACATTCAGACTAGAAACCAAAATCATTACTCTTAATAGTCAGAACAATACAACAATGAATAGAAAGGGATACTACTGATTATTTCTGATATAGATTTTTACTGTTAACTTCAAATAATTATATTATCAAGGAAATTCAGTAAAATAAGCAATGAGACATACAGTTCGATCATCTTAAAGTCATCAACACTCTCCCTTAAATCGCCATCATTCCAAAATCCCATTAAAATCCCCTAAAAGGCAGAATTAGCAATATCATCAAAGAAAAATTGAAATTCCCATCACATACACCTCATCTAGACATAATAGTTAATATAAGGCTATTTGTAACTCATGCTGTTGCCTGTGTAGTTACTAGCACGAAAGCAAATGCTGCTGTAATTGTAATGTATAACCATATCTTTGTCATTGTTATCATGATTCAATTGATAATGACAAGGATTCTGAGTTAGAGTAAATTTTGAGAAAATCTAAGTCTCAGCAGTAGAACATTAATCAAAAAATTGGAGAAATCTATAATCAACTGAAGCATAACTAAATAAAACCTAAAAAAATTAACAATAACTCAAAGAACCGATATGGAACTACTCATAGATATAATAATAGGTTTAACAAAGGACAACATCATGGATATCTCCCTTAAGAAATGGTCAAATACTAATATGGATTTTAAACATTTGGACCCACTGAATACAAGTAAATTAATCACAGACATGGATATCTTTCCCAAGAAAAGACAAAGAAAAACATGCTCCAACCCTCTGAGGAAATATACAAGGATTCCTAACATCGAAATCATAAACACTAAAAGGATCACCTGTATGCAACCTATAAACTTCAAAGCTAAATGAGAAACAACCTCATCCAAAGATTATCCAATAGAATTCACAAGAAATCCAGTTGGATATCCTTGTTTTGACTGAAAAATATATCCAATAATATTAAATCTTATCTATTATAATTGCTTCACTTACCATGTCAGAATTTGAACATGTAGCACAATTTTATGAATCAGTCACTCTTGCAACTATTTTAGTACTTCTGGTCAATGAGGTTGCAGTTTTTGTTATTTAACTTTGGTCCAAAATCACTACAGTAAAAGAATCTCAGCAACAGGAAGAAATGTAGTGGAATTAGAAAAAAGGGTATAAGGATGATGATGATGAAGAAAAGACTAAGGAAAAGTAAATTACTAAGAGTGCAATGGATGCAGTCCAGCAAGAAATCAATGAATTTTAAAGAAAAGCTACTTAATCTAATCAATCACCAGAAAACTATCAATCTTAACCATAACCTAAAGTAGCAGAAATGAAAGAAAACCAAATAGTTTCAGTATCTCATCAGGTATTGATAGGTTTATCTAGGAATAAAGAGACATTACTGCGGATTTAACACCACCCAAGAGAACATTTTTTTCCTTTTATTTTCTGTTTAATGAGTTTATGTTTTGAGCACATGCCTATTATTCTGAGTGTCTTGATCTTAGGGCTCCTTTGCCGATCTACCTTAATCTTTAGCTTAGCTTGCTATTTCTGCTACTTATTCTGTAATTTGATATTTGATTTTATTCTGATTGAGTAGAAATTGAAGGAAGAACACAAGAAAGGGATTGTGGTATCAAAAATAGTGAAGATTCTATCGGGATGTTTCATAATAATGATCATTGTCAGCTATTGGACAATCGATTAGTTCGGATAATAGAACAGCTGATCAAAATCAATATTGACACTATAATCTATAGAACAAAATTTATCTATCAATATATATTCTTAGGGTTTCTTTCAATTAACTAAAAAAAAACCTTAAAACTTTTTTGAATTTGAATTTGTTTTAAATTAGCAGATACACATTTAAAAGCTGTACTTAGTATGTATCTGTTTATAAATATGCATTTTTGCTATTTGGAACTCTTTTCCTAAAAAAGTCTATTCTATAAAACTAAGATTTCATGTTGAGGTATGAAGGAACTCCACTAAATAAAAATGCTTCAAAAAAGGATGTAAAATAAGAACAATGGACTGACCTTGAGTCTTAACTGTCCTAATCATTTCTTTATATTTGTGCTGGAACCACGATCATCATTTTCTACTGCTACTTATTAGGGAGGTAAAACTATTGTTGATGAGGATTTGGATCGACAATAAGAGACTCACAGCAAGATTGGTAGCATATCAATCTGGAATAATCTGTTCTTCAATTCCATACTTGATGCATATTATTTATTAAGAAGCTATCCTAGAATTATTTGATCAGATTTGGAGTAAATATATCATGAGCAGGAAGAAAGCCCAAAAGAGACTCCTGTTCCCGTATAACATATAAATAGCACTTCTAATTCCGCAGTCTTCCAAATTATTTCGAGTTATACGAATATAACCACTTTCTCCCCAGTTAGTTCCCCATTGATTTTTCACAATCCATGACTGTTCATCAAATCCGACAATCAAAATAGCATGATCAATAGATGAGCCCCTTTTACATGAAAAAATTCCTGATCCATAATTATTCCATCCAACAGAAGAAACAGCAGCAGCTACTGGTTGCACTAACAACATGTCTATCAGCTCAACTTAACTGACATCATAGAATACCTAAGGAGATCCACCTGCTATTATTCTATTCCTATCTTTGCAGATTCCATTATTGATTGAATTAGGAGAATAAGGATATCTTCTTTAAAATGGAAGACCTTTGGCAGCAGTTTACATTGCATATTACATTACTCCTCCATTACAGCTACTGGAAGTTGTGCAACTGAGTACATATTGTTCAGAAAGATCAATCAGTGGTCCAACCTTATTTTGTCTAATAAGTTTTGACTCCAGAAAAGCAGTACTGGCAAAGGCCCAACAAGATCCACAGGTACCTTGTTTTTTAACTGATGTAACAATATTAGACTCTCTCCAATCTAATCTTTTGGGTGTTGATAACTTGATGCCTATGTAGTCTAATGGAAGTTTTGATGACTGCTTATGCTCTATTTGAAGAAGGTGCTTTCCTTTTTTAAACTCTTCATCTGTCATGTCTGTGAATTAATTGACTCCTGGTTGATAACCTTTGATGTCCTTGAAACTTTATATTCTTTGATTATAGATTTCATGTCTTCTTTAATATTCCTAGGGTTCATAATGCTTATCAAATTAGATTAGATACTCTTAGAAGGTTGGATAGGATGTCACTGGTTCCATACTCACAATCCAGAGTATCATTAGCATGATAATGGATTTCATAGTGAATGTTTCTTTATGTGATATTGTTTTAAATTCCATGAAATAGAACCCATCTACATGGTTAAATAATGTTAGATCTAATGATA
>CASCJZ010000507.1:0-17500 GCA_949152475.1 Terebella lapidaria
ACCTGGTCTTATGACACATTTTCCATAACCTCGGATAGTGAGAAAAGGTGTATTTTCTGCATTACTCTAACACTTTTGCATGTATTTGTCTGAAACTTTGTGGGATTGTAGCTGGTAGCAATGCACACAAAATACATGCTTTTTGTGCCAATGTCATGAATAATGACTGAGTAATTGCTAATATTCACGAAAAAAAGTGTATTTTCTGCATTATTCCAACATTTTTTTATGTATTTGCCTGAACCTTAGTGAGAATGTATCTGATAGTAATGCACACGAAATACATTACTTTTGTGCCAATGGAAAGAAAAGTGACTGAGTAACTGGTGATATTGTCTTATGACACACTTTTCCACCTATACCTTTTCTCCTTATGACACATTTTCCATATACCTTCTGAAGTTATGACACGTTTTTCCATATACCTTGGACAGTGAAAAATATGCATATCTCAAACAGTTTTTCATATTTTTTAATGAAAAATTGTGGGAACTTTGCTGGTATATATGTGCACAACATATATCAGTGTGGTAACAGAAACACAAGTTGTGACAAAGTAATAAGCCATTTCTTCATTTTTGGTGCTACAAAAACGGGATAGCTTGGAAAGATAGATTAAAAAAAATAAAAAATCGTGTGAAAATATCTAACACTTGGTGTGAAAATATCTTTGAAAAACAGTGACACAATGGTTTTATGACACTACTTTCACTGCCACCAACCTTTTTATGACACATTTGCCACTACTACCGGGAATTCTTATGACACATTTTCCACCATTACCTTCATGTGAAAATGTTTCGTTTTTCATAGATATTGTCAAGAGTTTTTAAGACATCTTTCTGAAAATTTGTGGGAATATACCTGATAGCAATGCACACAATATGTATGAATCTCATTACGGGATCACAAAATGTAATTTAGTAATAAGCAACTTTCTCATTTTTTGTGCTACAAAAATGTGACATTTTGCAAGAACTTGCTAAAAAACAATAAAAAATCGTGACAAAACATATAATAGTTATTGTGACAATATCTATGAAAAACGTTGGAACAAAAACATGTGGTAATGTCTTATGACACGGTTTGCAACCATTACCACAACCCATATGACACATTTTCCACCATTACCTTCTAGTGAAAAACAGTGGATATTTCATAGAGTTTTTCAGATATCTTTCTGCAAATTTGTGGGAACATAGCAGATAAAAATGCGCACAACACGTATAACTCTCATTCCCAAATCACAAAATGTGACTTAGCAATAAGCAATTTTCGCAACTTTCTCTTTTTTTGGTGCTACGAAAATCTGACTACTTAAAAAAAATCGTTAAAAAACAATAAAAAATCGTGACAAAATATCTAAGAGTTGGGGTGAAAATATCTATGAAAAACGTGAGGACAAAAAACATGTGGTAAGGCCTTATGACACGGTTTGCAACCATTACCACAACCGGATTATATGACACATTTTCCACATTACCTTCTAGTGAAAATAAATTGTTTTTCATAGATATTTCCAAAACTTTTTGAGATATATTTCTGAAAATTTGTGAGAACATAGCAAATAACAATGCGCACACCATGTAAAAATTTCATTTCGGAATACCAAATTGTAATTGAGTAAAAAGCAACTTCCTCATTTTTGTTGCTACAAAAATTCGACAATTTAAAAAAAAATGCTAAAAAACAATAAAAAATCGTGTGAAAATATCTAAGCTGTATTGTGAAAATATCCATAAACAAGGTAATGAAAAATACATATGGTAAGGGTCCCTTTATGACACGTTTTGCACCTCTACCATCGTGGTATAAGTGGTACTGGTCTTATGACACACTGTCCCGGAAACAATTACCTTTGTCAAAGGTAGTGTTTTGCAGCCAAGTGTGTCATAAGATGAATATACGTGGTAGTGTTTTTCAGCCAAGTGTGTCATAAAAAATCAATAATATCAATAAAATCAATAAATATCAATAAAATCAATAAATATCAATAAATCAATAAATCAATAAAGACAGAAGGTAGTCTTTTTCAGTCGAGTGTGTCATAAGGAAACATCGGTGGTTATGATTTTCAGGAAAGTGTGTCATAAGGAGAGATTGGTGGTAATGTTTTGCACACAAGTGTGTCATAAGAAGCTAGACATTTATTAACACTATTCCCATATCAGCAAATAATAAAGATGTAACCAAGTACATAGTCTTCCAAGCAAACAAAGCCAAGTCCGCTGTCCAATCTAAAAGCCCATGGCCAAGCAAACAGCCTAGAATTGATTTTTTAAGAGAAAGGTGGTAATGTTTTGCACACAAGGGTAAAAAAAGCCCAAGTGACCACTGCAAAAAGCAGTGAGCACTCGGGTTCAAAGAAGCGCACGCACGAGCGTCGTCTCGCTGCCGTCACCTGGCCGACTTGGCCGGCGCGGGTCGCCCAACACCAGCATTCAAACACGCGGCCGCCCGACATCGGCAACACCACCAATTTTCAATACATACAACAATTTACAACTATATTACAGTCAACCATACCAAATTTCAGATTTCTAAGTCAATTATTTCTATCAAAATCCCAATTCTTGGCTTTTCAACTTAACATAGCACACGTCACCTAGAAATCATGACAAATGCCCCTCGCTCGCTTAATTTTTGTCCGATTCAAACAAATTTTTACCTTGTAATCACCATATCTACATATCTACATAACTAGATTCACAAACCTACCATATTCCTCAAGCAAATATTTTTTGACCCAAAAAATCTGTTTTCCCATTTCCTACAGTAAAGCCAGTAAAGCCAGTAAAGCCTACAGTAATGCTCAAAAGCATTGTCTAAGTTCCAGAAGCAAGCTCTTGTAGTCAGTGTTTCATTAGTGTCAAATGAGTCATATAAGAGAATTGGTGGTAGTGTTTGCACAGAGTGTGTCATATAAGTGGCAAATGGGTCATATAAGAGAATGGTGGTAGTGTTTGCACACAGTGTGTCATATAAGTGGCAAATGGGTCATATAAGAGAATGGTGGTAGTGTTTGCACACAGTGTGTCATATAAGTGGCAAATGGGTCATATAAGAGAATGGTGGTAGTGTTTGCACACAGTGTGTCATATGAGTGGCAAATGGGTCATATAAGAGAATGGTGGTAGTGTTTGCACACAGTGTGTCATATGAGTGGCAAATGGGTCATATAAGAGAATGGTGGTAGTGTTTGAACACAGTGTGTCATATAAGTGGCAAATGGGTCATATAAGAGAATGGTGGTAGTGTTTGCACGCAGTGTGTCATATAAGTGGCAAATGGGTCATATAAGAGAATGGTGGTAGTGTTTGAACACAGTGTGTCATATAAGTGGCAAATGGGTCATATAAGAGAATGGTGGTAGTGTTTGCACACAGTGTGTCATATAAGTGGCAAATGGGTCATATAAGAGAATGGTGGTAGTGTTTGCACGCAGTGTGTCATATAAGTGGCAAATGGGTCATATAAGAGAATGGTGGTAGTGTTTGCACACAGTGTGTCATATAAGTGGCAAATGGGTCATATAAGAGAATGGTGGTAGTGTTTGAACACAGTGTGTCATATAAGTGGCAAATGGGTCATATAAGAGAATGGTGGTAGTGTTTGCACACAGTGTGTCATATAAGTGGCAAATGGGTCATATAAGAGAATGGTGGTAGTGTTTGCACGCAGTGTGTCATATAAGTGGCAAATGGGTCATATAAGAGAATGGTGGTAGTGTTTGCACACAGTGTGTCATATAAGTGGCAAATGGGTCATATAAGAGAATGGTGGTAGTGTTTGCACGCAGTGTGTCATATAAGTGGCAAATGGGTCATATAAGAGAATGGTGGTAGTGTTTGCACGCAGTGTGTCATATAAGTGGCAAATGGGTCATATAAGAGAATGGTGGTAGTGTTTGCACGCAGTGTGTCATATAAGTGGCAAATGGGTCATATAAGAGTATGGTGGTAGTGTTTGCACGCAGTGTGTCATATAAGTGGCAAATGGGTCATATAAGAGAATGGTGGTAGTGTTTGCACGCAGTGTGTCATATAAGTGGCAAATGGGTCATATAAAAGAATGGTGGTAGTGTTTGCACACAGTGTGTCATATAAGTGGCAAATGGGTCATATAAGAGAATGGTGGTAGTGTTTGCACACAGTGTGTCATATAAGTGGCAAATGGGTCATATAAGAGAATGGTGGTAGTGTTTGCACACAGTGTGTCATATAAGTGGCAAATGGGTCATATAAGAGAATGGTGGTAGTGTTTGCACGCAGTGTGTCATATAAGTGGCAAATGGGTCATATAAGAGAATGGTGGTAGTGTTTGCACGCAGTGTGTCATATAAGTGGCAAATGGGTCATATAAGAGAATGGTGGTAATGTTTGCACGCAGTGTGTCATATAAGTGGCAAATGGGTCATATAAGAGTATGGTGGTAGTGTTTGCACGCAGTGTGTCATATAAGTGGCAAATGGGTCATATAAGAGAATGGTGGTAGTGTTTGCACGCAGTGTGTCATATAAGTGGCAAATGGGTCATATAAGAGAATGGTGGTAGTGTTTGCACGCAGTGTGTCATATAAGTGGCAAATGGGTCATATAAGAGAATGGTGGTAGTGTTTGCACACAGTGTGTCATATAAGTGGCAAATGGTGGTAGTGTTTTTCAGGCAAGTGTGTCATAAGTAAGGGTCGGTGGTAATGTTTTGCAAAAAAGTGTGTCATAAAGAAAGATCGGTGGTAGTGTTTTGCAGGAAAGTGTGTCATAAGAATCCCATATCAGCAAATGATAAAGATGAAACCAGTAACCAAGCACAAAGTATTCCAAGCAAACAAAGCCGAGTCCGTTATCCAATCTAAAAGCCCAGGCCCAAGCAAACAACCTAGAATAGGGTTTTTAAGAGATGGGTGGTAGTGTTTTTCAGACAAGTGTGTCATAAGTAAGGTTTGCAGAAATGTGTGTCATAAAGAAAGATCGGTGGTAGTGTTTTTCAGGCAAGTGTGTCATAAGTAAGGGTCGGTGGTAATGTTTTGCAAAAAAAGTGTGTCATAAGGAAAGATCGGTGGTTATGTTCTTCAGGAAAGTGTGTCATAAGGAAAGATTGGTGGTAATTTTTGCAGCAAAGTGTGTCATAAGAAACTGTACATTTCTCAACACTATATTCCCTTTAAGGAACGATAGGTGGTAATATTTTTCAGAAAAGTGTGTCATAAGTAAGGTTTGCAGAAAAGTGTGTCATAAAGAAAGATCGGTGTTAGTGTTTTTCAGGCAAGTGTGTCATAAGTAAGGGTCGGTGGTAATGTTTTGCAAAAAAGTGTGTCATAAAGAAAGATCGGTATTAGTGTTTTGCAGGAAAGTGTGTCATAAGAATCCCATATCAGCAAATGATAAAGATGAAACCAGTAACCAAGCACAAAGTATTCCAAGCAAACAAAGCCGAGTCCGTTATCCAATCTAAAAGCCCAGGCCCAAGCAAACAACCTAGAATAGGGTTTTTAAGAGATGGGTGGTAGTGTTTTTCAGACAAGTGTGTCATAAGTAAGGTTTGCAGAAAAGTGTGTCATAAAGAAAGATCGGTGGTAGTGTTTTTCAGGCAAGTGTGTCATAAGTAAGGGTCGGTGGTAATGTTTTGCAAAAAAGTGTGTCATAAGGAAAGATCGGTGGTTATGTTCTTCAGGAAAGTGTGTCATAAGGAAAGATTGGTGGTAAATTTTGCAGCAAAGTGTGTCATAAGAAACTGTACATTTCTAAACACTATATTCCCTTTAAGGAACGATAGGTGGTAATATTTTTCAGAAAAGTGTGTCATAAGTAAGGTTTGCAGAAAAGTGTGTCATAAAGAAAGATCGGTGGTAGTGTTTTGCAGGAAAGTGTGTCATAAGAATCCCATATCAGCAAATGATAAAGATGAAACCAGTAACCAACCACAAAGTATTCCAAGCAAACAAAGCCGAGTCCGTTATCCAATCTAAAAGCCCAGGCCCAAGCAAACAACCTAGAATAGGGTTTTTAAGAGATGGGTGGTAGTGTTTTTCAGACAAGTGTGTCATAAGTAAGGTTTGCAGAAAAGTGTGTCATAAAGAAAGATCGGTGGTAGTGTTTTTCAGGCAAGTGTGTCATAAGTAAGGGTCGGTGGTAATGTTTTGCAAAAAAGTGTGTCATAAAGAAAGATCGGTGGTAGTGTTTTGCAAGAAATTGTGTCATAAGAATCCCATATCAGCAAATGATAAAGATGAAACCAGTAACCAAGCACAAAGTATTCCAAGCAAACAAAGCCGAGTCCGTTATTCAATCTAAAAGCCCAGGCCCAAGCAAACAACCTAGAATAGGGTTTTTAAGAGATGGGTGGTAGTGTTTTTCAGACAAGTGTGTCATAAGTAAGGTTTGCAGAAAAGTGTGTCATAAAGAAAGATCGGTGGTTATGTTCTTCAGGAAAGTGTGTCGTAAGGAAAGATTGGTGGTAATTTTTTGCAGCAAAGTGTGTCATAAGAAGCTGTACATTTCTCAACACTATATTCCCTTTAAGGAAAGATAGGTGGTAATATTTTTCAGAAAAGTGTGTCATAAGTAAGGGTCGGTGGTAATGTTTTGCAGAAAAGTGTGTCATAAAGAAAGATCGGTGGTAGTGTTTTGCAGGAAAGTGTGTCATAAGAATCCCATATCAGCAAATGATAAAGATGAAACCAGTAACCAAGCACAAAGTATTCCAAGCAAACAAAGCCGAGTCCGTTATCCAATCTAAAAGCCCAGGCCCAAGCAAACAACCTAGAATAGGGTTTTTAAGAGATGGGTGGTAGTGTTTTTCAGACAAGTGTGTCATAAGTAAGGTTTGCAGAAAAGTGTGTCATAAAGAAAGATCGGTGGTAGTGTTTTCAGGCAAGTGTGTCATAAGTAAGGGTCGGTGGTAATGTTTTGCAAAAAAGTGTGTCATAAAGAAAGATCGGTGGTAGTGTTTTGCAGGAAAGTGTGTCATAAGAATCCCATATCAGCAAATGATAAAGATGAAACCAGTAACCAAGCACAAAGTATTCCAAGCAAACAAAGCCGAGTCCGTTATCCAATCTAAAAACCAAGGCCCAAGCAAACAACCTAGAATAGGGTTTTTAAGAGATGGGTGGTAGTGTTTTTCAGACAAGTGTGTCATAAGTAAGTTTTGCAGAAAAGTGTGTCATAAAGAAAGATCGGTGGTTATGTTCTTCAGGAAAGTGTGTCATAAGGAAAGATTGGTGGTAATTTTTTGCAGCAAAGTGTGTCATAAGAAGCTGTACATTTCTCAACACTATATTCCCTTTAGGGAAAGATAGGTGGTAATATTTTTCAGAAAAGTGTGTCATAAGTAAGGGTCGGTGGTAATGTTTTGCAGAAAAGTGTGTCATAAAGAAAGATCGGTGGTAGTGTTTTGCAGGAAAGTGTGTCATAAGAATCCCATATCAGCAAATGATAAAGATGAAACCAGTAACCAAGCACAAAGTATTCCAAGCAAACAAAGCCGAGTCCGTTATCCAATCTAAAAGCCCAGGCCCAAGCAAACAACCTAGAATAGGGTTTTTAAGAGATGGGTGGTAGTGTTTTTCAGACAAGTGTGTCATAAGTAAGGTTTGCAGAAAAGTGTGTCATAAAGAAAGATCGGTGGTAGTGTTTTCAGGCAAGTGTGTCATAAGTAAGGGTCGGTGGTAATGTTTTGCAAAAAAGTGTGTCATAAAGAAAGATCGGTGGTAGTGTTTTGCAGGAAAGTGTGTCATAAGAATCCCATATCAGCAAATGATAAAGATGAAACCAGTAACCAAGCACAAAGTATTCCAAGCAAACAAAGCCGAGTCCGTTATCCAATCTAAAAACCAAGGCCCAAGCAAACAACCTAGAATAGGGTTTTTAAGAGATGGGTGGTAGTGTTTTTCAGACAAGTGTGTCATAAGTAAGTTTTGCAGAAAAGTGTGTCATAAAGAAAGATCGGTGGTTATGTTCTTCAGGAAAGTGTGTCATAAGGAAAGATTGGTGGTAATTTTTTGCAGCAAAGTGTGTCATAAGAAGCTGTACATTTCTCAACACTATATTCCCTTTAGGGAAAGATAGGTGGTAATATTTTTCAGAAAAGTGTGTCATAAGTAAGGGTCGGTGGTAATGTTTTGCAGAAAAGTGTGTCATAAAGAAAGATCGGTGGTAGTGTTTTGCAGGAAAGTGTGTCATAAGAATCCCATATCAGCAAATGATAAAGATGAAACCAGTAACCAAGCACAAAGTATTCCAAGCAAACAAAGCCGAGTCCGTTATCCAATCTAAAAGCCCAGGCCCAAGCAAACAACCTAGAATAGGGTTTTTAAGAGATGGGTGGTAGTGTTTTTCAGACAAGTGTGTCATAAGTAAGGTTTGCAGAAAAGTGTGTCATAAAGAAAGATCGGTGGTAGTGTTTTTCAGGCAAGTGTGTCATAAGTAAGGGTCGGTGGTAATGTTTTGCAAAAAAGTGTGTCATAAGGAAAGATCGGTGGTTATGTTCTTCAGGAAAGTGTGTCATAAGGAAAGATTGGTGGTAATTTTTGCAGCAAAGTGTGTCATAAGAAGCTGTACATTTCTCAACACTATATTCCCTTTAAGGAACGATAGGTGGTAATATTTTTCAGAAAAGTGTGTCATAAGTAAGGTTTGCAGAAAAGTGTGTCATAAAGAAAGATCGGTGGTAGTGTTTTTCAGGCAAGTGTGTCATAAGTAAGGGTCGGTGGTAATGTTTTGCAAAAAAGTGTGTCATAAAGAAAGATCGGTGGTAGTGTTTTGCAGGAAAGTGTGTCATAAGAATCCCATATCAGCAAATGATAAAGATGAAACCAGTAACCAAGCACAAAGTATTCCAAGCAAACAAAGCCGAGTCCGTTATCCAATCTAAAAGCCCAGGCCCAAGCAAACAACCTAGAATAGGGTTTTTAAGAGATGGGTGGTAGTGTTTTTCAGACAAGTGTGTCATAAGTAAGGTTTGCAGAAAAGTGTGTCATAAAGAAAGATCGGTGGTAGTGTTTTTCAGGCAAGTGTGTCATAAGTAAGGTCGGTGGTAATGTTTTGCAAAAAAGTGTGTCATAAGGAAAGATCGGTGGTTATGTTCTTCAGGAAAGTGTGTCATAAGGAAAGATTGGTGGTAATTTTTTGCAGCAAAGTGTGTCATAAGAAGCTGTACATTTCTCAACACTATAGTCCCTTTAAGGAAAGATAGGTGGTAATATTTTTCAGAAAAGTGTGTCATAAGTAAGGGTCGGTGGTAATGTTTTGCAGAAAAGTGTGTCATAAAGAAAGATCGGTGGTAGTGTTTTGCAGGAAAGTGTGTCATAAGAATCCCATATCAGCAAATGATAAAGATGAAACCAGTAACCAAGCACAAAGTATTCCAAGCAAACAAAGCCGAGTCCGTTATCCAATCTAAAAGCCCAGGCCCAAGCAAACAACCTAGAATAGGGTTTTTAAGAGATGGGTGGTAGTGTTTTTCAGACAAGTGTGTCATAAGTAAGGTTTGCAGAAAAGTGTGTCATAAAGAAAGATCGGTGGTTATGTTCTTCAGGAAAGTGTGTCGTAAGGAAAGATTGGTGGTAATTTTTTGCAGCAAAGTGTGTCATAAGAAGCTGTACATTTCTCAACACTATATTCCCTTTAAGGAAAGATAGGTGGTAATATTTTTCAGAAAAGTGTGTCATAAGTAAGGGTCGGTGGTAATGTTTTGCAGAAAAGTGTGTCATAAAGAAAGATCGGTGGTAGTGTTTTGCAGGAAAGTGTGTCATAAGAATCCCATATCAGCAAATGATAAAGATGAAACCAGTAACCAAGCACAAAGTATTCCAAGCAAACAAAGCCGAGTCCGTTATCCAATCTAAAAGCCCAGGCCCAAGCAAACAACCTAGAATAGGGTTTTTAAGAGATGGGTGGTAGTGTTTTTCAGACAAGTGTGTCATAAGTAAGGTTTGCAGAAAAGTGTGTCATAAAGAAAGATCGGTGGTAGTGTTTTTCAGGCAAGTGTGTCATAAGTAAGGGTCGGTGGTAATGTTTTGCAAAAAAGTGTGTCATAAGGAAAGATCGGTGGTTATGTTCTTCAGGAAAGTGTGTCATAAGGAAAGATTGGTGGTAATTTTTTGCAGCAAAGTGTGTCATAAGAAGCTGTACATTTCTCAACACTATAGTCCCTTTAAGGAAAGATAGGTGGTAATATTTTTCAGAAAAGTGTGTCATAAGTAAGGGTCGGTGGTAATGTTTTGCAGAAAAGTGTGTCATAAAGAAAGATCGGTGGTAGTGTTTTGCAGGAAAGTGTGTCATAAGAATCCCATATCAGCAAATGATAAAGATGAAACCAGTAACCAAGCACAAAGTATTCCAAGCAAACAAAGCCGAGTCCGTTATCCAATCTAAAAGCCCAGGCCCAAGCAAACAACCTAGAATAGGGTTTTTAAGAGATGGGTGGTAGTGTTTTTCAGACAAGTGTGTCATAAGTAAGGTTTGCAGAAAAGTGTGTCATAAAGAAAGATCGGTGGTAGTGTTTTCAGGCAAGTGTGTCATAAGTAAGGGTCGGTGGTAATGTTTTGCAAAAAAGTGTGTCATAAAGAAAGATCGGTGGAAGTGTTTTGCAGGAAAGTGTGTCATAAGAATCCCATATCAGCAAATGATAAAGATGAAACCAGTAACCAAGCACAAAGTATTCCAAGCAAACAAAGCCGAGTCCGTTATCCAATCTAAAAACCAAGGCCCAAGCAAACAACCTAGAATAGGGTTTTTAAGAGATGGGTGGTAGTGTTTTTCAGACAAGTGTGTCATAAGTAAGTTTTGCAGAAAAGTGTGTCATAAAGAAAGATCGGTGGTTATGTTCTTCAGGAAAGTGTGTCATAAGGAAAGATTGGTGGTAATTTTTTGCAGCAAAGTGTGTCATAAGAAGCTGTACATTTCTCAACACTATATTCCCTTTAGGGAAAGATAGGTGGTAATATTTTTCAGAAAAGTGTGTCATAAGTAAGGGTCGGTGGTAATGTTTTGCAGAAAAGTGTGTCATAAAGAAAGATCGGTGGTAGTGTTTTGCAGGAAAGTGTGTCATAAGAATCCCATATCAGCAAATGATAAAGATGAAACCAGTAACCAAGCACAAAGTATTCCAAGCAAACAAAGCCGAGTCCGTTATCCAATCTAAAAGCCCAGGCCCAAGCAAACAACCTAGAATAGGGTTTTTAAGAGATGGGTGGTAGTGTTTTTCAGACAAGTGTGTCATAAGTAAGGTTTGCAGAAAAGTGTGTCATAAAGAAAGATCGGTGGTAGTGTTTTTCAGGCAAGTGTGTCATAAGTAAGGGTCGGTGGTAATGTTTTGCAAAAAAGTGTGTCATAAGGAAAGATCGGTGGTTATGTTCTTCAGGAAAGTGTGTCATAAGGAAAGATTGGTGGTAATTTTTGCAGCAAAGTGTGTCATAAGAAGCTGTACATTTCTCAACACTATATTCCCTTTAAGGAACGATAGGTGGTAATATTTTTCAGAAAAGTGTGTCATAAGTAAGGTTTGCAGAAAAGTGTGTCATAAAGAAAGATCGGTGGTAGTGTTTTTCAGGCAAGTGTGTCATAAGTAAGGGTCGGTGGTAATGTTTTGCAAAAAAGTGTGTCATAAAGAAAGATCGGTGGTAGTGTTTTGCAGGAAAGTGTGTCATAAGAATCCCATATCAGCAAATGATAAAGATGAAACCAGTAACCAAGCACAAAGTATTCCAAGCAAACAAAGCCGAGTCCGTTATCCAATCTAAAAGCCCAGGCCCAAGCAAACAACCTAGAATAGGGTTTTTAAGAGATGGGTGGTAGTGTTTTTCAGACAAGTGTGTCATAAGTAAGGTTTGCAGAAAAGTGTGTCATAAAGAAAGATCGGTGGTAGTGTTTTTCAGGCAAGTGTGTCATAAGTAAGGTCGGTGGTAATGTTTTGCAAAAAAGTGTGTCATAAGGAAAGATCGGTGGTTATGTTCTTCAGGAAAGTGTGTCATAAGGAAAGATTGGTGGTAATTTTTTGCAGCAAAGTGTGTCATAAGAAGCTGTACATTTCTCAACACTATAGTCCCTTTAAGGAAAGATAGGTGGTAATATTTTTCAGAAAAGTGTGTCATAAGTAAGGGTCGGTGGTAATGTTTTGCAGAAAAGTGTGTCATAAAGAAAGATCGGTGGTAGTGTTTTGCAGGAAAGTGTGTCATAAGAATCCCATATCAGCAAATGATAAAGATGAAACCAGTAACCAAGCACAAAGTATTCCAAGCAAACAAAGCCGAGTCCGTTATCCAATCTAAAAGCCCAGGCCCAAGCAAACAACCTAGAATAGGGTTTTTAAGAGATGGGTGGTAGTGTTTTTCAGACAAGTGTGTCATAAGTAAGGTTTGCAGAAAAGTGTGTCATAAAGAAAGATCGGTGGTAGTGTTTTCAGGCAAGTGTGTCATAAGTAAGGGTCGGTGGTAATGTTTTGCAAAAAAGTGTGTCATAAAGAAAGATCGGTGGTAGTGTTTTGCAGGAAAGTGTGTCATAAGAATCCCATATCAGCAAATGATAAAGATGAAACCAGTAACCAAGCACAAAGTATTCCAAGCAAACAAAGCCGAGTCCGTTATCCAATCTAAAAACCAAGGCCCAAGCAAACAACCTAGAATAGGGTTTTTAAGAGATGGGTGGTAGTGTTTTTCAGACAAGTGTGTCATAAGTAAGGTTTGCAGAAAAGTGTGTCATAAAGAAAGATCGGTGGTTATGTTCTTCAGGAAAGTGTGTCATAAGGAAAGATTGGTGGTAATTTTTTGCAGCAAAGTGTGTCATAAGAAGCTGTACATTTCTCAACACTATATTCCCTTTAGGGAAAGATAGGTGGTAATATTTTTCAGAAAAGTGTGTCATAAGTAAGGGTCGGTGGTAATGTTTTGCAGAAAAGTGTGTCATAAAGAAAGATCGGTGGTAGTGTTTTGCAGGAAAGTGTGTCATAAGAATCCCATATCAGCAAATGATAAAGATGAAACCAGTAACCAAGCACAAAGTATTCCAAGCAAACAAAGCCGAGTCCGTTATCCAATCTAAAAGCCCAGGCCCAAGCAAACAACCTAGAATAGGGTTTTTAAGAGATGGGTGGTAGTGTTTTTCAGACAAGTGTGTCATAAGTAAGGTTTGCAGAAAAGTGTGTCATAAAGAAAGATCGGTGGTAGTGTTTTTCAGGCAAGTGTGTCATAAGTAAGGGTCGGTGGTAATGTTTTGCAAAAAAGTGTGTCATAAGGAAAGATCGGTGGTTATGTTCTTCAGGAAAGTGTGTCATAAGGAAAGATTGGTGGTAATTTTTGCAGCAAAGTGTGTCATAAGAAGCTGTACATTTCTCAACACTATATTCCCTTTAAGGAACGATAGGTGGTAATATTTTTCAGAAAAGTGTGTCATAAGTAAGGTTTGCAGAAAAGTGTGTCATAAAGAAAGATCGGTGGTAGTGTTTTTCAGGCAAGTGTGTCATAAGTAAGGGTCGGTGGTAATGTTTTGCAAAAAAGTGTGTCATAAAGAAAGATCGGTGGTAGTGTTTTGCAGGAAAGTGTGTCATAAGAATCCCATATCAGCAAATGATAAAGATGAAACCAGTAACCAAGCACAAAGTATTCCAAGCAAACAAAGCCGAGTCCGTTATCCAATCTAAAAGCCCAGGCCCAAGCAAACAACCTAGAATAGGGTTTTTAAGAGATGGGTGGTAGTGTTTTTCAGACAAGTGTGTCATAAGTAAGGTTTGCAGAAAAGTGTGTCATAAAGAAAGATCGGTGGTAGTGTTTTTCAGGCAAGTGTGTCATAAGTAAGGGTCGGTGGTAATGTTTTGCAAAAAAGTGTGTCATAAGGAAAGATCGGTGGTTATGTTCTTCAGGAAAGTGTGTCATAAGGAAAGATTGGTGGTAATTTTTTGCAGCAAAGTGTGTCATAAGAAGCTGTACATTTCTCAACACTATATTCCCTTTAAGGAAAGATAGGTGGTAATATTTTTCAGAAAAGTGTGTCATAAGTAAGGGTCGGTGGTAATGATTTCAGAAAAGTGTGTCATAAAGAAAGATCGGTGGTAGTGTTTTGCAGGAAAGTGTGTCATAAGAATCCCATATCAGCAAATGATAAAGATGAAACCAGTAACCAAGCACAAAGTATTCCAAGCAAACAAAGCCGAGTCCGTAGCAGTCACTGTTTATCGCCAGTGGTTGCTTGGGCTTTTCTTTTCACCCTCTACTATCCACTTATAAGACACACTGTGTGCAAACACTACCGCCTGTTGCTCATGTGGCAAAGCCCCTTACGTACTCTAAGTAGTCCATTCAATTATCATGTTAATTTAGTGGGAACTTGTTTTTCGTCCTCAGACTTTTCAACCCGATAGGTAGACCATTCATTTATCATGTGAATTCAGTAGGGAGTTGCTTTTTGTCCCCAGACCTTTGAACACGATAAGAAGTCCTTTTATTTATCATATTAATTTAGTGGGGACTTGCTTTTTGTCCTCAAGTTTTTGACCACAATAAGTAGCCCATTTAATTATCATGATAATTTAATAAGGACTTGCTTTTTGTCCTCAGGCTTTCGAACACGATAAGTAGTCCATTTACTTATCAAGTTAATTTAGTAGGTACTTGTTCTTTGTCCTCAGACTTTATTTATCATGTTAATTTAGAGGGAACTTGCTTTTTGTCCTCAAGCTTTTGACCACAATAAGTAGCCCATTTAATTATCATGATAATTTAATACGGACTTGCTTTTTGTCCTCAGGCTTTCGAACACGATAAGTAGTCCATTTACTTATCAAGTTAATTTAGTAGGTACTTGTTCTTTGTCCTCAGACTTTCCAACATGATGAGTAAATGGGCTCTTATCTTAAAAAATAATGTGCAGTTGTTTCTGGCTTGGTCTTCTTGGTGGCTGCAAACGGCAGCAGCTGCCCATTCCACACACAAAGTTGCATGCATCGTCAGGAAATATATCTGTTAAGATCTATCTTTATGACACAATTGAAGTGAAAATACCTTATGACACATTTCCACCTTGGATACTTATGACACACATCGTTGAAAACGCTTATGACACATTTTCCCTTTGTAACTTTGTCATTTTCACGAGAAATCTTATGACACACTTTCTTGAAAACCAGTTATGACACGTTTTCACTGATAATGCTATGACACAATGTCGTGGAAAATACCCTATGACACATTTTCCATGCTAATGTTATGACACAATATCGTTGAAAAAGACAACTTTCCTTATGACACGTTTTCCATCATAATATTCAATGTTAACCTTATGAAACATTTCTCTGAAAAAGACAAGTAACCTTATGACACACTTTCACACATACCTTTTGACAGTAAAGTTATG
Organism: Terebella lapidaria; assembly: GCA_949152475.1. NCBI lineage: Eukaryota > Metazoa > Annelida > Polychaeta > Terebellida > Terebellidae > Terebella > Terebella lapidaria. The sequence continues at coordinate 15,347 of CASCJZ010000507.1, forward strand.
ACACACTCGCTGAAAATCCATTTTTCTTATGACACACGGTAATGGAAACACTTATGACACATTTTCCACACTTATGACACATTTTCCACTGTATGACACTTTTCCAGTGAAAAGTGTGTCATAAGCCATCTTATGACCCCTCAGGGTTGAAAATCGGATACCCCGTTACCCGTTACAACCAAGGTAAGCATATCACATACCTTCGAAAGTTGATAGGGCAGACACTTGAAAGATACGTCGCCGGCTCGAGGCCATGCGATCAGCACAAAGTTATTCAGATTCACCAAAGTGGACGGAGGCAAGCCCCCGATTGGTTTTGATCTAATAAAAGCACTCTTCCCCGAAGGTCGGAGTTGGTTTGCATGTATTAGCTCTAGAATTACCACAGTTATCCAAGTAGGATTGTACGATCTAATAAATATTAACTGATCTAATGAGCCATTCGCGGTTTCACTGTGTAAAAGCTTGTACTTAGACATGCATGGCTTAATCTTTGAGACAAGCATATGACTACTGGCAGGATCAACCAGGTAGCTATTCAAAGCTAGCGAAGACCGATCGAGACCGGCCTCACCGTTTTGCTGAAACGTCGTCGTCTCGCTCGCAGGCGAAACATGCTTCCTCGCGCACCGCCCGCACCACGTCGTGGCCGGCGGTCCTCAAGACCCGTCAAGCTAGGTACTGTCCTTACAGTAGCGTCTGCGACCCACAGCCGCTCAGGACCTCCTATTACTTTTCTGCAACTTCGGCCTGACTGACTGACTGCTGTTAGCCGAGTCTAGGCCCCAAGCGCATCAGTCTGCCGCACAGAGCAGCCAGCTACTGTCTAGCATCACTTGCTGCTCCCACATTATTTGCACGAAAATTGATTTCAGCCGACGAGCCGGCAGGCTGCGCGCTGGCTGGCTGGCCACGCATCATGCACATTGGCCAGCAGAGGCCTCGTTTTATGGTATTTTCAACTCACTGGCGTGATGCAGTGCTGTTTTGCACATGAAAATTTTGTGCGTCATCACTTAGTACTGCCTTTCTTGTTGAAAAAGCACTGTTTCTTTAATGGGTTGGATAATTACCTAATGAGATTTCAATACAAATGTATCATGACCCATCCACCCCTACATTACCACTAATCATACACTACACAGGTATCATGACATGTTTACCCAACCTTCCATACCAAAAACAATCAAGGAAAGAATGTAGGTTATATTCCAAACACACTTACCGTAATTCCTAAGTCGTTATGACATCATATGACCTCAATCATGTTAGTCTGGGAGCAGTAAACCATCCATCCATTCAACGCGACCCTGAAAATTGATGAACAGATGTAATACAGTAGTATTTGCTTGTTTGCTTAAAATACCAGATGAACAATGTGCTTGTGAATATGTCCTTTGGCATTAAAAAAACCGAAAAGGCAAGAACATGTGTTACATATAAATATATACTAAATATATATCCTGACTTGCTGTTGTTCCTGATTTACACTGGTGACAAGATATTGGTTGAAGCCAAACAATATGATACTCACTGGTGTATTGGCCTGATGCTATCAAAGCTATCAGTACATGATCCAAAATCCTACAGAGGGAAGAACATGTTGGACAGGTTGCTTGGAGGAATCAGAGATGAGGTTTGTGGTTGAGTCGCATATCTGTCATCCTTTGTGTCAGGATTGTTCCATCAAATGCAAAAGAAATATATTGTTATGATGCAGTAAAATACTGAATACAAGACATGCAAAATAAGTATACACAAATACAAATTGCTATTTGTTGTCTGTTATGTGCATATACAAATTATTGCTTTTTTGCACTGAGGATCAAAACAGGGCTATTGCAATATAACGACCATACCTTAGTTTAATTTTGCTGTCAGCACCGTGATAGTTCTTTCCACCCTTTTCGAAACATGCCTCCTGAAAAATAAAAGTAAAAAATCCATCAGCGACATTTAGCGCATCAGAAAACGACCAGAAGTCATGAGCTGTGAATAAATGATTCCTCCTTTCCTAAGTAAACACAAGCGCATGTATGTATGTATGCGCATATAGATGTCTAATAATTAAGCCCCAAAACAGGGACACTCGTCATTGACCTGGAACATGTTCCAGCTTGAGACACCCAAAGTGTCAATCTGGATAGTTGAGGG
>CASCJZ010000509.1:0-17715 GCA_949152475.1 Terebella lapidaria
TTACAATAAAACTATGGTTAGTTAGTTCTTAAAACTTAACACCTATAGATTAATAAAAATTAAAAAATATATTAGACTAATTCTTAAGAACTTCTAATTTCTAAATCATCTGTATGAATAGGAATTAAGAGATTAATTTTCATGTAATAGTCATTATCTACATTTATAAATTTATAAAGGGTATTAAAGTTATATAAGCACAAGTTCTCTAAGCACTAATATTAAAATATTTACTAACTAAAACACTTTGATTGAATAATTTTGATAATACTCTCTTACATAATGCCTTTCCTTTCCTTTTTAAGTTTGAATATAATGCAATTTAAGGTAAGATAGAGTTGAAAAAATCGACTGACTGCAAGAAATTGATATTTATGCATAAATTTAGTTAAGGGTAGTGTCTTGAGGGTAATCTTTTGTATTGATAGTTCATATTAATTTTATTGCCAGATATAAGTTTAAATACATTCAACTTATTTTCTACAGTATTTTTATTAAAGCATGTTTAGCTCAAGAGCTTACTCACCTTCTAAGAAAGGAAATGTGTCAACAACTTTAATGACTGATAGATCATAGTATCTTGCTAGATCTAGAGGACCTAATGCTCCTAGACAATCTATGTCAGTTATTTTATAGGGAAAGAAAAAATCACTCTTGATTGAAAAAATTGAAGCATTATTCCCTTATTTACAGGAAGTGATTGGAAAAAATGATGCTAGATCAGAAAAAATTATTCAAAAACTTATAATATTAAGGAAAAATCTTGATGATGTTTTTGGAAGTTTTACTGAAGATTTAGATAATATTGAAAATGAAAATTAAGAATTAAGAATTGCTATTGATGAAATGAAGAATTTATTAGAACAACAAGAATAAAAGTATCAAAGAGATCTTGAAAAAGGAAAAGTATAGAATAGAAAATTAAGAGAAAACTAACATAGAGCTGAAAAATAGCTAGAAAAACTTAAGGAACAATATGAAAGAATGTTGAACTAGATGAAACGATAACAAGAAAAAAATCAAGTGAAACTTAAACAATTACCTAAAATATTAGAATAATTAGATCATGAAAAAAGGAAAAGTATGGGCTTAGAAGAAAAAATTGAGAGAAAACATCAAGATTGGGAAAAGAGTAAGCAAAAAAATCAGGAAAATGAAAAGAAATTAGAATAAATGTATTAGGAATTATAATCAGAAAAAGGTAGAAAGAAAAAAATTGCTGATAAAATAAAAGAATTAGAAGGTGATAATGTTCAATTATTGAGAAAAATTAATTCAGATGAAAATTTAATCAAGGATAATCATGAAATCATAAAAAAGATGAAATTAGACAATGAAAAAGCTAATAGAATTATTAAATAATTGGAAAGACAAAGTGGTTTCGATAAAGATATGCTACAAGCTATTAGGGCTGAACAAGAAAAATAAAGAAGAGAAAGTGCTACTAATATAGAGAATTTAGGTAAGAAAATCAAAGGATTAGAGGGTTAAAATAGGAAAATAAAAGGCAAATATGAAGATATCATAGGGCAATTTGGATAAGAAATAGAAAATGAAAGAAAAAAGTCAATGTAAGATCAATAAAAAATTCTATTTAGATTAGCACAAGATAGGAAAAAATATGAAAATATTATTGAAAATCAAGAACATTAAAAATAAAATTCTAATGCTATAATTAAAAAATTAAAACAAAATTTAGAAACTAATGAAAAAAAATTAGAAGATGTTATAAATGATTTTCAAAGGAATAGTACCCTTAATGAAAATTAAATGTTATTACTTAAAGAAGAAATCGATAGAGAAAGAAGGAAAAGTCAAATGGATTAAGAAAAAATTAAAAAACTTGAAATATTATTAGATAAAAATGTTGAAAAAGCAGAAAATAAAATCTAGAAATTAGAACATTAATTAGAATAAGAAAGAAGAAAAAGTATTGTAGATATGAGAAAAATTAAGGAATTAGAAAAGGCTATAGATAAGAAAAATAATATCCTACGAGAAGTATTAGATCGCAAAACTGATGATTAAAGAGCTATTAAAGAATTAATGGAATAACTTAAAAATTAAAGACAAAAGAGTCTCTTAGATGAAGCTAAAATTCAGAAACTAGAACAAGTATTAGGTGAAAAAATAACCAAATTAGATGATGAAGGTAAACAAAAAAGATTAAGGGAAAAATAAATTCTAGATTTACAACAAATTCTTGCTGATTAAAGAAGAAAAAGTATGATAGATTAAGCTAAAATTGAAGAATTATAAGGTATTTTATAAGAAAAATTAATGACATTAAATGCTATGAATACTAGAGTATCTGATTTAATGAGAAAAAGTGATTTAAATGAACAAGAAACTCAGAAATTATTAGAATAACTTGAAAGAGAAAGAAGAAAGAGCTTAGCAGATCAAGATAAAATAGCTAAACTAGAAAATAAGATTATTCAACAAATTGAGAAATTAAAGAATAATTAGGAGAGATTTACATCATTAGATTCAGAAATAAGATATTTAAAACAATAATTAGATGAAGAAAGGAAAAAATCAATGGCAGATCAAAATAGAATAAGAAGAATTTAAGAAAAATTAAATCAAAAAATTGATGATGCTAATAGAAAAGAACAATAATTCCAAAAAATGTTAGAAAGAATGAATTTAACTGAAAAAGAAATTAAATATCTTCATAAAGAACTTGAAGAATAAAGAAGAAAAAGTCAAATCGATCAAAATAAAATTAATAAGTTATAAGTATTATTAAATAAGAAATAAAATCAATTAGAACTTATTGAAGGAGAATTTGCAGCTAGAGATAGTAATATTAATCAATTAGAAAAAGCACTCTAAAATTAAAGAAGAAAAAGTAATATAGATTAAGAAAAAATAGCTAAACTCTAAGAATTACTAGAAAAAAGACAAAGAGAAGCTAAAGATAATTATTAAAAATATCTAAGAGCAGAAAGATAATCTAATCTTAATGCAGAAGAACTCAAAAACCTTCAAAGAGAAATACAAGATTAAAGAAGAAAGACTATGTAAAATGAAAATAGGTTAAGAAATCAATATGAAACAGAATTAGATAAAAATAAGAGAAAAATGAAATAATTAACAAATCATTTTGAAAGATAAAGTGATCTACAAAGAGAAGAAGTTGATAATTTAATGTAAGAATTACAACAAGAAAGGAAAAAAAGCTTTACTAATGAAAAAAATCTATAAAACATGTATAATGAGAATAATCACCTTAAAAATCAAATTAAACAACTTAATAATAACATTAAAGATTCTAAAGCTATAATTAATGATCTTAATTCGGAAATTAAAAGAGTATCTAAACTTATTGATGATTATGAGGAAAAGAATCATACCTTACAATCTAAAAATAGAGAAAAAGCTGAACAAATGAAAACACAAGCTCAAGAAATATCTAAATTACAAGAAATTAAAAGCAATGCTGTTAATGCTATTAAAAAGCAAGAACAAGAACTAGAACATCTAGTTAAGGAACTCAACAACAAAGAAACCTAAATGAATTCACAAAATCATTATCTAGAAAAACTTTAAGGTGATCTATCCTATATGAGAACAGTAGCTTCAGAGAAAGAAGAAGAATCCATTGAGAAAGAGCATGTTATCAGAGTTCTAGAGCACTAGAGTAAGGTTTATCATTTTGAAAAGAATGTAATGGTTAATATGAATCTAACTGGTGAAGAATACTCAACTGAAAGGATCCATTTAAGAACTTCATTCCCAGTATCTGAAAAATATGCTAAAAGCAAAGTTGAAACCGATATTTGATTTATCGCTCAAATAATCTCTAAATATCAATAAAATAAAAAAATCTTAGTTTTTTTTAAAAGGGAACTAAAAATATTAAATAATAATTTTATTTTAAAGTTAATAGTACTCTAAGTAATCTGATTAGCTTTAAAAAAGTACTCAAATTTAGTTAAGAATTCAAATCATTAATACCTCTATATATGGATGTTATTTCACATTATAGAAGAATAAATATTTTATAGCAGAAAGAAGAATGCAAATAGACAAACAAACTAAAAGTACTGCCATGTTGACCAAACATAAAACCAAAAAACTTACTATTGAGAAACTTAACAAGGATCCTAAGAAAATCTTATCCAAAGAAAGTTAAAAATAAAATTATCCTATTGATCATCATCCTGCCTCCAAATATATAGGAAACACTCAAGTTAATCATCTAGATTTCAAGAAATTTGTTACATTACTCTATAGAGGACTATATTATTCTATTAATAACCTTAAAGGTCCTTCATAAGAATTTATTAAGAAAAAGAGCATCTTATTACAGGAACCTAAAGGTACATAATTACATATATGATAGATGTTAAGGATAAATTCCTTATATTAGATCTAGATTAAACCCTGATTCATTCTATATTTGATAATAGTAAAGCTGATGTTACATTTACCTATAAGGGAGATCAATTTAGATTCAATATTAGACCTCATTGCTTTACATTCCTGGAAAAAATGGCTAAACACTTTACAATTTATATTTTTACAGCTTCTACAGTAGATTATGCTTAACCTATTATTGAATATTTGAATGAAAAAAATAAGACTATTCATGGTGTACTTCATCGTAAAAATTGTATGGAAACTCATAATGGTTTTTATATCAAAGACTTAAGAATTATTAGAAATAAACCCTTAAAGAAACTTATTATGGTTGATAATTTAGTTCATTCATTTGGACTCCAATTAGAAAATGGAATACCTATTTTAGAATATACTGATAATTCTAATGATGAAGAACTCTTGAAATTAGAAGAATTACTACATGCAGTAAAAGATCAAGAAGATGTAAGACATTATTTAGGAGATAAATTAGGTCTATCTAAATGCTTAGATCATCATTAATCGGACTTTGTTGATGTTGAAAAGAAGAAAAATAGTTGATCTTTATTAACAATACTAATGATAATTATTAATAATAGAATGAGTTGACTGATTCACTTAGCTATCATTATATCATGGTTCTATTGGTTTGATGCTGCCTGTATATCTGTTATAAATGTTTTATCATAGTAGGGATAATATTATATCAATCATGTCATTGTCATGCTCAATAAATGAGAATCTATCTTCTTATCTGACTAAGAAATATCCTACTATAACTTCTAAATTCTTTCTGATCTGTTGTAACCTGTATTCCGTATTATCATTAATGTATAATTTACATTCTTAATCAGTTTTAAGTCTGATTTGAAGATGAACTTTAGTATCCTCTATTATTTTCTCTAAAATAATGGTTCCTTTGAGTTTTTTCATATTATCCTAAAAAATTATTGGTAATTCTTCTATTTCTACCCAAAGATTCTCTAAGATAATCTATGGTAATAAATTATGAATGATTTTGACCTAGAATATAAGAATATTTACATTTTTTATTTATTAAGTAATCTTTTAAAGATTTTGTTGTGATGTAAGATGAATAATATTTGAACTTAAATGTTAACATTATGTTTTAACTATATTCTATTTGATATCATATATAAAGAGAACTTTATAGATTCTATGAGTAGAACTTTCTATTAAAGCTGAATATATTTCTCTTTAAGTAGGATAAAGATCTTATTGATTTATATTACTAATTATTTCTATTAATTTTTTGGATTTAGAACTATTTACTGCATTATTTAGACATGTTTCAACTCTTTGATTAATATTTCTTAAAATAGACCTATGTGTACTAGCATCATCACTATCTTGATTATTATTCATTTTATAAGATATAGCTTTAGTATCAAATGTAGTAGGATCAGTTAGAGTCATTGTTAATGTAGATTTATTAACATTAACTTTTGGATTGAATTAATGCTCTATCTAGAATTAAGAAGGACTTATATCATATTATTGAAGAGAAGTACATATTTTAACTGATTTAATTTTTTTCTTCGGTATTTCTTCAGAAATAAGATTTTTACAGATAACTTTTTAAAGTTTTTTTAATATTTTCTAACATTATTCTTTGATTATAACATTTGAAAGTTCTTATAATTAATTGATTTAATTTGTATTCTTTACTTTAATATGATATGAGTGATTAGAATCTTCTTCTTAACATCTATAGTGAATACTTTGAGCAGACATTAAAGATTGTGAGTGTTTTGGGGTTTCTAAATAATCATGATGAATTTTAGAATCATAATCTAATTTAGATTCTTCAGCTATTGGAAAAAGTGATTTTTTAGTACCATAATTTGATTGAGAATACTTTTGATTAAAAGAATCATCTTAAGGTAAATACTCATTAATTTATATGTTTTACTATCGATTACATTCATTTAATCTTTCAAAAGCTTAATTTTATATTTTTTCAGGTTTTTATATTGAAAGTAATTATTAAGGAATCTTCTATGGTTTCTTCTTCTTAATTCTAATGTTTTATATCTTAAGAACTGCTTATTTCATTTTTTTTAACTAATTTCCTTCTAATATTTGATTATTTAATATACCAATAGATTATACTTAAATTGTACCTTCAAAAGTTCTCTTTAATAGGTTAGATAAATTCAAAGATTCAACAATTATGATATTTCTAGAAGTTTTTAATTAATTAATAGAGGTTACTAATAATTTTATTCCATCACAGAACATAAATCTACACTTAATAGATATTTATTGTTTAAGTTTTTGGATAATCTTAAACTATCTCCATTTCTATTGTATTTTAATACAACAATCCTATTCCCATCTTTTGAATGATTTTATTGTTTGATTAACAATAAATTCTTATGTTATCTATTTTATGACTCTTTCTACTTATACTTAGTAGTTGTTTGTACTTGTTCTCTCTGTTGTATTTTCTCTGATATTACTTGAGATATTTAAGGGTTTTTCAGGGGTAATTCCTAACTATAGTCTATTATTTGCATTATTTAATAGGTTGTTAGAGTTATTTTATGGGATTCCTAGATTCTGTTGCTAATGTCCTCTATCTTATAGTCTATTATTTTTGAATTGAGTTAGTTCCAGATCTTCTGTATTTTCGACCAGGATATCAAGTGTTTGAACTTCTTTATTAGATGTTTAGTTGTTTATCTTTTTATAGAAGTTGACTTTATTAAGGAATGTTTTTTTTTCAATCCTTTTATTCTTAAAATCTATAGTTGGTGCATTATATATAATATTACTGATTGCTTTATTTTTTGGAATACATTTACTATTAATTCTGATTCTATGAGATATTGTCTATTTAGATGGATTAGAAAGAGTCTATGTAGATGTATTTTCAATAGTTTAATCTAAATGATTAATATTATTTTGTTTATTATTGATTGATGTTTTTAATGTTCTGTTAAGATTCTTATTACCTAGACCAGTTATATAGTAATCAGTCAATAAATATTTAGTGGTATTGACTTAATCTTCTATTTCTTCTAGTAAAGTATCAATATACTTACCAGGGTAATTTCTTTTCAAATCATTCCTTAAGTTCCATAAATTCTCAGAGTAGTACTATTTTTTTAACTATAATTTAGTCATTTTAACACCAATATAGTAAGTCTTATATAATAGAACGGAATAAGGCAATTTTTCAGCTTTAGTTTTTATTTATGGAGATCTTATTTCAATAGTTTGAATATCTAGATCTCTTTTATGTTTATATTTAATCTTCTTTTTAAGGATAGGTGGGTCTTGTATTTAACTCCTTAAATATACAATTATTCTATTCAGTAAGTTATGAAATTATTCAGGTTTATGGAAATATTTTATAGCTTCTAAAGCACATTTATAACCAATTTCTAGTTTCTTTTTAAGATGTAAATTTGCTTCAAAACCCTCTAACATAAGTTTTTAGAGTTATTAAGGAGTCCATTTCTCAGAAAGAGATAATTAAAGACCAAAATGATATATAAATCTTATTTTAAATGGTTGGTCACCTTTTTTCAACAATTTAAGAGTATTTTAGAGGAGATAATAACCAATATTTGTCTGTTTTAGATGGTCATTATAGACTTACTCACAGAAATAATATGATTAGGAGTGAATGTTTTTGGGATCTAAAGAAGGAAGTTAATTAAGGATATAAACTATCTCATCTTAGCTATGATGATAGTTATGGCAAATTTGGTCAATTTTAACACAAGCAGTAAATAAAGGGCAAACTTCTTTCTTACTAATACTATGATTATTGAACATTTTCTTCATTTGAAAGAGTAATAGAATATCGAGTTCTAAAACTTCGAAATTATAAAGTTTAATGTTTTTATTATTACAAACAGTAACAGTAATATTATTGTAAATAAGTTTTTCTATTAATTTTTATAGATATCAAGTTGTTTACCATCTTTATTTATGATTCTTAATCTTAAATAGTGTTAAATTTAGATGGTCAAAACTATTTTTTATATAAGGTTTTTTTTATAGAATATTTATTTTAAAAACTCCAGTTTTGTACAGTTGTAAAATAATTTTATTATATAGTCAATAATAAATGTCTTAAAGTAAATGACCAGAAGATAAAAATTGATAGATATTGGGTTTTGTACTTTCAAGTTAATTCATCACCTATGAAGATTTTTTATTCGTGAAAACTAAATTAGTTCATAATGGAGGATTTTAAGAGGCATCAAATACTGATTCTTCAGAAGAACTTTCAATTCCTTTTTAGTTATCTTCAGGAGCTAGCATCTAACCAAGAAATACCACAGTTCATCAATGGACAAGTCATGTAATAAAACTTAATCCACATGGTTCAATCTCTCAGACCCTTGAACTGATAACCAATGAAAGAGCCTGTTACCAGTTGAGTTTTTATAGGGGTTCTTAGAGATCTGTAGACAATACCTTTCCTTAAAAGGATTTACAATTCGGAATATATTGAAATAATTAGTTGGTAGATTCTTTGAAACCAATTGATGAAGGAGTCTATACCAAGGTAGTTTTCTTAGAAACATCAGGAGAAAATTTTGAATTAAAATTTCAAAATAATAATCCTAATTATTCTGTAAGTCTTGACAATATAAAAGTACTTGGGAGTATTTTTTCAGTACATTTTCCTATTATTAAATAACGAATGAAATCTATTGAAAACATCAATTTCATTGTTAATGGTGATTTGGAATAACCAAGAATAAGAGATTAGTCTATTAAACTTTGAGAATTCTTCAATTTTAGGATCGAATTTTACTGAATTAGCTCTTGGACATTTACTTATTTATCTACTTTGGCAAACTCAATTCTCATTTTTACCATTAAAAAATAATTCTGAGGTGTTGATCTTTCAATACCAGGCTCCTATTTGTTAAGAAATTATTTGTAATTCAAAGACTGTATTCAGCATCATTAGGTGAAATAACAGTCATTTAATTATTTATATCTATATTTAAATTTACTCATTATCTTATACTAGTTAAACCAAAATTTAACCCTACTCTATGTATTTAGTTTCCAAAAAAAAGGAAGGCAACTGGAGTATAAGGTGCTGTAATGACTAATTTCACAGTATATTGGAACGAAGGGATACTTGATTTAATTGTAACAGAAGATGAAGAAACACATCGGTATATAAAAATGGTCCATGGAGTTAGAGGATAGAATAAACTTCCATTCAAGATTCATTAAGTTAACTGCATATGTGGAAATACAATTAACAATGTGAAGATAATCAAATTTCCTGATGTTTGCAGATATTAGTGATTTATTGGAATTTCTTCAAAATATTAATATAACAATTTTTTAACAGTCTTATGAATTATAGTAGATATTTGTATATTTATCATAGTATGACACTCTGGATTTAAGATAACAAATTCTAACAAACATTAATTTTTTTAATTATTACACTGAAGAAAGAGAATAGTTAAGTTTTTTGTTAAAAAAAAATTTCAATTATAGCTTAAAACTAAAATATTTCTGATGTAGGGATCTGAACTTTTTGAAGCATGTCTTGTAAATTGAAAAAATTGTATATTATCTGTGAAGATGAAAACTTAAGATTGAAACTCTTCCTCAAATTATTTTACTTTGTAATTTTAAAAAATAACTTATCTTTAATCAACCAAACAAATAGTCTTAAATTACATATTAAGTTAGATGTGGCTATTTATGTTCTTTTATTCATCTATATGTCTTTCATATTAATAACAATATTATTATAAGACAACAGCAATGGAATAAACATTAGTGGAACAACCCAAGGAAAAAAAAATAGGGTATTATTTGCTAGGAAAAACCATAGGAGAAGGAACTTTTGGGAAGGTTAAACTTGCTACTCATACCTTAACAGGAGAAAAAGTTGCTATTAAAATCTTAGTCAAGGAAAAAATCATTGATGTAGCAGATGTAGAGAGAGTAGCTCGAGAAATACATATTCTTAAACTTATAAGGCATCCAAGTATTATACAACTTTATTAAGTAAGTAATTTTCTGATATATAGATTATTGAAACCTCAAGACATTTGTTTTTAGTGATGGAATATGTTGAAAATGGGTAGTTATTCGACTATATTGTTCAGAAAAATAAAATTGATTAGGTTGAAGCATGTAAGTTTTTTAAACAAATAATAAGTGGAGTATCATATTTACATCGGTTAAATATTGTACATAGAGATTTAAAACCTGAGAATTTACTGATTGATTGGAAAAACTCTTTAAAAATTGTTGATTTTGGTCTAAGTAATACCTATAAAAATGATGAAGAACTTAAAACTGCTTGTGGATCACCTTGTTATGCTGCTCCCGAAATGATTGCTAATAAAAAGTACCATGGTTTATAAGTGGATATTTGGAGTTGTGGTGTTATCTTATTTGCAATGGTTTGTGGTTATTTACCTTTTTAAGATAGTAATACTTCTCAACTTTATAAAAAAATATTAGCTGGTCAATATGTTCTACCTAATTTTGTTTCTGATGAATTTAAGGATCTTCTTGAAAAAATCCTTCATGTTGAACCATCTAAAAGATTTAAAATTGAGGAAATTTATAATCATTAATGGTGTACTTTATCGAATTAAGTTCCTCTTAATAATGGAATTGTTGTTGGATATCATCGGATGCCAGTAGATCAAGGAGTTTTTGAAAAAATGAAATAATTTTAATTTGACTTATAGTATGCTTTAAGATGTATTGAGGCTAATAAACATAATCATATTACAACTACATACTATTTATTACTTAAAAAATATCTTCGTAATGGAAACACAAGCCTAGCTGATCTTTCTAATATCAATTTTGATTATAGTTCTATTCAACCTTATAAAAGGGTTGATCATGAAAATAAATTCAATATTTTTGGTCATGTAGATGAAGGACCTTTAATTAATCTTGAACCTGGTGATATTAAACTTAATACCAAAAAAGATAAGAATGTATTTCAACTTGAACCTAAATCATCTAAAAATCAAGATAGAAAACCTCCATCAAGTGAAAATCGAAGATCTAATAATTTTTTTGGTAAGGAAAAAAGAAGTGATAATATTGGTTCTGTACAATTAGGACAAACAACTAAAAAATTTCATGATTTAAGAATGTACTTAAAACCACCTAAAAAGAAAGATTTTCATTCAGAAATGAAAAGAAGAAGGGATGAAAAACAAAGAGTACATAGTGTATACTATTAACCTAAAAAAGAGAACATACATTAAAATGATGATCCATTGGTATTAAGATTAGTTACTGATCATTCAGAAGATAAGAGTTTAGAACATCGGAATGCACTAAAATCTAGACAACATCGTACTAGGATTCCTCCTAATCGTCTAGTTCGAGGTAAAAATTTTAACTTCAATTGATTTATACAAATTCTTATTTTTATTAGGAAATTCATTGATTAAATTAAATACCCTATAATCAAACCTGAACTATTCCACAATATAAAAAATTATTAGTAATGATAGTTACTAAAATCATTGAATGCTACTAAGTGCTTTTATTAATATTCGATTCCAACCTTCTTCCATTTCTTGAATGATCTCTTCAATATCTTTTTGAAGATTTCCCCTTATTTTTTTATCCTTAACTCTTAGTTCTATAACTTTACAGATTTATTCCCAATAGATTGAATATTATCCCTTCCTTTGTAGTTTATTCATATGTAATTCCCTTTAATAAGCTCTTTATGTTTCCTGTTTCCTGACAGTTAATTACCTTTCTCTTTCTTTGATGAGTGTTTCTAATTGTTTTGATAATTTTTCTGTTTCTTATTGTTATTGACTATAAAATTCTTCTAATTCTGTACATTGATCTCCTAATCTTTGATTATTTTCTTCTAAGAATAAGCATCTCTTTTTAGTTTCATCTAATTCCTTTGTTAGTCTTTCTAGATGTTTATTTTTCTCTTTTGCTTCTTCTAAGAGTTCTTGTTCTTTAAGTTTAACTTTCAAAAAGTTTTACCTTAGAGACTTAGCTTCTTCTTTATAATTATCAAGTTGTTTGTTGATTTATTTGTTATCTTTAAGTTGTTGTTGCATTTTGGTAATTTCATCCCCTTTTTTCCTGATAATTTCCTTATACTTTTTTTCTTTAGTAATGATATCTTCTTGTTTGGTTGTAAGATGTTTATATTCTTGTTAGATATTAGTTAATTTTTTCCTAGTTTAAGTAAGATGTTTGGTTAGATTATTGTTAATTTGTTGTAATTTTTGATTTTTATCTTTTTCTACTTGTAATATAGTGATTGAATCTTCTCTTAATTCATACTATTTAGTTAATCTATTCATTAATTCTTCATTTTCAGCATTTTTTCTTGATACTTTTTTCTTTAAGTAATTAATAACTTCATTTAGCTTAAGTTTTTCTACTTCTACTAGAGATGATGAGTTAATTGTTAATGGTTATTGAATTTATTCATGATTTTCATTGATTATTTCCTTTAATATTTGTTTTGATAGACTATTAGATAATGATACTGGTCTTTTTCTCTCTCTCATTAACGTTTACTTTTTTAATAATATAATTTTATTTAAATAAGACTCTATAATGATCAGTGATACCAGGATGGAATTAATTCAGATAATTCAGATGAACCTTACCTAGTTTCTACAAAATTAAATAATTTCTCTATTTTATATTGCTTTTTAAGTTTATTATAGACCTTCTATTACCTTAATTCATCAAAATAAGAATGTTTTAAAGCTTTATAAGGGGTAATTCTCTGTTGAGGACTATATACCAAGATTTTAGATAATAAATCAACAAATTCACTCCCCAATGTATGTTTCTTCAATATCTAAACTAAATTCATATAAATTACCTTATTCCATGAACATGCAGATATTTTTGGAAGACAAAATTGATTAAAATCATAATCTTTATTCATTTATTTAATTTATTCATCAGTAGGTGTACCTAATAATCTAATTATCTCTACTAATTGATCAATATTACTATCGGCCCTAAATAAAGGTTAAAAATTAACCATTTCAGCCATAATACATCCTACTGACCATATATCAATTTGAGTAGAATAATTAGTATTCCCAAAAATTAATTCAGGAGCTCTATAGCACCTAGAACATATATAAGAAATATTAGGTTAATCTGGGATCAATTTCTTAGCAGATCCAAAATCACATAGAATAGCATTCCAATTGTGTTAATTTAGGAGAATATTATGGGGTTTAATGTCTCTATGAGCAATACCTACATGATTTAAATATAGTAAACTCCTAAATAATTGATACATAATAAGTTTAACCATTAATTGAGGTATTGGTTGATTCTTGGCAATCATATCATATAGATTGCCTTGATAATAGTCCATAACAATATTAAGGTATTCTTTGCTATTTTAGTGGGTGAAAAAGTAGTCTTTCATTGAGAGTACATTGGGATGATGTATTTCCTTCAATATTTAGAGTTATCTACTTTATATTATAGATATACCTATTCTTATACTTCTTATCTTGAAATACTTTCTTAATTGCTATTATTTCTAGGGTATTCTTGTTCCTTCCTCGATATACAGTCCCAAAAGTACCGCATCCTATTTTCTGTTCAATAACATAATGATTATGACTAGAAGTAGTGAGATCTTTCTTTAGAGGTTGTTGATTAATATTATGATGAGTATTACATTTATTTATGGGGTTTTTATTAGTGTTATCTGTTGCATTATTACCATAAGTACTATTGCTACCTAATTTCTTATGAGTAAATAATTTATCTATTGCTTGCTTTTGACTTAATGGTATATATTGTTTATCATGTGGTTATGTTGTTAGTTTAGATATACCTTGACTATTTTTCCCTATTACTGCTTTAATTGATTTCACTTTTTTACCACTAATATCACCTTGATTATTAATCTTCTTATTTTCATGTAGAGGTGGTCGGTTTACATAAAAACTTATTTTTTTGATGTTTTCATTCATTTAAGTTCTAGTTCTACGTGAAATTGAATCTTGACGGCCTTTAAGCTTTAAATTAGAACTCATCATCTCTAACGATTTTTATTATAATATTCTAAGTCTAATACCATATTAGATAGATATTATTATTTATTCGATATACATTAAAAATTCATTAGAACTATAAACAAAGCATATTCTTCCTAATTATTTTCAAAATATTTTTTGGAATATTTAGGATCAGAATGTTTGTATCACCATCCACTTTTGTTACCCCAACCTTGATTAGGATTGTTTCCCCATCCTTGATTTGGATTATTGTTATAACCTTGACTTTGACTCCATCCTTGATTTGTATTGTTAGTAAATCCTTGACTTTGTGGTTGATTACCCCATCCTTGACTTTGTTGACTTTGTTGACCTTGATTACCCCATCCTTGACTTTGTTGACCTTGATTACTCCATCCTTGACTCTGGCCTTGATTACCCCATCCTTGATTACCACATCCTTGACTCTGCCCTTGATTGTTACCCCATCCTTGACTTTGCTGACCTTGATTACCCCATCCACTATTTTGATTGTTATTCCAACCCTGATTAGACCCTTGATTATTCCATCCTTGATTTTGATTGTTTCCCCATCCTTGATTTTGTTGTTGTTGTTTAGCTAATATTTGTTTGAATGTACTGAATAGTTCCATTTTACTAGCTTTTCCATCATTATTCTTATCTATTTGATAGAGTGCTTGTTGTGCTTCTTGTGGTGATATTTGCTTTGGATGACCCATCATTGCAAAAACATCATTAAAGAATGAACATAATTCTCTAGCATCAAGTGTACCTGAATAGTCCCTATCATATTTGTTAAAGATTTGATCAATGTAATTCCTTAAAACATTATCTGGAACACTCATGATGTTTTATTTTTGATAAATTAATTATATTCTAATCGGATGACTAAGAATCATACTTATACAATTATATTTAAAAATGTTTACTTATTTAAAAAGTATTCAACTAGATAAATGCGAAATTAATAACAACAATTCAAATTGTAATTTATATGTAAACTCTTATAATGGTTTTTAAATATGGAAAATATAACATAGAGTATTCAAACTAGTCAAATAAACATTGATACTCTTTCCTATGATATCCTATATGTTATAAGAATATGTATTTACATAGGAATCTTCATCAAAATCCTGACTATCTTCTATAATCGAAAAAAGAAGTACCATACAAAAGAAAGAATTGAAAAAAAATTCATCTATGCTCATAGAGATATTATATATAGTCTAACTAATGAAGAAAAATTATCTCTAGCTAATACCTTACAAAATACCATCAAAAATGCTTATATACCAAGTTAAAAAACTGAAAAACCAAAAAGAAGTCATAGTAAAACTGTAACATTTGATATAACAAGTAACCAATACTATTAACCTCATAAAATACTTCACTAATTAGAGAATCTTCCTCTAACTACCCAAGTACCTATTGATATAGTCAAAAAATAACCTATAAGTAAGACTTAAGAAGTATTGAATCTGCCTGAAGATGCATTAATCTAAATAAATGAATTATAAGAAGTTAATCATATTACTATCAAACCTAGTACTTATTTAGAAGAATAATCACCATTAATGGAAAAATGATAGAGTAAATTTATCTAAATTTATCTATTATAATTATCATATACGTGTATTCAAATGACTTAAACATTAAAAATCTAAAATTTAAGAAACAATGATCGATTCCCTGGCTCTCAACAACAAATTCCACCTATTAGCTTAATTTCTCAGATATTCCAGGAAAATTAATAGAGGTAACTAGCTAATGATTAATTCATTAAAATTAAGAACAATATATTACTGGTACTGATGCTCTTATCAGCTTATGGTTTATACTACCTAACAGGTGATTTCATAGATATTATGCTATTAGCTTTTATGAGTGGCGTAGCTTATCAGCAAATAAGGAATTAGTTTGTAAGAATAATAAGAAGTTAATAAACCTATACTACTCAGAAATCAACTAAGAATCCTAAAACTAGATTGCTGCTGGGTATAGTATGCTTGATGGTAATTGGTATTATACCTTGGTTAAGGAGAATACTTGGCCAACCTCATACAATAGCCTCATTCTGGGATGGTTTCCATAACTATACTGCTAGCAAAACCATAATGTACGTTCAAATAATATGTTGCCTTTATGTTACTGGAATGATTATTGGGTCTCATAATATACGACCATTATTTAGAAGAATAAGACCAAGAGGAGTCTATGGTAGATCAATAGCTCAAAATATCTTTGCTTTTGTGTCTTTAGTAATTATAATAGCTACTCTGATAATAGTACCCTTAGTTCTTTATAGAGAATTCATAACTACAGGGAACTCTATAGAGACTAATATTGAACAACAATTTCATTGTCAATTGGTTAAATTTTCAACTACAGAACTACCTCATTGTACCTAAATTTTAAGAGGATCCACCTTCCTGAAACAATCAATCTAATTGCTTAAGTAAATAATTATTACCTATATAGAGCTCAAAACCAAACTATTACCAATTGTAGTAATTATTTGACTTCCATGCAAAATGAGTACTTGGGACAAAGAATGTTTACTTATGAGGAATAAGCCTGCACTTGGATATCTATAGGAGAAAAAGCTAACTAATATTTTAATGAAAATACTAAATCAATGGTACTATCTACCAGTACCAATCTATTCACAGCCATCTTTGGTAATTTAGCTGCTTTTCTTCTTCTTTGTTCTTCTTTATTGTTTAATTTAACTACCTTCATTACTGTTTTCTTCCTAACCACCTCATACTTTGATCCTTCTAGGAATATGATAGCCTAAGTATTCTCAGGGCAGAATCAGTAATTATTGACTGAAATTACTCATCTAATGCAAGCAACATTCTATATTTCTATATATCATTTTATGATGTCACTATTTGTATTGGAGTTATTTGATTTTAGTCATGTTAATCTCTGTTTATCCTTATTGTTGAGTTCTATGGCCTTTATACCATTCTTTAGACCTTGGTTTGGAATGATGTTATTAGCTGCTCTTAAGGTAATAGTTAATAATATTAAAATGTTTTTGTCATTTGGTGAATTAATTACGACTTTAGATGTATACTTAGCACTTATATTGGTTGGAGTGTATTATGTATGTTCTTAAAAGATCTATACTATTAGTCTTCATAAGTTAAAAGCACATGAAATTATTACTAATTTAAGTGTATTATTTGGAATATATCAATTTGGAGTTGTTGGAATCTTTTATGGTCCTTCCATTTTGATTTTGTTTAGATGTGTGTATAGAGAATTGGTTAGGAGCAATATTCCTCAGAAAGCTATCTCCCACCAGTATCAT